>CM042427.1:6657500-6820000 GCA_023631565.1 Gymnocephalus cernua | reverse complement strand
TCATTCCTGAGAAAGCCTCTGTGTTTTGCATTATTTGGTGTGGATTATTCCAATTTATGGGTTGGGAAATCTGTAGTAGGATTTGGTCTCTTTGGGTTTTGTTGACAAAAAGACAAATAGAGTTTGACACCAACCATGTTTCGTTAGTTGACTAATCTACCCTAACTCTGACCTTGATCAATAGTGCTGAAGTTGCTTTAACTTAATTATCAACATTAAATATTATTGAGTGACAAAACAAGTATGTCATATTTTTTTTTATATTGTCACAAAATACTATTCATGGTGGAGTGCCATTCTGGGATAATGCAAAAAATGCTCTGGCCTATTTGTACTTCTCTAAACAACTGTCCTGGGCGGCGCTAAACCCCGATAGCGGAGGTAGCGAGAGGGAAGGGACATCTGGCATGAGAGAGACGCGCCAGATGTCAGGTTTTATCCCAGCAATTTACATCTGGCAGGCATAATATTATGGGGGATCAGAGATAAATTGTGACATCCTAGTGTGTGTCTTCATTCATGTCTTCATGCTTTAAAGAGACTGTAAAAGCGATACAGATTTTGTGTTACAGTAGTCAGGAATAAAGCACAATTGAACTTTTGAAGAAATAACTCAAATTAACATCAGTAACTTGTTGAAAATTAAAAGGGTGAAAGTACCATGTTTATACAAGACTGCTCCCCCCCCCCCCACCCCCCCAAAATGTCTGTATAGGTAATTTGTGCAAGCAGCCTTTTACGACCCATATTTATGTTTATTGCGGCAACCTCAAGTGGCCGCAGTAGTATGATGGGAGCAAAGCAGGAAGTCAGAAAGTCCACGTAGGGAGGAAGTCGGTGTGGATTGATGGGTCAAACATATGCAGGGTTCCCAGGTGGCTTGGTTGCTAGAGCGGGCGCCCTTGGTTAGAGGTGTACTCCTCGACGCAGAGGGCCCAGGTTCAACTCCGACCTGCGGCGCTTCGCTGTGTGTCATTCCCCCTCTCTCTCGCCTTTCATTTCTTCAGCTGTCCTGTCAGATAGGGGCCTAAGAATGCCCAAAAAATAATCTTTAATAAAATAACCAACGCATTCTCATAAACGGGTTCGTATGATTTTGTACGAAATGTATGCACAGCTATACATAAGATATTGAATAAAACTACGAGACTACGAGCTACGGGCTACGAGCGCCATGATGCCGAGCTGCAGTTTTTTAAACTTAAAGAGCTTTGTTATGCTGGCAACAGACCTCCGTCACAGCTCAGTCATATCAGCAAAAGTTAGTAGATGTGTTTAGCCGCTACAGAGCTCTGCGAGACCGGCTACGGTGCTCCGCATGGTGCTCCGCATGGTGCTCCGCATGGTGCTCCGCATGGTGCTCCGCATGGTGCTGGGTCAGGTCAGCGGTAGTTGGTGGTTCAGTTACCCGAGAATGGGTGACTTTGAGCCGGGTACAGGGCACCGCAAGCTACTGGTTGTTTCGGTAGACATTACGGTTAAGTTTAGGTACAAGTTAAGTTACGTTACGTATTTAACTTAAGTCATTTTGTCATATGAACAAAGGTGGGGAGCAGGCATTCTCTTTCACACATGTAGCACACAATAAGAGATTGTCTGTGTCAGACGTGTTCTCACCTACTGGAAATAGTTTGTTTGGTTTAGACGAGGAGAGGTGCTGGGTAGAGTGTACAGGAGGCAAGACATGATGCGGATTATGTCACGTTGCTGGTTCATAATTTGGTCATAAACAACCGAGCCTCTTTCCGTCCCATGAATTTGTCCGTTGGCCCTTACCAACAGAAGTCCCCCTGAAACTTGTAGACATTTTTTGTTGCCGTCTTTGTGTAAATCACCACTCTTTTTCACCCCCAGATGTTTGTTTTATTCAGCTTTTGAGCCAGCCACACAATAGAAACGTCATCAACACACCCACTCGCTCACTGTAAATACTCTGGACCAGTCGTTCTCCAACATTTTACACCGCGTACCGCTTCAGAATATGTTAGGCTCTCCAAGTACCAGCATCATGGCCCATGTTAAAATAGAGTAGTGTAGGCTTAACCTATTCAGCTACAGAATTTGGGTGTGTGCCTATGTTCTCACAGCGCTATGTTCCCACATTTCTAAGAATGTTTGTTTTCACTGAAAATTGGATTTTTTTTTAAATTAGGCCCTATGTTCCCACAGTTCCCACATTTCTAAGATTTATTTTCCAAAAGTAGGCCCTATGTTCCCACATTTCCTTTTTCATGAATTTTTAGATTATATCCCCATGTCTCCCAATTTGGTAGCCAATTACACCCAACCTATTGTCCAGTAGCAATGAAAGACTGATGGAATGTAACCCTAACCCTAACATAGGGCCTAATTTTAAGAAAGATCTTAGAAATGTGGGAACATAGGGCCTAATTTTCAGTGAAAATATTTTTTTTAGAAACGTGGGAACATAGAGCTGTGGGTCCATTGGGCTGTGGGAACATATGGCTGTGGGAACATAGGGCTGACCCCCATAAGTTGATGTAACTCGGGTAATATCTCCAGACTGTTTTGTATCGTTTGCTGCTAGCAGGTGCTGTGGAGACTTCACCGCCGCTGCTTCAGTAGCGACTAGCACTTGTGCTCGTCCACTATAGTTTATAGTTTTTAGATATTCTCCCCCTCATCCACACTTCTTGTCCCAATAGTTCCTGTTTGGAGCCATTGCAGTGTTTTTAAACCATTCATTTTACCTCTGCTTACTATGTTGCCATCACAGCTCGTAACTAATTACGGATGTTCATGACCATAACTATATAGCTGAAATCTAAAAAAAAATTATAATATTTTTAATTACTTTGAACTGATCCTAGTGTGAATATTATTCTTGGAAATGCTGTAGTATTTCTATAGTATTATGTTTTTAAATTAATTTATTTCATTTTATTTTAAATATATCAGAGATTCCATCTGCGTACCACTAGAGGGAGCTTGCGTACCACCTGTGGTACTTGTACCACAGTTTGAGAACCAGTACTCTGGACATTGCCCTGCTCTATTCACACATGGGCTAAATCGGACATTACACAGACTTTGTACTAGTTTGTACCGTTTGATGTCATCCATCTGGACACTTGTGTTCTCACATAAAACTCTGCTGGATAATGTCTTGATAATATCAGGTTTGCATTGCATGTGTGAAAGGGGCTCCATGTAACTTACGTGACGTAACCCAAACCATGATCTTTTCCTAAACCTAAGTATTTTTGTGTCGATTTACAACGATCAACGATCACATACAGTATGTTGTTTTGGGAGTCATTGGCAAACAACCTATTCTGTTGTTTAGGTATGATGTAGTCTCGCTTTGCCAGACAACTGAATGATGTCGAAAGTTGACCTTGGAATCACAAAACTTTCTATCCTCTTTCAAATTTGTCCAGGCTTAGCAGTATTGTTTACATGCAATACACAATGTAATTAAACTAATCACAGAAAACAGGTTGAAAAACTCATTCATTATGCATGCACTTACTTATTCTAATTACTGGCTTGGCTCTCAGATCTGATGCACATGTTTAGACTTAACACTGAAGGCCCAGGCTATTGTTTTTTTCTGTTTGGAATTTTGGCATTGACATAATTTCCAGAATGTCTTTGGATAGTCTCACTTTCTGAGCAACCCATTGTAGTTAAAGATTGAATATACACATAGGTAAATACATGCTGCAGACAGCAAACTTCTGCAGAACGAAATATTAACCATTTCATCAGGTTTAGCTTTTCAAAATGATAGCCTTTTTACATCTGCATGTGTATCTGCTTTATCTCTTTAGCTACAGGACCTGTAATGGTGTGTGTGTGTGTGTGTGTGTGTGTGTGTGTGTGTGTGTGTGTGTGTGTGTGTGTGTGTGTGTGCGTGCGTGTGTGTGTGTGTGTGCGTGTGTGTGTGTGTGTGTGTGTGTGTGTGAGAGAGAGAGAGAGAAAGACAGAGAGAGAGAGAGAGAGAGTGTGTGTGTGTGTGTGTGTGTGTGTGTGTGTGTGTGTGTGTGTGTGTGTGTGTGTGTGTGTGTGTGTGTGTGTGTGTACATGTGTGTGTCAGGTGTCAGTTAGGATGAGGGTAAGCTTAAATAACTATTTAACTCTGCAGTGTGCGTGTGCATCTGTGTGCGTGTGTGTGTGTGTGTGTGTGTCTGTGTGTGTGTGCGTTTGTGTGTATGGATGGGTCCATTCAGCCATACTCTCATTTTAGCTGACACCTAACTCCTAGACTCTGTCAAATCAATTATTATCACTAACATTGACACACACACACACACACACACACACACACACACACACACACACACACACACACACACACTTACACAGAAAAAAAAAAGACTAGTTACTTACTTAGTTTGTGTGTCTGTGTCTGTGTGTGTGTGTGTGTGTGTGTGTGTGTGTGTGTGTGTGTGTGTGTGTGTGTGTGTGTGTGTGTGTGTGTGTGTGTGAGGGACATATAAAAAGGACGATGGACATGGAAACCGAGTCGAGAGCTCCCCATGCTGCACTCTCTGTGCTTTTATCATTTACATCCACTATTTAACTAGCCTGTACGCACAGAACATGGTGCTCTGTTACTTGAGAATAAAATCTTTCAGTGTTTATACATTCTTTACAGACTCAGGTATTAGAATGAGCAACCCAGTCTTCAGTTACTGATTTTTATGTTGACAGTGTGTCAAGAGACGCCACCATGATGCAATCGAGGGCAACACGTAAAGAAATCAGTAAGCTGACCTTTATCCCTACTGCTTCAAACTTGGCTGCAAACTGTCGGCCTGTTGAAGACAGGACTTCCTACCAAGATTGCTGCCACACCAATCCCTTAGTGGGTATTCAAACCCCAAAAAACTATCAAGGTGATTTGACGCAGGATAGTCCGGCAGGGGGTGTCAATGAAACGGCCAATTTGTGTGAAGTCCTGTTGTGTTCATAACCCCCCCCCCCGCCCCCACCCCAACAAAGCACAAATATTTTACAATTACAGTTCTGCGTCAGATTGTTTATAGATCTCAACGTTTCCGACCGCACTTGAAGGCAGATTTAATTCACAGGAGAGTGAGAGAGAAAGAAAAGACACAAGCAAGACATAGCGAGTGCTTTGTTGTTGCAGGAAACATTCAGCTATTACACACACTCCAGAGGGCTATTTCACAAAACCAGCATAAGGGATTAAGCCGGGATTTCCCAGTTATCCTGGCTCAATTTAGCCTTGACTCGGTTTCACAAAAGCAGAGGCACCTAAGTTACCATGGAGATTTATTCTGTACAGCTAGCCTGCTCCTGACCAGGCTAACAGCCAGGCTAACAGCTAGCCTGCTCATGACCAGGCTAACAGCCAGGCTAACAGCTAGCCTGCTCCTGACCAGGCTAACAGCCAGGCTAAGAGCTAGCCTGCTCATGACCAGGCTAACAGCCAGGCAAACAGCTAGCCTGCTCCTGACCAGGCTAACAGCCAGGCTAACAGCTAGCCTGCTCCTGACCAGGCTAACAGCCAGGCTAACAGCTAGCCTGCTCCTGACCAGGCTAACAGCCAGGATTTATTAATCCTGCTGCCTTTTCTGTTCACTCAGCAGTGGTTTTACCTTATTGTAATTAGCCTGCATTATAATACAACAGGTGTATATTGCTGTTCATTTAAGTACTGTTATTATTTAAAGTTGTGACCATTATTTTTCATAATTAGAAAAGTGACAGTCGTTGTTACTGTTATATTGCTGTATGAAGACTGCTGTTTATACTGTTGTTAGAAGTTTGGTCAATATATTATGACAGTTGAGATAATTAGAAAAGGCTGATAAAGTTGCCAATGTGTTTTAAATGAAGTCAGATACTAAGGGCAATATATAAAGTGCTGTACATGTGTGTTTATTAACTGCACCAATACATCTTAACTTATTTATTTTTTTGTATTCTTTAACAATAAAGGATTCAATAAATTGGCATTCTTAGCACACAATTTGTGTTGTCCAATAAACTGGGACTATAATTTGGGAGGATTGTACAATTATAAAAACCTATCCTAATTGTACAATCCTGTCAAATTATAGTCTTAGTTCACTGAACCAGTAACTATATAGTGTAGGCTACTGTATATTCATGTAACAACAGGGAGAAGACACCCCAATGTTTCTTCTTACCTTGTATTTAGCTATTTAGCTCGGGGGGGGGGGGGGGGGGGGGGGTAACTGATGAATATACTCTGTTACATTCATGTTTACAGTGTGCATTATATTTATCACTTAATTATCTTTATAGTTTCTAGATTTTAGAGTCCAATTTCTGCAGTGTCTTTCTTTTCTATCTCCATATATATGAGGGAGCAAAACATATAATATGTAAAGAAGGAAACTCAGCCTCTATAACAAAAGAAAAGTGAGAAAAAGCGTGGCAGATAACAGCTAACCGACTGAATGATATTATACACTTTGCATTAAAAGCGAGCAGTGAAAGTTATTATATCTTATGAAATTTTTATTTTAGTCCATGAGAGAGAGGGAGAAACACAGTGAGAGAGATATTTACGCATCATATTCTAGCGTTATAGAAAATGGACCTTCATGGTAAATTTTCTGAGGAACATTATCTTCTGCTTACTTTTAAGACAAAGAGTACAACGGTGAATTTCAGTGCAGTGGTCAGTTAATGTATATTTTTAGGCTGCTTACGCATTCAGTCGTTCTGCGATCGTCTGCCAGGCTGTTTCATTACAGCGCCCGTGTTTCTTTTTTTACAAATGTGTTTGACGTTATCATACTTCCACAAGAAGCTGCTGCTCACTCTGTATCAAGTATGAACAATGCGTATTCTCCATTGTAGCATCAGTAAATCTGTGATCGACCTCGCGGTCTGTTAAGGAAAGCCGTGAACGCGCATCTATCCGAATTACTTCAGCCCGGCTCGACCTAGTCGCTCCTCCTCAGCCTGGCTTGGCCTTCGTGAAACACACCAAACCAGGCTGCACAGATTAGACTAGGTCAAGTCTCGCTTTATCGCTTATCCTGGATTCACAAATTCTACTTTTGTGAAACAGCCCCCTGGGCAGTTAAGTGCTTGTGTTTACTTTTTTACCATCATAGTGTTTTAAAACTTTCTTGTGGCAGCGATAGAGGCAGTGATGTGTCCTGTTTCCTGTTTCCTGTACTCCAGTACTCAGAAAGGCTGCAGGCAAACAACCCTTTACTGACTATTAGCCATCCAGACACATTTACATTTACAGACTTAGTCTCCAGCAGTTTCCCTCCAGATGCAAACATACTTTGAATATGTGTAGAGCTACTTTGGAAATTATGGAAGTAAATGGGGCACCCTCTCTATAAAACAGAAAATATATAACAATTTGCAAACTTTGGCATTTCAAACACATAGTACCAAATGTGCAAAGCTTTGATTTGGGTTTACCGCTCACCACCATCGATGTCAGCTCCTGGAGCCAGACAATCCAGATGTGGTCAATGAAAAATTAAGCCTTGGTGGAGCTAGGTGAGGCAAGCAAGTAGCACCACAACATCTGACTGTGATTGGCTAGGACACCTGTCAATCAAGAGAACACACCACAAACCATTTAGGCAATCCCATTAATTGGTGGATGATTGTGCCCCAATTTTTGTTGTGTGATTGTGTTGAGAGATACTGTACACTTTCCAGAGTGGTCATTTATGGTCCAGACTGCACTCTATAATTTACAGAGACGCAACAATTCCCCCAAGAGCAAGCATTTGGTGCGACAGCAGAGAGAGAGAGACACACACACAGACAAAGATTAATACCTATTTACAATAAATGTTTTATCATTATTATTGCAATGGGTACAATGGAATGAAATGATGAACAGTGGCAATTAAAGTAACAGTAAAGATAATAGAACTATAACTAATAATAAAAATAATAATAGTAGCAGTGGGCGTTGAGCAGAACCAGCAGCTGCAGCCACGATCCAGGTGCCACCACAATCTGAGAAAATCTGCAAGCCTTGTGGAACACCATGGCTAACTTTAGCGTGCATGGAGGATAACTCGTTAACATTACCAAACTGAGATTTATCTGATAAATAGGACTAAATCCTCCAGCTTAGTGTGGTTCGTTTAATGCCAACTAAATGTTCCAGTCTCTGTAGTACTACGGATACTATGGTCAATAGTGTTCAGCACTAAGATCTAGTAAGACAGTACAGAGACAAGTCCTTTGTCTGAAGCAGTTACAATGTCATTTCAATCAGGAGAGACTTGTTTGCAGATATGCAAATATTTATTTGAAAATACACAGGCAAAGTAACAAAGGTTTGCATCAAATTTTGGAGATTAGACTCCAACGAACAAGTTGTCTAGACACTGGCGGTGGTGATTAAACCAAAAGGGGTCCGTCAGCCAGAAGAAGACCGAGAACCCCGTGGTAAAAGATGTCTGGAGGTGGAAGGGGAGGAGGCGGGATGCACTCTCGTCTGCAATGACAACTGACAGAAGCGGGAGAGAGAACAGATTTAAAAAACATGGTTGTTGTGCTGTGATAGGCTTGAACGAACGTGCCCGATTCTGATTGGATAGGTGACGTAAGCTACTTCTCACCACACAGCTGATCAGACTTACCAGCTGATTAAGAGAGTGTGTAACATTAATGACGTCTCCCTGCCTGAATTTACGCTGAGCTACATTTGTAATTTTCGCCAACGCAATCTCTGTGCTAATATTCGCTCTAAATTCTGACTGGAAATCCTCAAATAATCTATTGTTATGTAGAAAGTCACGTAACTGATTAGCGACTACTTTCTCAAGGATCTTGGAGAGAAAGGGGAGATTAGATATAGATCTATAGTTGGCTAAGACCTCAGGATCGACATGGTTTTCTTTTAAGAAGAGGTTTTATCACAGCTACTTTAAATGACTGTGGTGCATAACCTGTTTATAGAGACATAGTGATCATTTCTAAGTGAAGAAGTGTTAACCAAGGGTAAAACTTCTTTAAGTAGCCTTGTTGGGATGGGGTCTAAGAGATGGGTAGATGGCTTAGCTGTAGAAATCTTTAAAGTTAATTGGTAAAGGTTGATAGGAGAAAAGCAGTCTAAATAGGGGTTAATGTGTTTGAAGATTAATCAGTACAGTTTGAGGAATTTTACCTTTATAATAGTTATAATTTGATCATTAAAGAAGTTCATGAAGTCGTCACTACTGAGAGCTCAATTAATACATGGCTCAATAGAGCTGTGACTCTCCATCAGCCTGGCTACAGTCACATCAACACAAGCAGGTGGAGCAAAAATGTCCACCACACTTACAGTTCAGTCAGACAACTCACGTTTTAAATGTTTATTATAACAGCAGAACGTTATGTTTGGCGGCCAGACTCCGACCTCATCACTCCCCGCAGTTTGGGTTTACATGAGATATTGGGGAGTGATGATAAAGTAGCTTCCCACTGGCCGGAGCCTGCAGGTGGATGCTGGTATGGTGGTGGGGCTGAAAGCAGGCAGCAGGGCAGCAGCAGCATTGACAGGCAGAGATTGTGCAACTTAATCCTTGTTGTTTGCTAAAAGAAAAATTATGCTATTTATTATCTTCTAGCTCAAACTCATTGGCCTTGGCTCATTTTCTGTGAAGAACATACCAAATAACTTATTTTCAATGACTGCACATGGTACACCCCCCTTACACATAACTATTACATATGAGGTCTTGGGTTCTACTGGACCCGAGTGTATTTAATTGTAGGTGCTATGAAACTATGTTGTCTTTCTGCACCTGCTATTCCCACACAAAGTTACAAACTTGTTACATTTCAAGCACTTTCCCCTGTTCTGATTAAGTTCTAAAATATAAGCACCAATAATGATCAAAAATCTTGTTTCTATTTTTTTTTACCTTTATTATAATTGAATTCCCTTGTTTTCTTACAAAAAACGAAAATGATCATATGATCATAAATGTGATCTCACAGGGGTAAATGGCAAATATGAAGCATAAATTATGTATTTGGTAACTGAGCTAAAGTAAACATCTGTTAAGTATTTTTACATAAATTGTTATGGCTGTATTGATTTAAAAGCCTAATAATGTGGTGGGTCCACCGGACCCGGGAACATTGGCTGTGTAACAAATATGAACACCACACAAGGGTTAAATAGGCTGTCAAATAGAGGGGGTGTGTTTGGTAAATGATACGTATGGGGAGTGAGGCATATCACGTGTGTGCACAGTAGTGCAGCTCGAGTTCACTGCCTGAACTAGCTCGCAGGCGACGGCCCATTTCTGACGATCACCAGCTATTTATTTTTTATACTTTTTCAAATATTTGTAAGAAATGAATAATTGTAAAAAAAAACTGTGTGCATTGCCGAATATCGTATTCGGCTCCACCCCTAGTGTACACATCATATAAAATCTGATAATGGGCCTTCACACTTAACCTACTTCTTTTAACCTTTTATTCTCAATATCTCCATATAGTTTCAATATGCAAACAGGTATGTGGCATTACCGGACTTAATAGCAAACATGGTGCACCCCCTCAACAAGGAAAAAGCAATGCTGCCGTGTGAGCTGTTATTATTTTTCCTATGCAGTGGAAGGGTCATCTGTAGCTTTTTGATGGGCAGCACCAGGTAGAGGCAGAATAAGGTGAACGTTCATCTTGCTTGCTGGTTTGTATTTCCTAAGAATACAGCTGAACTGTACAGACTGCATGTAACCCTGACTGTTAATGCATTCCCAAAACACGCCCCCTGACCTCGGATTTCCGAGCTCAGAACTTCGACAACTTCGCAGTACCTCAAGCTCAAAATCCAACATGGCTGCTAAGTGCGTCAACAGTAGTGAAAGCTGTAGTAACATACAGTTATTAGCAGAGATGGGAAGTAACGAAGTAGAAATACTTCGTTACTGTACTTAAGTAGATTTTTCAGGTACTTTTACTTTACTTTACTATTTATTTTTGTGCCGACTTTTTACTTTTACTCCTTACATTTTTAACACAAATACCGGTACGTTCTACTCCTTACGTTTTACAAAAGTGGCTCGTTACTTACCCACTTACAAAAGCGGGATGATACGTAACAACATTGTTTGTGACAGAACGTTCTCATTTTCATTCATAAATTCACCCCGTCTGTGTTGGGAAGCTCTGACATTTGGACCTTCGGGGCTTCCGTGGCCCTGGATCTGACGTGAGGTCACTTAACGTTACTAAGCAACAACAAGTTGCATTCTTTGCGCGGTCTTTCCTTTCTCGCAACTAGTTAGTTACCTAGAGTTTGAACTAAGTTTTATAAGTAACGAGATATGAAACGTTACTAAACAGACCTAAATAACACTACTTCAGTGTTTTCTAAAGTCTGTCCCTGAAGCTGCTGCCACGTCGGGTGATACTGCAGCTGCCACCAACGTTAGCCTGGTAAGTGAGAGTAGCTTATATGATACCGCGTGCGTGTGTGTGTGCGCGTACGCGTGTGTGTGTGTACGTGCGTGTGTGTGTGTGCGCACGCCTGTCTGTGTGTCTATGTGTGTGTGTGTGTGTGTGTCTATGTGTGTGTGTACCTGTGTGTCTGAGTACAGCAGTAAACAGAATACAATGTTTATATGTCCTTGTTTCAGATGATGAGAGAGACAGTGAGAACTCCTGGCCTTCATAAGGTCAATGACTATGCAACATTAGAGTAAATTCTTAAATCTTAATATGCATTGCTTTACACAATTAAATGACTATATGGTAATGTTAGTTAGCAATGGTCAGATAATTAACTAAAATAGAAAGAGTGGAACTTTTTTCTCCTTTCGTCTGCTTTTTATGCATTTGTTAACCATGGTGCTGAAGATTGTAAACAGTTTATTAAATACTTTTGAGTAAATGTAGGCCCTTATCAGCAGATTTTACTGCTAATCGATACAAAAGTTGTATGATGATGCTAATTATTAGTCATGGTTTTGTGTGGCAGTGGGGGGGTGTCGGTTAAACGGCTTATTTGTGTGATGTGATGTCCTGTTGCGTTCAGGTTCGGTTGCGTTTCTCAAAAAGTTAAATCTGTCTTATCTTTTCTCAACTCTAAGTGTTGTTTTTCCAGGACTTTAAATAAACGCCATCAATACTTAAACGTCTGTTGCTGTACAGTTCGTATTCAGAAACGTCACAGTACCGACTGTCTGGGGTGTCGCTCTGGGACAGTAATTACAGTATACTCACTACAAAAAAACAGACTACACCACTGGTTAGTTGTACTCTAAAAGTATGCAGAACTTACATGTAGATTCCTTTAAATGTTGATTAAAAATGGAACTGGATCTGTGAATTATTACAGAATCACAATTGAATTCATATCTTGCTCAGTCAGAATCTTATTAACCTGGAGTCCCAGTCTCTGTCACAATAATCATATATGTGATGTTTTAGGCCTTTTGGCAGACATCCATTTTAAATGTAGACAATGGCATATATACATAAAGAGCCTTTTCTCCATGTCTACTGAAGTTTCTCAGCTTGCACTCTAGTAACATTTGTGGTCCTGGTAGCTTTGCATAAAAAATGGTTGTCATTCGCAAGGCTACTTTTACTTTTATACTTTAAGTACATTTCCAAGCCTGTACTTTGTTACTTTTACTTGAGTAAATAAGTTAAATCAGTACTTCTACTTTTACCAGAGTATTTTTTAACACAAGTATCTGTACTTCTACTTAAGTATGAGAAGTGAGTACTTTTCCCATCTCTGGTTATTAGCACTTCTGTCTTATTTGTTTCGTACTCTCTCTCTCTCTCAGCTGCAGTCTGTGTGTGTCTGTTGCCTAGCGACCTGCGCATGCGCTATAGCTCTTGAACTTCTGAACTCTCTGTGGCCGCAGAGTGGTGTCAGGTTACAGCATGTTGCTATAGTCATTAGTAAGGACTTAACCACGGCAAATCGTTTTTTGTGGAAAAATACGTTTTGGACTGTTGGATTGTATGAGTTCGGCAATCGATTCGTGTGGTCTTCAACCAGACATCAGTAAATAACCAGAGGTATGGATTAACACAACTTTTCTGCCTTTCTGTCACATCTACTGCAGTCAGATTCGCTGTGTTCCCTCGGAAGGAATAACTGCACATGGGTAGGACCTTGTAATGATATTTCGAGCATATTTAGAGGCTAAAAATACGTTTAAAACTTGCCCGGTTTATGCCTGTTAGGTGCTAGAGCGAGTAGGGGGATAACACGGTGTAGGCAGCACCGATTGGTTTCGTTTTTTTCGCTACTGACAGCACTACAAATTTACAAACAACAGAGCTACGGGTTGAAATCGACCGGAATTCTCCTTTAACCTCTTCTCCTCTCTTTCTTCCTCTTTTTTTCTCTCTTTGTTCCACATGCTTTTGCAATTATTTCCTCCCTTTATCCCTTTACTATTTCCTTCCTTTGTTCAATTGTCTTTCCTTCTCTCTCTCTCTCTCTCTCTCTCTCTCTCTCTCTCTCTCTCTCTATTTACTTCCCTGACCTTTCTAAAAAACATTTATCTGCCTACACTTGAGTTTCCTCAGCCTCACTGCAAGTGTTTTTTGATTTGAAACGTACAGTTTCAAACACATTCAATTAGTTGAATGAGATTGTTTTAATCAATCTTGAAAGCAAGTGGACATAAGTCAATTGTGATGTTGATAATGTACACTTTAATGTCAGTAAGAAAACATATAAACATTGGTATTACACAGGGATGGGGGGAAATACCAATACAGCATAGTATCGCAATATTTTCTGTGACAATACTGTATCGATACACAGACGGCAAGTATTGATCTTTTATGTGTGTGTTGGTCAGTTGGTCTGCTTGATGATCCCATTTTGCAGCAATAAAACTGAAGTGAGAACAAACAGAGAAATGTATCTTTTTAGATAAAACAGATGTTGATAACGTTTCATTTTGGGGACATTATTGAAAATTGGAAGAAAAACAATGTAGGTAATGGTAAGGTAATAAATTGCAATATATCCATATCCATATCCATACATATGTACATGTTGTTCATACGTTGTTCATATTACATAGCTATATTTATTCTGCTCTTATAACACTGCAATATGTTTCTTGTCCTGCCTATGCACCACCTGTCTAAACTTCATATATCACATTGCACTTTCTGCTTTTTTTTAATTACCCATCATGACTCGTTCTGTACATTACAGAAGTGTAAGGTGGAATACAAAGTCACAAAAGAAAAAAAAAAGAAAAGGGACAACCAAATAATCAGACACAAGTACCTTCAATTTGTTTTCAGTTCAATTCAACAGGGCTTTATTGGCCTGAAAGTTTCAACATTGTTGCATCAGACACAATAACACAATAAACAGTTATATGTACATTAACACAATATTAGGATGGGTATATATAATTTCAAGTATTGCATGGCAAATATGAACAAAAGTTATTAAGCTATAGAAACCAAAAAGTAAATTCTAATAAAAATGTAAAGACAGTACAATTTAACATAAGATATATATAAAATATGTACAGATATTTAAAACTGGGATCTTATTTTGTGTGTGTGTGTGCGTGTGTGTGTGTGTGTAGAGACCAAGCCTCTACGCCACTCTCCAAGGCCTTCTCCTAAATGTGATCTTCCCTTTGTTCTTGAGAAACGTGCCTACTAAACAGCAATGTAGCCCACGTAGACCACGTGCTCTCCACTTTTTTTAACTCTTTTTTCATGACTGCGACACTTTGACGTTTTTGTCCCTTTTTTGTCCTGTTGTTCAATGTTTTTGTTACTCTTTTCAACGTTTGACACATTTTTTCACTACCACCGACTTCTAACCACTATAGTTTTACATTTTTTTTTATAACAGATATATTTCATTTCTTCTTGTTGGTACAATGATTAAAATGGCTGAATTTGTTAAAGCCCCAGTGTGTAACGTGTGTAGTTGTTCATTATCAATATCTGTATTGCCCTTCACAAACTTGTCCTTTTTTATGAATATTGACCACCACCATCAATTTCAAGTATTCTTATTGGCTTCAAATTTGACATTTGCGCTTGTATGAACCGGGGTAGACGCTGCATATTCGTGCGCCATCTTGAAATACGTTAGCCGGTAAGGGACATACAGGCTATACTGCTCCGCCTTTTGCGTTTTCACTGTCACATGATAAACTCACAGGTGCTGCTAATATAATGCTGCTATTACAGTGTTGCCAACTTAGTGACTTTGTCGCTAGATTTAGCAACTTTTCAGACTGCCTTAGCGACTTTTTTTCATAAAAGCGACTAGCGACAAATACATTGAATGAATGATTCTGGAACAACAATCAACAAGAGGTGTTCAAAAGGATAAAAACACAATAAAGCAAAAAGGTTTGTTTCCATTGTGGTCCATTAACCAGGTATTAACCAGCAAGCGCGAGGTATTTCTCTCCTGTGGCTGCCAAAACAGTCTTCTGTTCAATGACTGAGTGAGGAGCAGAGGAGCAGCCCCTCCCCCCTCCGTGCTCTTGTCTCCCCCTCTGTGCAGCAGCGTTGATCAGGCCGTTAGAAGCGGAGGGAGGACAAGGTGCGGGGGGCCGGGCCGGTGTAGGTAGGAGAGAGACGCAACGGTGAGCTGGCCTGGCTCTGGGTAGGAGCGGGCAGTGGTGGACGGAGCAGGCGATCTGACCGGCCGGAGGGCCTCAAAACACTACCGGCCCACCGGGAAAAGTCCTGACTCTCCCGATTGCCACTCTGCCTCATGCATTTATTCAAAATCCAAGTTTCAGGAACAGGAGTCCTCTTCTTCACCCAGAAAAAGAAAAAGGACACTGAAAAAAGCAAAGGACAAGCTTTTGTAAGCGGCTACCATTGCTGTAATACGTCATTTGAAGTGCATGATTCGAGAGAGGTGATTCCAATATATGATCTTAATGCTAGATGGGGGAAATTCCTACACAATGTAGCTTTAAAAGGGATAAAATGGTAAGTTGAAAGTGATGTTGTTGTTACACGGGCGCCGCCATGTTGGAATTTTACAATCAGCTACGTCACTGGCATGATAAGCAGCCATAGAATGTAAAGAATCTGACGCTAACGGACATGGCTGAGGAAACGGAAACCAACAGGTCTAGGGGGGGTTCATACTGTATTGCCCCTGGCTGCATTAATGAATTGTATAAGGCAGCTGGGGTTATGATACATTTCCACAGGCTACCTTTATTAGGGAAACCAGTCCTCAACTCATGGCTAGCTGCCTTGAAACTGGCTAGCCCTCCGACAGCCCCTGGATTTTGAGTCTGTAGCGAGCATTTTTTAGTGACAGACTATTTAGAGAGCTGCACTTTCGATACAACAGGGTCACTGGTGAGGGTTAAGTCCAACAGACTGAAACCTGAGGCCATTCCGTCAATGATCGACTTTTCAGGCTACAGTACAGGGCAGACCGATAGACCAACGGCAAGTACCAACACCACCGATGCTGTCTGCCGCAGAGGCAGGGCGCTGAAACGCTCACGTCAGGCAGAGGACAGAGAGGTATGTTTAGCTGTTATCCAGCAAAACATGTACATATTCACCTACACGCACAAATAAAGCCTAACTTGTAGGCTTTATAGCGTTCAACAAAACTTAGACTGACACACTGGGCATTAATTGAAATTGATTCACAAAACCAAGCTAGATACCAAACAAACAACTTATGGAAAGGGCTAGCAGTTAAACACGTTGGACGCACTGATGTCAAACTCCACAAGCTCGCACTCCAACCATAGACTGGATAAATAAACCATGACTCCGACGATATCACAGATCAATAATAATGTGTTTACTAGCTGCTAACTAAACCACAGCGGGTCTGTAAACAGAGTCCAATGTTCCTTTCTACTCACCCTGAAGCTAGCTGATGTTCACCGTCTCAGGGCAGAGTGTTGATGCAGAAAGTGTTCAACTCTCAGAAAAAGCTGCTAGTTCCATAGTAAGAGGTACCTGTGCAGTATCCATCCGTGTAATATCCATCAACATCCACAAGGAAAGAATCTGGCAACTGTACACTAGCCTAAAGTAAACGGCAAAACTGCATCTATGGTCAACTTGGGTGACTCTCCTACGTGCAGCTAACTTTTTATTTTAAAACTGTATTTATTTTGGTTTTAACATTTTGCGTGCAGCTATCTTAACAAGCGATCCCATTGGATTAATTCGTCCAATCACGTTGATAACATGCATGTCCATGCTCCGGCAGTGCCCGCACACACACCAGTCACTTCCCCCCCACACGGTCCTGTACTGTAGGTGGAGCCTGATCATCCTCCATGTGGTGGTAGTCAGACACTACAGGCCTCTCTCTCACAGGCTCAAATGTGTAACCCATGCCATGCCTCATTTCCGTGTGTATATAATATGCTGCAGCTGTTGCCTATATACCTTTGCAGGTCCTACCATGCCAGTGACGTCATCGAAATTGTCAGCATTCTAATACTAACAAACGCAATTTTTGTGTTGCTTAAAAAAAAGCTATGTTGATTTTTTTAATTACATTTTTTAGTGTCATTTATTTTTAATTGTCATAACCAACACATTATCAATGTTGATTTCAGTTCATCTTTAAGACAACATGTGCAGGCTCTTGATTTTCCTGTATCCCAGGCCCAGCTGTATTTGTTTATCAATGCGTGTTTATAATGTTGTTGATTAGCACAGTAAAAAGCCTGCCAACCCCTAACTCAACATGCTGACTTGATGATCACGTGCAAATGAAAAGTTGTTAAAAAAATACTCTTTTCAGGTGCTGGATCAAAACATCAAACTAACTCAAGAATTATGCAGGAAAAAGATCTGCACACTGTATTTAAAGCTCTCCCCACCCCCCACCCCTCCCCCCAAAAAGAAAGAAACATTACTAACTGAGATCTGTAGTTGCAACTACTGATCTTGAGATGCCTTCTTCTCATCTTGCATTGACCGTACCACACTTTTCTACAGTATGGATCCTCTTCAGTCAATCCAGAACGCTACCGCAAGGCTACTCACAAGTTCAAATAGACCAGGGGTCTCAAACTCAATTTACCTGGGGGCCGCTGGAGGTAGAGTGTGGGTCAGGCTGGGCCGCATCAAGTATTCCACAAAAGTATTCTTTGTTTGCCTCTCTATGAAGCATAAAGTAAAAAATGATCACCCAATTCTGTGTTACATCTTCTTAGCCACCTTCATTTCAAGTTATTACCACTCGTATTACACTAGTTTATCACCTTATTTATATGAAATGATACCTAATTTTTTTTGTTAACCCCCCCCCCCCCCCCCCCGAAATTATGAATTATTTTGACTAATAGTTAAGATCCGAGGAATGTTTGTTGATGGATAATCACAGCCTGTTTTCATGTGTGGAACATCCATGTTATTATTGAACAATTTGGTTGAAAGAAACCCGTATTTTGGATATAGAAACATTTGAAAATGGGTCATATTTGACCGGGGACAACATGATCATTTGATCTTCTATGATCTTGTATTTTGTGTTATGCCCTATAAAGCACTTTGTGGCTTATGTCGGTGAAAACGCTTTAGGAACAAATTTTACTTACTTGCTTACTTACTTATATTTAATCACTCAGTCACAGTGTTGGGGTAATTATTTTAAAAAACTTAATAGATTACACATTACTAGTTACTTTTAAAAAAAGTAAGGCCTTACTTTACTACATTACTCACTGCTGAAAGTAACTAGTTACACTAGTAGTTACATTACTTTTGGATTACTCCGTAACATCACCTGAGATGCACCATAACTTACTTGTCAGATAACAATATAAAATTAAACCTCACGTATGCCCAGATCAACACAAACCCTTATTATAATGACGACAAACACAAGAGCTCTCTTTTATGCTCTGTAATACCACAGAGCTGACAACAAAGCTGTGACCCAAACTTGAAGGACTGCATGTACAATGAATGTCCCAACTGCAAAATAAGGGACTTTCCAGTTGCAACCAAGATGGATTTGCAAACAAGTGTTTTTTTTCACACAGTGGGCAACGGACACTGTTCTCAGAGAGAAAACGAACACGGGAGGTAAAAAGGAGAAAGTGTCTGTCAAAACAGCAGTGAAAAAGAGGATGGGACAAGTTTGGAGAACCTGCTAGAGCTCTTCCAATGCCAACTTAAAAACTTCAGAAGACACCTCTTTAACACTAAACGGCAATATGCTTACTACCTGGAACTAAAAAAAAAATATGAAATCTCATGAATGCTTAATTCATGCAGATTTCTCCGAAAACTATGCATGCAAGTACTCCTCTGAAATACAAGCTGTACACTTTGCTTCGAACCAGCAGCAGGCAACACTCCACACTGGAATTCTACATGTTGGTGGAGTGGAAGAACATGTGAGCTTTGGCACAGTCAGCTCATCGCAAGAGAAAGGCCCAGCAGCCATGTGAACACATCTATCCCCAATACTTGACCTGGTCAAGGCTTCACATTAGTGATGGGTCGTTCTAAGAGCCGGCTCTTGTAGGTGAACGACGGGAGCTGGCTTGCATATCCGAAGAGCCAACTATTTTTAAAAATATAGCCTATAGAAATGAAATCATTATGTAATAATGAAATAATGAGTGAATTTTATTTTATTTAAAATAATTGACTAATTCAAAGAACAAAAAAATAATTATGTAGGCACACATTAGTTTTGACTGTCTGATCAGCCTTACATTCTGTTCCTGTCAATCATACACAAGGTGTCAACCAATTATACGGCATGAGGGAGGGGCCGAGCCATCACACACACACACACATACGCACGCACGCACACACACACACACACACACACACACCTCCATTTTTTTTACTAAAGTCATGACAGAGAGACTCTGAGAGGGTCTTTTCGAAAACAGGACAACTTATTACTGAGAAGAAACCGCATCAGCCCCTCGAAAGTGAGGCAGCTTGCATTTCTGAATGCAAATCTCTCATGAATTAAAAATATGATCAGCATTGTGTGTGTGTTCATGCTAGTTATACAAAACATAACTAGTGAGATAGTTCATGCTGGTTATAACATCCCAATAAAGAAGAGAGAAAAAGAAGGACCAGTTTAATCCTTTCAGTTATTTATTTTTCTTTAATATTCGTTCTATTATGTTGTTCAGATTCAGATTATATTTGTTTTGAATGTTTATATACATTAAGAAGTTGTAATTTACACGCAAATGTTTAATAGTATTCTTTTTTCATAACAAATCAATGCATTTTTAAAGAAATTGTGAGACATTGTGAGTATGATTTCATTTAATAATTTAATTAGAATTGTTTTTCACACCTATCATAGTCAAAACATAATTTTTTTTAAAGAGCCGTTTGTGAGCCAAAAGAGCCGGCCCACGAAAAAGAGCCAGAATGCCCATCACTACTTCACATCCCAATGTGAATGTGGTGCATTTCTTCAGCGATGGGCCATGCACACAATACAAGCAGAAAGGCAATTTATATCTGTTTTTTACTAAACTGCAGCAATGTGGGTTCCAATCAGGAACCTGGAATGTTTTTGAGGTGAGCCACGGCAAGGGTGCTCCAGATGGAGTTGGAGGCCTCCTCAAAAGGACTGCTGACAAACTTGTCAGCAATGGGACAGACATAAAACATGCTGATCTCTTCTTCAACGCACTGGTGGATTTGCAGACCTCAGTAAAACTGTTCTATATAATTGAGGAGAATGTAGATAAAGCCACAAAGAATATGCGCGGTAGTCTCCCTGTGGTGCCGTCAACCATGCACATTCACCAAGTAATAACAGTTACTGTGATGTAAGCTGCCTTTGCACAACAGGACAGACCCTTGGGTGTCAATGTTTTAATACCAAAACCTTTACCTTTGAGGTTCAGGCAACAGCACCCACAGCAGAGGGTAACAGTTAGAACCCGATCGAAATTTCTTGGCAAAACTCTGACATCGGCCAGTGGTGTGCTCTAAAATATGATGATAACATGTATCCTGGAATTATTCAAGAGGTGACGGAAACTCATGTTGAAGTAAAATGTATGTGCCGGATTTGAGTCAACCACTTCTTCTGGCCAACACAGGAAGATGTCCTATGGTATTTGCATGATGATATCATCAGAGTGATCCCTCCTCCAACTTTTGTGACCTCACGGCGAAATCATGTGGAGATGGACAGAGACATATGATTTAAGATCTCAGAAATGTGAATTGTCTGAAATCAAAAGAAACCTGAAAAGACAAAAGATACTGGAAGATGAAATAGACTAAGAGTAGATGAGTTGGACAGGACTGTTTTGGGAATGAGAATAATTAGTATTAACTGTGGTACTTTATCTGTCAACTGTGTTACGTGTGATTTTTGTGTCATACATCTTTAAAATGTTGGCTAAACTGTAGTACAATGATGGTGGGCATTTCCAGGGAGGGAAGTCTTACATACGGACGTTGAATAAATCTAAATTCAGTGTAATGGTGATTTATGTTGAAAAGGTATTCATCCTTGATTATATTATCCAACAGGATATCCATTAGTCTTTGGCGTTTGTTACTGAAACAAAAATTGTCCTTTAGCGGCATATTTAGACGAGCTTGGTCGGGACTACTGGCGTCACATTTTGACGCTCTGGTTCGGGATGTAACGGGACAGTTAGGTTTAGGAAAAGATGGTGGGTGGGGTTACAACATGTATGTTTCAGTGACACGCAGGACAAGAACGGGACATGAACCCCGGTCTCCTGGGTGAAAGTCCTGTATTGTTTGACCCATCCACCCCCGCAACCTATCTCCTTATGCAGATCTACAGTCTTTCATACTACTCTTTGCTGTTGCCTCTCTTAATACTACGTCATCTTACAGCGCTGCGTTCAAGCTGCTGCTCTGCTCGGTGCATCCCACACAGACACTAAAGGGAGATTTGTACGTCGGTATCTGACGCTGAGAGACACTGACCAAGCATCAGTATTTTACGAGTTGGGAGTGAGAACGGGTTGCGAAAGTTTCCTGATCAATACACCAGCTGCCTCTGATTTTTTTAACACAACCTCTTTTCAACAGTTATCCCAGCATACTAGGCACAGATTAAGTTTTCACCAATTGGCAGAATGCTCTAGTCATGTAGGCATGTCATGATGGAAAACGTAAGTGCTTTCTGTAGCACTCCTCATATTTCAAGGCCAGAAAACATCAACAATGTGCCATATTCATTCCAACCAAACACTTCCCTAGAGACCTCATTTACCGATGTCCTGTGTGTGCTTGTGTCAGTGAAAGTGTCTGAAACATCATTCCAGTGAGCTGTCACCAGGGGCGGACTGGGACAAATATTCTGCCCTGGAACTGTAGCCACACCAGCCCACATTACCACGACCATGCAGCCCCACCCACGGACACGTGCATTCACTAATTACATTTGTGTACAGATGGTGAAATAATATAAGCAGTACCTTATGTAACATATTTATAAATATTTTATGTAAGTAAGTAACACACAGCATGAACAGGGCTTTATGGTAACTTTTTTCCCAAGGAGCACGTTTTGCTCCCACTGTGAAAAATGTAGGATTGACTTCCAGAGGCTACTGCTTTTACTGCTAAATTGAACAATAACACAATCATGTTATAGATACAAAACGTTATGAAGTGTAATATTTTCTATGTTCTATTGATCAGAAATGATCAGTGATATTGAATATAGCCTACAGTGTAATGGACCACCACAGTTCATGCGTACATGTGAACCGCGGATTAATTGCAGAGTTTAACCTTCATAGTGTAAAACTAAACACTACGTGAATGGGGCGCAGCAGAAAGACGGAGCAGAACGATGCTGCTTGTTCAGGTTGTCATGTGTACTCCTGTAGGCCTACACTTCACATCAGGTGTTAAAACCAACTGGACCAGAACACTGAATTAGACTACTATTTAACACAACAACGAGACCTTATTAACCGGTAATGAGACTGTGTCAATTTAATACTGATGCTGTCAGACGGCAGTCGGAGCTCCGGTGAAGCTGCGCCCGTCAGCAAACTGAGATCCCGTTTGCAGGATTTTGACTGAACGTCCCAATTTGAGTAACCTCTGAGTCGGTCGACCCAATCTGACCGGCCCACATTAAAAAAATGGTCCGGCCCCTCTGGCATTTGCCAGAATTGCCAGATGGCCAATCCGCCCCTGGCTGTCACCAATATTAAACCAAGTATAGCTTAATCAGCCCTTTCACTCCCTCTGCTTTAACTTATCATCATAACAGAAGAAAGTACCCTCTCTTTATTTTTTTGTTAAAATAAGCAGAGCAAGATGACGTTTATTAGTATTACCTTTTTTTAGTGGTAACATGTACACATAATAATGAGTATGTACTAAGGTGCAGTAGGTAATTAATTGGTAACAACCTGATCATGTATTATTTTATTTTATCAATGTATTTGTCAGGGAAAATACATGTGGCATTGTCACATTTTAAATAGTCTATATTGACAATTAATTTCTGGGATTGTTCAGGTGTCGCTGGAAATTCCGCCGGATGTTCCTAATTTTCGGCCGGATGTCTGTTACCTTCCTCTTTCTTTGTGTTGGCGTTCTAAACTGCGGTGGATTTGTGAGGACTCTGGTTAACTGCTCCTCAGATCTCTGCAGGGTAAATCCAGACAGCTAGCTAGACTATCTGTCCAATCGGAGTTTTCTCTCGCACGACTAAAACTATTTTTGAACGTGCACATGTTCCACCAAAACAAGTTCCTTCCTGGTCCGTGTAACGCTTATCAGTTCAATTTTCTAAACACAAACAGACATTTGGAAAAACAGAAAAATGGGTTAAAATATCAAATTTTTCATGTTTTTTCCGCCTTGACAAATTAAAAAATTGGATCTTTTAACCTGTTTTTCCAATTTTCTGTTTTTATTCAGAGAATCAGAAATTTAGAAAATTACAAAATTGCATCTGGGCTCCAATTATTCAATACTGCAATGATATTCTCTCCCTCGTTCTGCCTAGTTACCAACGATTATCATGGGTGTGTCTGGATGGGTTTAGGCGGGCATTCAAGAAGACTCGGGGCAGTCATGTCAACGCTGGATAATTACGAGAATATCATTCAGAATTTTGTTGAGAAGAGGGGAGATGAATGTTCGGATGGTGAATGAATGAACAACACACAGCATAGCAACACGATCCCTTTTTTTTCTTTTGAGTCTGACCATCTCAGCGCCACCTTTCCCTTTTCTTTTTTGGATTTCCATATTGAAATAAGAGGCTGCTGCGGCCCGCCGTATGTTGAGCAGAGGCTGACCAGCCAGCGGCCGGGCAGCGGATGGTGTGGCTAAGAACTTGCAATGTAGCCTATAACTATTATCAGATCGGCCCTCGCGGCCTCGAAACAGACACTACTGGCCCACCGGGAAAAGTCCCGACTCTCGATTGCCACTCGGCCTCTGAGTGGTCCTGTGTCTGGGCGGAGGATGACACTTTAAATATAGACACTAGGCGATCTTGATTCAAGTCTGTGAAGGATATTGACAAGAGTTTCACCTCTCGGTGAACGCTGAATGTTTTTCGTTATTCGACTTCCAACACATCGTCCATTCTCATTCTGTCTTTTCGGTCTGGCTGGGGGGCGGGGTGGGGCGGAGCTAGGCGGAACGAGGGAGAGAATATCATTGCAGTATTGAATAATTGGAGCCCAGACGCAATTTTGTAATTTTCAAAATTTCTGATCCTCAGAATAAAAACAGAAAATTGGAAAAACAGTGTAAAGATCCAATTTTTGTATTTGTCAAAGCAGAAAAAAAATGAAAAATTGGATATTTTAACCCATTTTTCTGTTTTTCCAAATGTCCGTTTGTGTTTAGAAAATTGAACTGATAAGCGTTACACGGACCCTTCCTGAGGCTATTTTGCAGAGGCACCGTTGCTCCATCCGGCCGGCCAAGACAATTGTGATTGGTTTAAAGAAATGCCAATAAACCACAGCATGTTTTTCTCCCATCCCTGAATGTTGTGTGGACTAGCCAGACCTTCCTCTCCAGTGCTGTGCAGGAAGGTCTGGCAATGTGAAAGTAGGAGTAATGCTGACATTGAAAGTGCAGTGCAAAGACAAAACATCTCTTCCATCTTCTACTGCTAAAGTGTAATAATTGCAGAGGTCAACAGTGATAATATTCCCCTGCAAACTTGCACATTTTCTTTTACATGTGTGCATGTTAAAGCGAGGGGTGGATGTTTCTCCCTCAACATGTCTGTGAAGGTTCTCAGTCATCCAGCTCATAGTTATCCAGGGAAGGGTTAAAATGAACTGAACTGAACTGAAGAATTTGAGACAACACATGTTCAGAGCACCTTTGACCAAGACCAGTTGCCCTTGATTGTAACCTGTCCCTAGATTCTCCCTCAACACTGGTGAAGGTTGGTGTATATAGTATCTACTGTATGCATGTAAAGCACTTGTGCAGACACTAGTATACACACTCTTCCATTCTCTTGCTCTCTCACACTGATGTGCTCACACACGCTAATTCACACTCACAGTTTGATGAGCACATGATGTGTGAGACCTGCCAGTGACCCAGAAGAGTGAAGTGAAGCACTCTGACAGAGTCAGTGTGTGCCATTGTATGCACACTGTGTTTGTCTGTGTGTGTGTGTGTGTGTGTGTGTGTGTGTGTGTGTGTGTGTGTGCGTGTGTGTGTGTGTGTTGGAGGCAATTCCGAATAAGCATTTGAGGGCAGAGGGGGCTGAACAAGATTTTACCGTCCTCTCCAAAAAAAACTCACTCACTGTCACACGCACACGCACACACACACACACACACACACACACACACACACACACACACACACACACACACACACACACACACACAGAGGTGACATCTGGAGCGTTTCTGCCTCACTGCTATTGTTGCTCTCCTCTTTGGACTGACATCTCTCTCTCTCTTTGTCTTATTTTCCTCTTTTGAAATAAAAGCCCTGTGTGTTCAGCTGTTAGTGTGAGTGTGCTAATGTATTATAATGCCCTAGACAAGTGATCTCCTTAATTTATTTATGTGCCATTAGCTGGTACTAATTAAGGAGCTGTAAAAAGTTGTTAATGTGCCAGTCGCCCATATTTGTGTCACCTTCAATTACATACTCAGACCACTGAGCCATGTGTGTGTTTACACATGTTTCAGCACATACTCAAAAAAGGACAAATATAAACTTTCTTAACACGTGGGAGTAGTCTCCCATTGCCGGACCTATGCCCACAGTGCTGTGCAGTAAGGTCTGGCTACACCACACATATGTACATTCTGGCATAGTAGGAAAAACATGCTCTGGGTTGTTTGCATTTCTTTAAACCAATCACAATTGTCTTCGGCAGAGCTAAGCTCTGGACACAGAGACGGTGGCTTTGCTAAATAGTCTTGGGAAGGAACTTTGCACTCCGCAAAAGAAAACGCCACAGACAATATTAAATGAAGTTACAGTAATACAGTTAATACAGTAATGTGAGCTATTTACGTAAATTAGCTGGATACATGGTTAAACCTCATTTGCTTTTACCAGTGTACCGCCGTGTGTACTTTGCCTACTGCATCCCACCAATTGGTCCCAAAACATCCCAGTTTAAGAGGAAATAACGTAAATATTGGGAACTGGAGGGTCGCCGGTTCAAGTCCCCATATAGACCAAAGTATGGTGGTTGACCGGTAGCTGGAGAGGTGCCAGGTCACCTCCTGGGCACTGCCAAGGTGCTCTTGAGCAAGGCACCGAACCCCCAACTGCTCGGGGCGCCTTTCCATGGGCAGCCCCCCCCCCCACTCTGACATCTCTCCATTAGTGCATGTATAGGTACTGAGCATGTGTGTGTAATTCAGGACAATGTGTGTAATGTGTGTAATAATAACAACAGAGTGAAAACATTGTAATTTCCCTTGCGGGATTAATAAAGTATTAATATATATATATATATTCTTTGTAAATATTTACAATCATTCCCCAAAAGAACCAAGCAGGCCTGCCTTGGTGCACGATCCAAATTTTCTTCAAAACTTGCCATTTTCAGCATGTAGCTTGCTAGTTTGAAGGTTGTTGTTGTTTCCCCATAGCGAAGGGAGGTTGAGAATGGCAACACATAGAGAGAGGACAATGTCAGGCTTTATCCAGGAAATGTACTTCCATTGATGATGATGTGTGTGTGTGTACAGTATTAAAATTATTACTACTAATACTGTTTTAGGACAATTTCTTTCCCAGATGACATTCACTGTCTTACTTTATCTGCATTTAACCACAATAGCTCTCACCACAATAGCTCTCACTAACCTTAACAAAGTGTTTAAATAGCCTAATGTGTATTTGCAAACATATGAGGCAAAACAATTTAGTAATACATTAATGCAATTTTGAGTAGACAGGGTTGATTATACATTTGATTTTGTGGTTTGCTTACATACATTGTGTGTTGATGTTGTAGTTCAAAGCTTTAGTGCGTAACTTTTTCATATTAATGAACGTCCGTTACATTCAAGCCATCGCCAAATGAGTTGCTACAAAGCTAATTAAGACTATCAGCTCCACACAACTCTCTCTGTGTTTCTTAATATGACAATGTTTACAAAATTGTGTAGTCCGGCGACTTTCGCGTGCAGAAACTCAAGTGAAGATAATGACCTCTTCTGAAGAGTCCATCGTGTTATTTTAATCCTCCGTGTCCTCCTTGGCTACTAGCAACTGTGTGGAGGAGGGGTGGGGGGGCTGTGCGCAATCACAGAAGGCTTGTATCATGTGGACGTGCCGACAGTGTTGTTGTCATCACTTAGAATTCCTCATGGGGGCGACAGAAGCTACGCACTTTAGCTTTAAGTTTAAAAGATAGTCGTATTAATTATATAATTTACACCTTATTATTGATCACGATTATAATGTAAAATAACACCCTGGGGCCCTAATGTATGTAGGTATACAGCATCAACTGTACCCAGTCGAGGTTTACATGGTCCTGGAATAATCAGCATAACCGCACCATTCACTAAAGTACAACAGATCCACTCCAAACACTTGATGTAAACTCAAGTGTTTCTCTGCCTGTGAAGTGTTTTCTCTGCTGGAAAGTAGTGTGGGAGAAATGGGAAATTCTTGATCCGAAACTCCTATAAGCCTCATTTATGACCTGCAGTTCAACCAATTTATCCCAGAAAGCAAAGCAAATGCATACTAAAAGGTCTAAAACACATTTTTGTTGTTGATTACCTTCCTTAATTGCCTGTTGTATCTTTGAAATGTTTAGAAATGAAATCCAGAAGATTCATATTGACAAAGTGTCATAGTTGAGGGGAGTGAGGTAGGCTGGTAGGGTGAAATTGGTGGGCAAATAGAGTGCCACTGGAATGGAGGTCAGTCTGCTCTTTGTGTTATGCAAAAGAAATGTAAATGCTGTTATTAAAGATCCACTTTATATGTCCTGAGGGTAGAGCAAAGAGCATGTAATCATTAAAATCAACAGGCTTATCTCATTGGAGGAATGCATACGGGGACCATGAGTTAAGTGTATTGATTTATGTAGATATAGAATTTTTAGCTTTATAGTGGAACTAAAAGAAAGGTCAGGCATAATGGGATTCACCATCGCACCAAGCCCAGTATCCCTGAAAATTATCTATATTGGGTAGTCTCGCACTGCCAGACCTTCCTCCACAGCACTGCGGAGGAAGGTCTGGCTAGTCCACACAGCATTCCGGGATGGGAGAGAAACATGCTCTGGTTTATTGGCATTTCTTTAAACCAATCACGATCGTCTTGGGCGGCGCTAAGCCCTGGACACAATGATAGCTAAATAGCCTCAGGAAGGAACTTGTTTTGGTGGAACGTGTACGTTCAAAAGTAGTTTTAGTCGCGCGACAGAAAACTCAGATTGGACAGATAATCTAGCTAGCTGTCTGGATTTACCCTGCAGAGATCTGAGGAACAGTTAACCAGAGTTTAAAACAGCAAGACAAAGAAAGCGGAAGGTGAGGGATATCTGGCGGAATTTCCGGCACCACCTGACCAATCCCGGAAATGGAACATCGTTGATATGGACTAATATTGGGCAACTCTGTACTCTGCCTTCTTTCCCTGCATCTTCTCCCTATTAGCCTATACAATTACGTGGGATGGGAGAAGACACAAATTGAATGCATCTCTATTATTGTGCGGCATAGGCGGAGTTTGACATTCGAGAAAAAAACTCATTGTACAGCTGAGACCTGGCCTACCACTTGGGGAACACAGCACGAGCACATATGGACAAAACAAACATGCTAAACAAACATACTGTATGATTATTTTTAACCCAAAGAAAAGAAAAACGGTACAACAATACAATCATATTCTATTAGTAAACAGGTAGAAGCCACGTAACTTGTTGTCACATCTTTGGACACAGTTAGGATCAAAGCAATGACATGTGGACGACTTCTGCACTGTTAAATATTATCTTCAACCGAAACAAAAAGATTTTACAAGTTTTTCTTTCCTTTCTTCTAAACACACTTTGTGGCAATGGCAGCGATTAAAAAACCAAGTTATATTTCACATTTTGTTGAGTGGACATACACAATGCGGGAAGTAGATGGGAACATGGTATGTTTGACTTGCATGCCGGAGACCAGAGTATGCATCTCGTCTTAGACCTGCAATTAATGTTTGTTAGTTAATGTTTGTTCTTTTTTATGAATCGTCACCACAATTTTGTCACCCCTGACCAGCGGAAGCGTTTATTGGGCTGGTGTGGTGTAGTGCATTCTGGTAGTTGTAGGTTTTTTTCTACAATTTCGTAAAACAGTTGACCCTGAAATATGTTTCTGAAAACAACTGACGAGGAAAAGGCAATGCAGTAACAAAATATTGGTAAATATTTGATTAGCACTGTCTAGTTTTACACTTTCATCAGCCTCTGTTTTTGCCAAACATGAAACAGTAGGCCATGGCGCCCACTTCCTGTCCACAAACTGTCGTATTTCAGCTGAAGCGTGCACTAATAACAATAAATAGGCAATACAGTAACATTATCTTGGTTTATATTTGATCATCACTGTCTAGTTTTACAGTTTCATCTGAGTTAGGTCCAAGTTTGAGAGAGAGAGAGAAAGAGAGAGTGTCCGTATGCGGAGGTACAGTCTGTAGTTCAAGTAACAGCCCCAGGGCCAGCAGAAAAACAGTGGATAACTAAGCAGAGTTTTTCTGCTGGCCTGTGAGCCTGTGAGGCCTGGACACTGGCAAGATTGAGGAAAGTTTAACACATACTACTGTTTAATTTACAAAGTACACATACTACTATTATTATGATACACATTGGAAAGTGTAAAATATAAAGTTGGTTGAATATCGGCAATATTGCAGAAATTCCCCACAGATGTTCTTTAAGTGAAAGTGTGAAGCATTATAAACAATGTGTGTTTTGTTGTGTTGTTACTGTTTAAGTAGAAGTCACTGATCGCGGGCAAGTAAAAGAAAACTAGTTACGAGTTGCAGGTGTGATTTTCAAATTTTGGGTCATGCCAGCATAGGGAAGGCTTTTTTTTAACATATAAATGTATTCTAACAATACCAGATAGCTAATAGTTTAAAGGGGGATGTTACCTCCAACATGGGCCCCATGTTGTGTCGTGTATGAAATTCCAGAAATCACTGAAACAAGGATAAACAACTCCAATGGTGAACATATAAAGTGTTGAACAATTTTTTTTAAACAAACAATTGGAAGACTGAATATCATACTGAATAACATGTAAAGATGTGTATTTTGTTTGCGTAAAATTAGTGTCACTGTTATTTCTGGTGCTGCCTCCTTGAATTCATCAGCAACTGGACCAATGGTATTTATAATCCTCAACCAGAATAATTCCTGACCAATCACAGAGGCGGAGGTCCTTTAGATCCTGTAGACTCATAGCTGCATGTAGATGCAGGCTAATGATGCCTGTGTGCTGCAACAGCTTACTGGAAAAGGATGTAAACCACACTGATTGAAACTGATTGAAATGTAGAATTTAAACTGCTCTGTGTGGTTAGAAAGCAAATACAAGCACAAATGAAAGAGTGAGAGTTGATTTCACTCTTTTAACATGCATTTCAAGCAGAGACTAAGTCAATTAGAAGCTCATATAAACTTATTACAGTATAACCACCAGGCAAGTATTGACTTTTTTATACCTTGTAATACCTTATAATCTTAATGCCAAATGTATAACGTTTTAAAAAACTGCAACAAATTAGAAATGCAGGGGTATATGTGAAGTCCAAAATACACATTCGCAATAACAGACACAATGATACACAGTAATGGAGGTTAATATAAAGGCACCTACTAATATGTTACAAAACCCATAACTAACCTGTTCATGGGCAGTAAAGCGTGATTTATGGTTCTGCGGAGGCTCCACGCAGAGCTTTCGCCCTAGCTTACGTAAGGCCTGAAATTTATACTTGTGCGTTGGTGTGTACGTCAATCTCTTTAAGAGAATAGCGTGCGGAGTGTGTGGTAGAGCAAGTGAGAGAGTGACGGTGATTAGCTTCGGAGCGAGTAGCGACTCTAAAGTCATAGTGGGAGAAACAAAGTGTCTCCTCTGTTCTTTCTGACCACGGTGGGAAACCTGGAGCAGGAGAAGTTAACCCTCTCCTTGATTTCATGTTGTTTATGGAGAAGGAGAACCAGGAAATGAGTCGGGGGAGAAATGCTACGCTACCAAGCCACAGCTGAGCGACATGTGTCGCAGCGACGTGTTGTTAAATCTTTTGATTGGCGTAGGGTCCGTGTTTCCACGTACCTATGTCTGGATTTTAGTCCTTCTGCTGAACATGTAGCTCTTTTCTCAGCGTTACAGTCACTGACTGAAACATTTGTGGGTGTTTTTTTTCTCAGCAGAGACGTAAAACGCATCACTCGAGCTTCTGCGCGCAGAACTCGCCTAACTACACCATTTTTTAAACATAGCCATACTTTGTATCATCTCATTTTGCAATGGCTTTGAATGTAACGGATGTCAGTTAATATAAAAAAAGTATATATATATATATATATATATATATATATATATATATATATATATATATATATTAGGGCTGTCAAATGATTAAAATTTTTAATTAAATTAATCAGAATTTTCAGTGGATTAATCATGATTAATCACTATTTGCAATTACACCTGAATCCTAACCATTTTTTTTCTGAAATGCATACCAAAAGATACTCATGCTGTCAAGCGATTAAAATATTTAATCGCATTAATGTCATAGATAACTCGCGATTAATCGCAATTATTCGCACATTTTTATCTATTCTAAATGTCCCTTGATTTCTTTTTGTCCCATTATATTTTCTCATTTTAATTCTCTTATCAGCATGGAAAAGTAGATCGGCTTGCTTTGTGACAATGTTTTTTTTATTGAAAACAACATTGTCATATACGTTATGTTCAATTTCACACTGACATTCACACTTGGAACTAATAATCTGTCACATAATGTAACGCTGTTACCTCGATTTTCCATTGCAGATAGTACTGCAGATAGTCCTGCAGATAGTACTACAGGTAGTACTGCCTCATGCCTGAGGCGAGCGTGGCTGGTCCTACTGTCTATGGGCTCATAGCAACTGGTTTCCCGTGACTCATTTCCCGGTTCTCGTTCTCGTTCATAACCAACGTAAAATCAAGGAGAGGGTTTTCCTGCTCCAGGTTTCCCACCGTGGTCAGAAAGAACAGAGGAGACACTTTGTTTCTCTCACTGACTGTAGAGTCACTACTCGCTCGCTCTGAAGATAATCGCCGTCACGAGCCTACAAGCTACGCGGCTAGCAAGCTAAAACCGGCCGAGGCTTGTGTCTGTTTTGTTTGCGGTCTGCGAAATTACAAGACCCGCCCTTAAATCACTACTATTGGCCAGGCGTCGAAGGTAACGTAACTCCATTTGTCCAGGTCCTATCCCCTGACCAATCCACTATCCTCATCACTCGCGGTGAAATGCCTAAACCAAACCAATCAGCTGCTTCGTAGGGCGGGACATGGCGTGGCCATAGACAGTTAAAGAAGTGGACTAACAGATCCCGTTGCTCTCTCTATGCGTTACTTGTGCGTTAAAAAAATTATCGGCATTAAAATGGGTTTGCGTTAACGCCGTTAATAACGCGTTAAACTGACAGCCCTAATATATATATATATATATATATATATATATATATATATATATATATATATATATATATATATATATATATATATATCTTTAACACTTCTAGCCAGGATGCTATGTCATTTTGTTTGAATATTCACGGCCCCTTAAGGATAAATCATAATGATTTGACAACATGACTATTCCTTCAGTGGCACTATCAGGTCTGTTTGTACATAATAAATCAAAATCTCATCAGAAGGCCATGACATTTGGCAGATGCAGTATCCACAGCGTCTCATGTTAGTTATCAGATTGTCATAATTTCTGCTGAGTGTACTGTAAACAATGCCCCCCAGGGGCTTGATTTTAATGACCTTGTGCCTTCTGTTTTCTCCTACCAGTCAAACTATGCACCATTATTCAGTTCATGGGGGGCATCTTTGAGTTGGCACCCAGTTTGATATTGTTTGGTGGAGTTTGGTAGGAATATGTCAAGCTGAATCTGTTTTTGTTTTGCTTTACAGATTCAGCTGATCAAAGTTGGACTGCTGCTCCTAACTGTGATGAAATAGAGCCAGAGGACTATCATCATTGGTTAAATCCACTGGAATTCCCAGAAAGACACAAGAACAGAGGTATGTGTGCATGACCATTAACATATAGACATGGGATGGTTGGCAGTGACTGCATTTTCAAATGAAAGCTGAATGTTGACCATTTGGAACAATGGGTCTCAAATTTGAAAAGAAAATCTGTGTAGAACATAAACTTTCATAGCTATTATGTTTACCTGCTACATAGGAAACTATACAGTTATATGTGTAATGTATATTATATGTGAGTCTTTTGAGCAGACCTACATTAAGCCAATGCGGTGGGAAAACAGGGAGAATTTGCTTTGTTGCGTGTCCTGGGTGCCAATAATCAATGTCCATACAATCCATACATTTCGGTGCTGTGACCCATTTATTGTGAACTGATTTGAATCGTTCAGTTGTCCAGTTGTTTCCATTTAACCTACGTTAACATGCTAACACTTAGGCTGACGCCATTCACACAGTGGAAAGCTGTGTGCTTTCCCTGGTTGCCCCACACCTGTGTACCATTGGCTGCTACCTGTATGCCTTTTCGTGCCAATGCTCCACCCAGTGACCACATACAAAAACTGCATTAACATCACCAATGTGGTGTATAAACAAAACAAAACAAAGTTGCATAATGGCTCCAACAATATGCCTTCCCACACCAAGCACAAGACTCCCACTCCATTTACCCATCTAACATGTTTTAGTTAGTACAATGTAATTATTACTGAGATGAATGAAGGCCAAAAATCTGAAAACAAAGGACAAGTTGTATGAAATAGTTTAAAGTTTAAAGTATTTGGTAAATGTTGTTGCCCCAAGTTGTTCTTGCTCAATCTGAGCAATTAGTAATGGTTAATTATTTATCCATCATCAATTCTAAGCTTATTTTTTATTTATTCTTTATTTAACCAGGAGAAGCCCATTGAGATTAAAAATCTCTTTTGCAATGGAGACCTGGCCAAGATAGGCAGCTTAAAAAAATGGATTTAAAGGGAAGCGAGTAGTTTAAAGGGATACGCCACCCTTTGTTGAAATAGGGCTTATCCCGGTCTCCTCTAGCTGTAGATAGGTGGGGTCTCCTCTAGCTGTAGATAGGTGGGGTCTCCTCTAGCTGTAGATAGGTGGGGTCTCCTCTAGCTGTAGATAGGTGGGGTCTCCTCTAGCTGTAGATAGGTGGGGTCTCCTCTAGCTGTAGATAGGTGGGGTCTCCTCTAGCTGTAGATAGGTGGGGTCTCCTCTAGCTGTAGATAGGTGGGGTCTCCTCTAGCTGTAGATAGGTGGGGTCTCCTCTAGCTGTAGATAGGTGGGCCAACGCATTTTTTGTGCATGCATTGTTTTAGTCCGGTGCTTAGCGTAGTGAATGGAATCCTATGTTGCCGGTTAGCATGTTGTGAGTAAAAGTGAGCCAACAAAAGACAAAAAAACAACCTAATTACTTGCACTGAGACAGAAAATGAGTTGGCCCACCTATCTACAGCTAGAGGAGACTGTGATAAGCCCTATTTCAACAAACGGTGGCGTATTCCTTTAAGGAGACACAGTTGCCTACTGGCACACACAATCTGCCCACCAATTAACAGTTTCAGTGCTGAGCATGATGTCACTGCCCCTGTCTGAGACACCGCCAAAGAATGACAAATCCCCAGCGCTGGCATCGATGCACTCATCAGTTTTGGGTACTGCGCCGGTGGCATGCTCCTGCGGCATTGACGTTGGTTTGAAAGCTTGTGGTAAAAGTTTTAAACTAAGCCACTTTTTCTTTGCTTTTTTGTACACTTCTGTCTGCTAGAATGTAAACCTGCTCTGAAATCTCCTTCCATATGTTGTTTTTTTGTGAGGTCATAATGCCACGGCATCTACAACAGATGACTGGGCTGTTTGAATAATTCACAGTTTTTTATGTATTTGTTCCATTGTAACAGTGTTGTCATAATTTTTGTGCCACTGCAGTTTTGTATAGTCTCCTCGGGGTCAGCCCTCTGTTCCCACATTTCTAAGATTCTTTTTTAAAATTAGGCCCTATGTTAGGGTTAGGGTTACATTCCATCTGTAGTCCTTTGCTACTGGATAATAGGTTGGGTGTAATTGGCTACCAAATTGGTAGAAAAGGGGGTTCAAATCTGATACAAATTTATAAAAAAGGAAATGTGGGAACATATGGCCTAATTTTGGAAAAGAATCTTAGAAATGTGGGAACATAGGGCTGTGGGAACATAGGCACGCTCCCGTCTCCTCACTGTGTGGGGAAACAAAGTGATTAGTCAATTATTATCCAGGTCTTGTCAATGCACTTCCCATCTACAGTACTAATCCCCAGTGTTTTGAATTCATAAAAATGCACGACAGTCAATATTTCAATAATGTGGCCCAACACATATATGAGTGGATGGAGTGCAAGTAATACTAACCAATGTTCAAGAAGCCGATAGCCTTCTAAGTATTATTATTTCAATGGGCCACAGGCATTAATTGATTTTTTCTCTTTAGTTTTCTTTGTAACCTCGTGCAGCAAGAAGTGATTCATGATGTACTGCACGTACGCTTTTTCTGTTGAGTTCAGTCATTGGCTCTGGCAGAAGGTGGTTTATCTCATCCTGTGTGAAATATAGTCCTGTTTGATCAAAATAGTAATTCCACTTTTATCATCTGTTTATTCAACCTTCATTTGTACTTGCGAGATCACTGAGGGGCGGCACTCGTTTACAATGACATCGAGACAAATTACAAAGACAACACAACAACACAGAAAAGAAGCGACACCACTATAAGACACTAAAAGTTTCTGGATTGGAAAAATGATTTGATAAATAAATTATAATAAGACAATAAGGATGCAAAAGAAAGTACAAATATGTAAAGCAATTACAAGTACAGGTGTGCAGGCTTATTTTATATACAGTACATTGAACATCATTCTTTACACTCCTATTACTAGTTACACCCTAAATAAACTATAAGTACAGAAATGAACAATGCAATCCTGATCCTTTCATTTACAGACTCCACTCTTTCCTGTAATTGTCTTCTGATCACTTAGATTCCTTCCTTTGGCTCTCTTTGAAAACGGACCGTTTCTACCGTTTCTTACCTCTGCTCTCTCACTGCTGTGCTTTTAACTCAAACTTTACGACTAAAATGTAAGCAAAGCAAAAGTTGTTCCATCAAACAGTTGAATAACCTTTTTTTTCAAGTTGTTACATAACACGATATTATAGTTAAGAAGCGAACAGAGTGGGGAGGCCGTGTTGTTCATCTGCTGAATGTAAGGGGTGGGCCAACTGTGTTTGTCTGACTCATGTCTTCTCCAGCTCTCTGTCTCTCTCTACGTAACTCTGTCTCTCCCTCAAAGCACTTCACATGAAGAGCAAATGGGGTGCCTTTCAGAACCATCATTAAAAAATCATTATCATCTCTCATCTCTGCCTGACCTTTCACTCAGTAAGCCGGGCGTTCATTTGGAATCAAAAAGTTCACAGCCATCTATCAGTCGGCCCATCAAACCATCTATCTGCATGCACTTTTTTTTTTATCAGAAAGTCCTCCGGAAAGTGTGTTGCAGCTAAGAACCTGATGATGAGAAGTTCTTCAAAGTGCCGAGTGCACATGGTTCTATACGGTTCATACGACAAGTCTTGGCTTGTCATTTTTTGTTACATTTTGCAAATCAAATCCATCAACATACCTTTTTATGAAATGCACCCATTTATGTTCCTATCAACTTGTTGTTGACAGTAAAATAGATATCAACACCAGTTTAATTAACTATCAATTTATCATTTATTAGTGATGGTTAACAAAGTGTTACCCTGTATTCTTTTTTAGCATGCTGCTATTAATTAGGGAATTAGTTGAAAGAGAAAAAAGTGTGAGCTTAAACATGAGACAATGCTAACCTTAGCAAAGCTTTAACATCCCGATGTCAACGCTTTAGTGCATAACTTTTTTGATATTAATGAACGTCCGTTACATTCAAACCATTGCCAAATGAGTTGCTACAAAGCTAATTAAGACTATCAGCTCTACACAACTCTCTCTGGATTTCTCAGTATGGCTATGTTCAGAAGAAGTGTTTTTTTAATCCTCCATATCCTCCTTGGCTACTAGCAACTGTGTGGAGGAGGGGTGGGGGCTGTGCGCGATCACGGAAGGCTTGTTTCATGTGGATGCGCCAACAGTGTTGTTGTCATTATAAGTATATGTCAGCTGTATGATAAAACAATATGTCAAGTGTTATGTGTGAAGCATTTAAACTCAAGGCAGATATCACTCCGGGGACAATAACGTATCACCTGCATATATCCATGATATGTGAAAATTCAAATGTTGTCGTAGGACTATATCAAACATATTGTTGGAAAGGTCTCAACCTCCACAGTAACATATGTCAGTCTGAAGAGGATCCATTACTCCTACTCTGAAATATTGACCTCTGAACCTTGACCTAGTCCATGTTTGAAGGCTTGTCATTTAGCAACAGAAGGTGCTACAAACATGGGACCAGCTGTTATAGAAAGCTCTGGACCTCAGCTGTCATGTAGATAAAAACTGAGCAATGTGTTGTTGTTGGTGATAAAACCTGATTATATATATATATATATATATATATATATATGAACATTGAAGCAATACTGTCGTTAAAGACCAGCTGATCGCTGTCCAATTTTGTGAATGAATGCCCGCATTGCATTGTGGGATATGGGCTTTGAATGCATCTAGCTGGGTCTAGCTCGGATCATATCGTAATGTTCTGTATTACAGCATACTGTAATATTTCACCGGTAATAAGACCGAAATAATATTGTTAAAATAAAGAAATGAATATCATGATAACATCTAAATAAATGTTGATAGATGTAGCGTTATAGTTTAAAAAATAGCAATAAACAACAAATAAACCCAGCTTCCCTGGCCGAAATGGATAAATAATAATAAAGAAATGCATATAAACCATGATAAGATCTGGTGAATAATGTTGATTAAAACAGCGGTTATTGGGCTAAAAATACCAAAAATAAAACTGTCACAGATTTTGAGTTAAGGGGGCGTGTTTTTTCTTTCGTTGATATCTGACGGTGAGGGATTAACATGACTGTCTATCTGACGGACCCCCTCGTCGGAAAATAACGCAACGGGTACCTCCCTGGAGTTGGAACTTAACGCCACAGGTCCTTGGCCTTGTGTCAGACATTTGACGAGTTGGGAGTGAGACTGTGTTTGTTTCCATGTAAATTCATATTAAGATTTTTACTTTTCTTTATGTCTCATATATGTGACATCTTACATATCGTCATCTTCCTAAAATAATGGCCTATGTAATTTTCTCAGGTTTTTCAGAAAACACAAAAAACTGAATGGCCTAAGTCACACGCTTGACATTTGCCATTATACTAAAGGTGAAGAATCACATGACCTGTTCAACTGAGGATGTAGGCAATTTTACCAGAGGTGGCCAGCACCATGAGGAGATGATTCAGACAAAAAAATATTTTCTGTCAAAACATGACTTAGGCCATTATTTTAGGAAGGTGACAATATGTCTTGTAAGGTTTGTAGATTTTGATTTCACAAATGGTTACCATACTCATCAAGTTTATTGACATTATGCCAAGGGCGCGGGAAGGGGGGTGCTGAGGGTGCTGCACCACCCCCTGCTCGCAGGAGCTGGATTTTATATTTTTTATTTTTTAAATGATTACTAATTCGCTGTCTGACATTATTTATATGTTTGTATATCAAATAATGAGGCAAATAGCAAAAAAGGGTTATGGATAGGTTCTAAAATATAGCCTACTATAAATGAACTGTTATAGCTGATAGAGGTGACAGTGAAAGTGAGTAAAGTGACGTGACTCGCTGAGAAGCGAGCAGGCTGAGACTAGTTGACTGGACGTTACTTGTAGAAGAGTATGTCGCAGAAAAGGATACAAGAGTTTTTCTTCCGTAATAGTTTTTCTTCCGTAATAGTAATGCAGCTAAATTTAGCAAGATTATATCTGTAGATGTTACAGTTGATGTTTCCTCGTCCACCGCCGAGGCAAACTGTTGATTAGCTGTAGAGCCAGAGTCTGAAATAACGTTAGCAAGCAGCAGCTGAGAGGGCATGAGGATAAAATATACAATGACGAGTCCATAGCAACCAGTTCACGTGTTGAATTTGTTATTACCCAGTGTGCTTTGTTGAATGGTCTCAATGTTTTATTGTTTTATTTCATGTGAATACTAGTTTACTAGAGGAGTAACTTAGTATTTGAAGTAATGTAGTAGTAATGCAGGAAGTGTGCATTTAGTTTCCATACTTATTATATTTCCACAACAATGTTAGTGAATAAATCTACTGAAATGGCCACCACACCATAACAGAGGAGTGGGATGCGTAAGATGAGAACGCAGAGGTTAAGATGCTTATCTTATGGCTGTAAAAGAACAATTATAGTCTGTATGTTTTTGCCAAGCACAAATCAATATAGAAGGTGTCAGTATGTTTTTGGTGAGATTTATGTGTATATTCACAATACTTTTAGTCATAGAAAAAGTATTGGTGGTGAAGGGAAGGTTAAGTTTAATTTTTCTGAAAATCCCAAAACTCCTCCACTATCCCCTTAAACTAATGACGAATAGTCCCTAAACTGTTGAAATCTACCTCGGGGGGGAGAAATAATCAGGCATCCACTATTTTGTTATTCAGCCCCCCTGGTCAAGGTTTGAAGTTTCAAATTATAGAACTTTACCCAGGATATTCTATCTGGTTTGACTGTCATATATATTAGTTACAAGTTTCAGTGAAAATATGTAAACATTCAATAAAACAGGTCTTTTCCATACGGGAACTCTTATAGAAGTTTTTTTTTTTTTTTTTTTAAGTGTTATTGACATTATGCCACAGTGCATGTTTTATTTATGTATTTATTTGACAGGGACAATGCGCAGCTCCTTAACAGTACCAGAGCAGTGTTTCCCACAGGTTGAGAATTTACTTGTAGTGGTGTGCAGGATGTGACGGCGCGGCGTGTAATGGATGGGTTTAGTAAAAGTGGGTCCACTTATAAACTAGTCAAGCGAAGGTGAAAACAATGACTACATAACATTATCAGATCATTTAGAAAGAAATAACTATTTATATATGAACCAAATTAGACTAAAAGATACAGAAGAAAATATTGCAACACTATGCGGCATCTGACACAATTTCAGGGTAGTTATTGGTGCTGCAAGATATGAGGAAGATATGCAATATGCCCTAACGTTGTTGAATATCACCGCAACGATATTACTTGTGATAAATAAACATATTAAAATGTACTCAGTTCTGCATTTCTGCTGCTTTCAGTATTTTGCTAAAATACAACAAATTGGCCGTTACATTTTGAGCAAATGACAAAAACGTGTAGCCATGATGTCTTTTGTCAATATATATATATATATATATATATATATATATATATATATATATATATATATATATATATATATATATATATATATATAATATTTATGGTGCCAAATCATAACATTAGTTATCTTAACCAGAATCATTGAGAGCAGCCACAGTCTAATGGTCAACTGGCAGCACTCGTGTCAGTGTTCAGTTTTTTAGCAGTGAAAAGTACAGGATACTTTATTCAGATTCTAATAATTCTGTTCAAGATGAGGCCTAGCACACGGCTCCAGACCAGAGAGTGAGGGAGAGCATGCGGATTATAGAAGTTATTCAGAAATCTTATTCAGAGACTTTTGCCTTTTTTCCAGATTAGAGCAATAGCCCCTCCAAATGTCTGTGCACGTCCCTGCTGGGCGGTGAACCTATGCAAAACACCGCAGAGCTAGCAATAAGCTAGTTTTCATATGTATTCCCTGGGCAGGAAACAGAAAAGAACATCTGTCTCGTGTATAAATATACTGATTTGTTCAGCATCTATTGCATCTGTTATGTCTTATTTCTTCCTTCCTGAGATTCCCCTGTCATGTCCTCATCTGGCTGCTGTGTTCCCTAACACCATCCATCAGCCACTGCGGGGCAATTAGTGCCACTATTAACCTGCACAATGAGTATTGATTGATCTGTTGCCGCTCACACCGCAAAGCTCCAATTTCTCATCATGCCACTGTCACCCATTTTGTTTTCCTAATCAAAATGATTAATCAAGCATATTGGATAATTAACCTATTCAGTTTCTATTGATTGATTCATATGAGAGCGTCTCACTTTTTGGCATGTTGTGATGATGATTAGGCGGGTTCTTTTCTACTGTAAACCACTCTTCATTTTGTATTTATCTTTTATTAGTACATTAGTTTAGCTTGTTAAAATCCAGCCATCAGTGTATTGCCATGACTAATTGTTTAGGGGTCTATTAATTAAATACGAATCAGCCCAGTATTGGCCTTTTATTAAATAAAAATGTCAGGGCTGGCAACATTGCAAATATATGTATATGATGGATGCAGTTTTATTTCATTCAAGCGTTATTTTATCATCATCATCATCATAATCTTTGGTTTGGATGGAGTGTTTGATAATAGAAATATGAAAAATGAGAATGCATGGCACTCACCTGCCATATTGCTACCTACAATAGTATATAGCTTTGCAACTGCTCAATGACTGGAGTAGAAACCAAGGATCCTAATCAAATCAAACTGTTAGTGCTTCTAAGAAGTGGTAACATAATAGCTAATAACAATTCTTCCTTTACTTCTGTATTTATTGTAATGTTTATTTGAATGTGGACTGGTACAGGAAGTCAAGCAAAAGCACATCAGAAAAATCAAACCTGTAAATGCAAGAACTGAAGGAAGGTGAGGCGGAAGGGCAAACAGAAACGGCTGCGAGGCCAGTTAACCCTGGTGTTGTCTTCCTGTCCACCATGAATGTGTTGTCCTTCCAGGTCAAAATTGGAAAAGAAACTTTTTTTGGCACTTTTTGCAATGTTTTTGACACTTCACACATGTGTTTTTGTGACTTTTCTAAATGCTTTTTAAATTATTAGTCATTAAACCTAATCTAAATGACATTATACCTAATTTTCGAGTTTAAAAAAAGCAGAAATTATGCATTTTTTGACTAATAGTTAAGATCAGAGGATGTTGAGTGAATAACAAGTTCATGTTTAGTCTTGCCACTGTTTTGAAACCATTTCAATATTTTTTTTCAAATGCTTTAAAATTGAATAAAACATCTAAAATTCAATGAAAGTAATCATTAATTGTACCTGCGAAGATTGTTATATGGGTTCCATACAATGTACATCATGCATCCATGTTATTTTTGGGCAATTTGGTTGTAAGAAACCCATGTTTCTTATATAAAAAACTTTGAAAAACGGGTCAGAGTTGACCTCAGGACAACATAAGGGTTACACATCTTTCAATATCAGAATCAGAATCAGAAAAGGTTTTATTAACACAATGAGTGAACTTATGTGGAATTTGCCTTGGTGAAAGGTGCATATACAAACAAACAGCAAACATGTTAAACATGAATATGAAATGAACAATAAATACAGATAAACAAAAATAACTGTTGAGGCTGAGTGGGTTGAGTGCAGAATTTGCAAATAATATATAGTACGTGTTATGGGAAGATGTCTTTACATCTGCCCATTGCACATACTGTATAGCCTATCCAAATGCAGTTACAGTAAAATATTGAAAAGTCAAATGATAAAAGGCTAATTTCTTACAAGCTTTTGCATTGGAGAACCACACTATAAATCAGTCTGTGGGTTCAGCATGTTAGCCCTAACATTTAAAATCCTCTACTGGCATTATGGCATTCACTAAAGGACTAACTGAAGACAAATAAATAAAGATAATAAAGGCCAAACCAACTAAACTTAAGGAGTGTGTGTGTGTGTGTGTGTGTGTGTGTGTGTGTGTGTGTGTGTGTGTGTGTGTGTGTGTGTGTGTGTGTGTGTGTGTGTGTGTGTGTGTGTGTGTGTGTGTGTGTGTGTGTGTCTCCTGCCCGTTGTTTTAATAAATTCCATTGCACAGCTCTACTTCACTTTGACTTCATTACCACCTACACATTCGCCTCCGTCTGGCAGAACTCCACTCATATCTGTCTTACACTATGATAAGCTCAAGTTTCCCGATAGTCATTAAAAGTCATTAAAAATTTAAAGTATGGTGACACAAGGCTGATATTGGCCTTTCTTTAAATCAACAAATGTCAGCCTATTAATATTATCAACCTCTGGTAGGATGGAGCTCCCTGCCTGAACACACTATCAATAACAGTCTGATGGTGACGTTTATTTTCCTTTAAAAATGTTTTGCATCTATTCCATGTTTTTGTAGGGTTAGGGTTGCCTCACTTTTATTTTAAGGGGAGACACTGTTTTGCTTCTGTAGCATGTCATCTTTCTATTTATTCTGTATACTTGAAAAATTAAATCCAAAATGCACATTTAGTTGCTTATTTTACCCCACTTTGTCTATTTGCACCTGTAAATCTCTCCTAAGTTCAGCAAAAGTTAGCATTAGATATGCCTCATGTGCATATTTAAATAAAACATTTCAGAATACTTGTAATAGAAAAATATGTCTCAATAAGTAATCAACTGGGGAAGTTTCATGTTGATATCTGTTAGTTAAAATGTTTTGCCCTATTTACTTGTAATGTCTTGCAAAATGTCTGATATTTTATAATCCATATTGTGTATAAACCATGGTGAAAAGGGATTTTTTTTCTGGCTGCCGACACCATATTCTGATTTATGGAGTGATAAAACGATATATCCATAATTCCCTCTGTAAAACCCTTATGACTCTAATGTGTCAACAAAATAAAAGAAGCATTTTATACATGGCTTTATCCAATGTTCAGATTTCAGATGCAAATTAGTGCATATTTATCAAGATCATGCATCATTTCCATATTTAAACATTACATTTCAGAAAACTTGTAATACAAAAGATATTTGTCTTGACGTCAGTATTCAACTGGGGAAGGTTCGTGGTGATATCTATTAGTTCATTATTTGTTCCTGTTCACCTGGGCTGTCTCCCCTTAAACGCGTTGGTACTTTGGCAAATCATGAACAGTTGTGGAAAACAATAGTGCAGTGTGTTGATGTAATTTTGGTAAGAACATGGTCAGACTTAAATGAGTTGAATGAACAATAAACAGCTTTTGTCTAACATAGTATTTTTTTTACTCAATATTATAGCATTAATATGTTGTACAAAGATAGTTTTAACCCAGAAAAGCGCACTATAAATTATATAAAATTGACTTCATGCTGAATTTTTTGTTTCTTTCAATAGTGGCTTACTCTATTTGGCATGTTTGGATGATGACTAGGCTGTACCTTTGCTGAGAGCTGTGTGCGTGCTCACATTTGAATAACATCGGGCTGTAAACGGGTTCCGGCTTTTAAAAAGCTCTCAATCTAAATGTACTTGTCAGCTCGGGCTGAATTCTGTCGGGCTCGGGCCTTGTCGGGCCGAACTTTTAAGGCCCGATTACAGCTCTAATACATATTAATATTGTTAATGAATTCAATTATCTAGGAGTCATGTATGACTCCACCCTATCATTCAAAAGACATGTGAAAAAGGTGGCAAATAAAGTTAAATTTGCAGAATTTCAAACAAGTTAGGCCATTTCTTGACAACAAAGCCGCCAAGTTGTTTTTGTATACAATGATTCTCTCACATATTGAGTATTGTTTTACAAACTGGTCACTAGCAGAACTACTCTTAAAAGCATTGAATCTCTATTTAAGAAAACCATAAAAACATTTGATAAAAAGCCTTTGCTATTTCACCATTGCGATATCTTACAGAGACATGCATTTTTAAGTTTTGAAAATTTTAAACATTTTAGTGGCCCCCACGCCGCTGCATGGCTTCATTCGAAGACTTGAAAGCGGGGGAAGTACACAGGCTTCAGTAAAATGGGATTGTGTGATGCCATTTAGACGCACAACTTTTGGACAAAACGTACTGTCAGTAATAGGGGGTAAGCTCTGGAATAGTTTACCCCTCCCAATTAGAGAGTGTCCTACATTCAACACTTTTAAAACTCATTTAAAACAGTGGCTTCTAGAAAACCAGAGATGCACTCACGTTTAACTGTCACATTGCCTCACCCATACACTCTCACTGGTAAATCGAATGCAGTATAGAGATGGATGAATGACGTTTTGTCATGTATCATATATCATGTATTTTGTTACTTGTTTATTAGTTTGTTTTGTCAATGTCACTATTATATGTGCCTTCGGAATGTGTATTGAATGAGCGCTGTATGACTGTTAGTTGTCTTTTTTACTGTCACCTGCCTAGGGACTGCAGATAGAAAGTAGTTACTTTAACTAATTCTGGCATATTTACATGGTGTTTTTATACAACAATGTTCATGAATATGCATGGTCCCTATCAAATAAACCAATAAAATAAAATAAAATAAAAAATATTACCTAGGTAAAGCATGATTTATGCTTCTGTGTAAAATTGACAGCGTGGGTACGTAAGTAGGTACGTGGAGACATGGACCCCACTTCGGACCCTACTCCGTAGCCTGACGTGCACCTCGGCAACGCACGTCGCTCAGCCGTGGCTTGGTAACGTTGCATTTCCCCCCAGACTCATGTCCTGGTTCTCCTTCTCCATAAACAACATGAAATCAAGGAGAGGGTTAACTTTTCCTGCTCCAGATATCTTTGAAAATGGGTCATATTTAACCTGAGGACAACACCAGGGTTAGCCTAAACACTTACAGTACAGCTGCCATTGTGGAACCGATAGTCTCAGGGCCTGCAGTATCTGGAAGGTTTCCCCATAAAAAAGACTTTATTTACCCCATTTAGATTCCAGAGATGATCTTGAGCCCGAGTGCCAGGGTGTATATTTTTATCTAAAATTAGTAAGTACACACACAGAAAAACACCCCAGGGGTGAAGCGTGATGCAAAACACTGATCTCAGTCTTACTGGAGCCTCTCATTCTAAAACTGCTTCTACAGTACGCGGCGCAGGGGGAAGGCGTGTGGCCCAAATGGCTGATATTTATGTTCATGTACGATTAATGGAATGATGAATGCCACTTTTATCTGCTGGCTTGGCGTGTGTTTTCCAACAAGATGATGAATGGTTGGCATTAGACAGCTTCCCTAAAAGGCCTCTCTAGGAGAATCCATTGGCTCGGATAGTGAAATCACTCTTGAAAAAGAGTCCTGCAGAGGGGCGGTGGGGATGCTGCTTTATAGAACCACAGCTGTTTGGAAACCCACTTTAAAGGCGCCCTATTCAGTATGCAAATAAATGTTTTTTTTCTGGCTTTAGGGTTTAATAAATGACATCCTGTATTAGCAGAAACAGTATATGATGAAAAGAGAAAAAGTAAAGAACAAATAATAGCGTGTACCCTGTCCCACTACATATATATTTTTGAAACATTCTCATATCTCCTCCAGTACTTATTCACCCAGATACTCCTAGTTGTGTACACATTTAAAGGCCTGTGATATAATACTCTGTCTACTATCTAGGTCATCAGGATACATCTTTGGCCGTTGCATGATTTGTGTGCTGATAAGAGGAAAGGTTTTTCTCACTCAGTTAATGTGTCTGATGATACATTTTATTTACTGAGATAGCCTACCTGTTGAAGAATACTTTTTGTACATACTTTTAAACAATAAATCATTTAGATTATCGACCTCAGTACGCTGTCTGTCAGCCCCGAGCCCATTTGTTCCATTTTGTTCCTCAAATTTGATTCATCGTTGATTCATTCATAGTTGGGGTTCGTTGACAATGAGAAAATGTAGAATATTAATATAAGTATATAACATAAGTATGCTCCTCCCCCCCCATCAAGATTATGAAAAGTGCTAACTTACTAACTTTTAGCCCTCCTGTTGTCCTCGAGTCAAATTTGACCCGTTTTTAAAAGTTTCTACATCAGAAATTTGAGATTCTCTCATCCAAATTGTCCAAAAATGACATGGATGGTTCCATACAACACTCCTTGCAAGTTAAACAAAGGGTCACTTCACTACTTTATTGAATTTTGGGTGTTTTTGTTTTCCAAAAAACTAAACTAAACTTTGACAAAACACAAAAAAATTATATAATTTCTAGGGCTGTCAGTTTAACGCGTTATTAACGGCGTTAACGCAAACCCATTTTAATGCCGATAATTTTTTTAACGCACGAGTAACGCATAGAGAGCAACGGGATCTGTTAGTCCACTTCTTTAACTGTCTATGGCCACGCCATGTCCCGCCCTACGAAGCAGCTGATTGGTTTGGTTTAGGCATTTCACCGCGAGTGGTGAGGATAGTGGATTGGTCAGGGGATAGGACCTGAACTAATGGAGTTACGTTACCTTCGACGCCTGGCCAATAGTAGTGATTGAAGGGCGGGTCTTGTAATTTCGCAGACCGCAAACAAAACAGACACAAGCCTCGGCCGGTTTTAGCTTGCTAGCCGCGTAGCTTGTAGGCTCGTGACGGCGATTATCTTCAGAGCGAGCGAGTAGTGACTCTACAGTCAGTGAGAGAAACAAAGTGTCTCCTCTGTTCTTTCTGACCACGGTGGGAAACCTGGAGCAGGAAAACCCTCTCCTTGATTTTACGGTGGTTATGAAAGAGAACGAGAACCAGGAAATGAGTCACGGGAAACCAGTTGCTATGACGACGGCTATGCCGCTGACGACGCTATGAGCCCATAGACAGTTCTCTTAATACATCCATGATAGACAGTAGGACGAGCCACGCTCGCCTCAGGCATGAGGCAGTACTACCTGCAGTACTATCTGCAGGACTATCTGCAGGACTATCTGCAGTAGGACTATCTGCAGTACTATCTGCAGTACTATCTGCAATGGAAAATCGAGGTAACAGCGTTACATTATGTGACAGATTATTAGATCCAAGTGTGAATGTTAGTGTGAAATTGAACATAACGTATATGACAATGTTGTTTTCAATAATAAAACAGAATTAATAAGAGAATTAAAATGAGAAAATATAATGGGACAAAAAGAAATCAAGGGACATTTAGAATAGATAAAAATGTGCGATTAATTGCGATTAATAGCGAGTTAACTATGACATTAATGCGATTAAATATTTTAATCGCTTGACAGCACTAGTATCTTTTGGTATGCATTTCAGAAAAAAAATGGTTAGGATTCAGGTGTAATTGCAAATAGTGATTAATCATGATTAATCCACTGAAAATTCTGATTAATTTGATTAAAAATTTTAATCATTTGACAGCCCTAATAATTTCATATAAATGTGGTTTCTTGACCATGAATCCAAAAAAATAAAAATAAAAAACATAGTGTAAAACTAGTGGTAATACATTGGTGTGAGTGGTATGTACAGTATACTGATGGTAGTGTAGAAAAAAAAAGCGATAAAGCGTCAAGAAAGTGTTCAATTTCAGTTTTGACCCTGGAGGACAACACAAGGGTTAAAATTGTATGAACTTCTGTGTTTATTTTAACAACAACATCTGCACTACATGCACTACGTTGTGTTATGGCTCCATTCATTTTGAGTCATGCGAGGACGTCAGCTTGGTAAAGAATGTGCGCAACTTTTCAGTGAGATCAGGACCGAGGGAACTGATAACTGCAGAAGGCGCGATGTTGTTCCTGATGCTTTCCTACCCTGACGACACCAACAGAAAGAGAAGAAGACACAGACAAACAATGAAAAAATGGTTCAAATGGAAACTTCCAAGAAAAACAAAAACATCTGGCCAAGAAAACAAGGCAGTACAGCCGGCCTTCTGCATGACTAACCCTGGTGTTGTCTCCCGTTGACCATGCAACTTGTTTTTCTGGGTAAAAATTTAAAATTAGTAATAAGTTTGTTTTCAACGTTCAACTTTTGTGGCTTTTCACATTGCTTTTGTCCCAACGTTTTTTAAAACTTTTTGTTACAAGTTTTTTGTCACTTTTCCCAGTGTCTTTGTTGATTATTTTCTGCGCTTTTTGGAAGTTGTTCTATCAATTCTTTTCTTCAAATGCTATAAAATTGAATAAAACACCCAAATTCTATGAAAGTAGTGAACCGATCGTTTATTTTACTTGTAAATAGCGTCATATGGAACCGTCCATGTTATTATTTTTTTGACAATTTGGTTGAAAGAAACAGTAACTTCTGATATAGAAACGTTTTGAAAATGAGTCAAATTTGACCCGAGGACAGGAGGAGGGCTAAAGTCAAAGAAATGGAGAAGATTAGAACAGTATCTGAGATGGAAACTGATTCTAAAAGTGGGAAGAGGCTCACCCGATTGGAAGCGGTTGGTACTGTTGCATCTTCCCCTCCGTATACTCCGTGTACTCCGTGTAGTCCGTGTCCTCCGTGCTCAGGTCAATTTATATGAAAAGGAATTTTTGTACATGCTGGTCAGAAGTTACTCTCATCGGCGCCACTCTGTCGCACTCCACCAAACCATGCACTTACCAAAAGCCCACTGGTAAAGAGGCATTCAGCCCCGTATCGCCCCAACTTCCCCCCTTAATTAGGTGATCAATTATTAACACACCAATAAACTTCCTGAATAAGTAATGGCGTTAAGGCTTATGCGGCGTTTCAAAACCCGCTGCCCAGACATTTAGTCAAATATTTGTTGTTGGTGTCTGTCGAGAAAAACGCCGTTGTTTATTGGCTGAAACATTGAGGTAATTTTAATTTGGATCTTGTCATTTACTTTAGCCAAGGGAACGGTGTTATTAAATTAGATTTAGGGGTTGGTTTGTCAGCAACAAACTGACAGAAAATACAAGAAAACACATGCAGGGGATTGGAGACTGAAAGTGTGGAGGTGGTGAGTGTTCCTGTTTTCTCTCTGGCCTTTTTTGTGCTCTGCAGGCCGCTTTTCTTGCTGAACTTTGAACTTCTTCATTCCAGCTATTCAGAATTTTGAAAACTGCTAATTGTATGAGTTAGTATAGGATGTTGTGCCTGAGCTCAAAAACTTCAATAACTGCAAATAATTTGATTGGAGAAGTCCTGGTTGCATCTCTAACAGCAGCCGGGCCCAGACTGTAAACTCCAATCAAAAATGGCAGTCATGTTGTTGAGGGCTACAGTAGACTATTGATGTTTTCAATTTTACTTTCAGTTGATGGACAACATTGAATCAGCTGCAACAGACTTTAATGTTTATATTCAATGTATCTTAAAACAGTAAAAAAAAAGATATATCTAGTCAGTGTGAAAGAATCATTTGAGTTTTGAATAGGGCCAGTAGTTCATGTTTGTGGTTCAAAATGAGCCAATCAACAATAATTGTTTCCTGTGTGTCTGTCTCTCATCGTGTCCGTTGAGAGGTGATGTCAAAAAGTCCCTAATTTGATGCATCCTCCCTCTGTGTGTGTGTGTGTGTGTGTGTGTGTGTGTGTGTGTGTGTGTGTGTGTGTGTGTGTGTGTGTGTGTGTGTGTGTGTGTGTGTGTGTGCGTGTGTGTGTGCGTGTGCGTGTGTGTGTGTGTGTGGCCAGACACAAACCCAAATGTTCATAAAAATACCACAACCTAATTGACCTGTATCAGTTTTAACCATAATTCTACATTTTTATTTTTTTTATTATTATTGTGGAGTATGAAAGACATGAGCATTTAAGCAAGATCCAACAAAAATACACTATGTTTATACAGTATTTTAGTCTAGCTGCATCCCTGCATCACAGGTTTTGGCCTTATGTGCACATCTCATAAGGCCAAAATGTGAAGGTTTCTTTTGTTGGCATAAAGAGCTGAACGTTTTTTTATATATATTTTACAAGAAAAAAAGACTTACAAAATATATAAAAATATATATTGCTGCTACTGTTGTTGTTGTTATTGACCCCTTAGTGTTCCTGTCAAATTCAGCAAAAACTCCTATCCAAGGCCTATCTAAAGTAAATGGAAGCTGTTCTTGAACCATTTGGACTACATTCATGTCTCTGGTCTCTTTTGAAAGGTAACGCTGAAGTTTCTTCTCCAACAGTCTAAATCACTGGAAGTGCTATTGGCATTGGTTTATATCAATTTGAATATACTGGAAAACAAAAGTGTCAAATGTGTGAATAAGTTCAATCTGACTAAAAGTCAATATAGTTTGGGCAGCATTTATTGAGAGAACCTTTTGGTTTTGAAATGGTTCCCTCGGCTGATCATGAAACTGTAGACACTTATTGATTTAAAAAACACTGCGACGCTAAATAGTTCAGTCTTTGCTATATTGTTATTACCCTCATATGGCAGGGTGGTATTTATGTTCTAAATCTTAAACTCTGGATGCACACGTGTCAGCTGTGTGACAGTGGGGTAGAAAAATCTGTCTTCATCCACCCCAACAAAAAAATGACTCAAATCATCTAGTGAAATTTAAAAGGGCTATGTCTATATGCATAGATAGAGAGAGTGCACTTATGAATGAAATTCCGTTCCACTGGCTCATAAATACTGCTGTGACTAAAAACTAAAAGTTTAAACAAAATGCAAATAAATACAAATGCTACAGTGATATTTTGACATTAAAATATAACACTAAAAAAAGGGTTTGACAGCAGCATAGTTATACATATTGCACATATTGAATGGCAGCATGTATATTGCACTTTTAAAAATAGATACTTTTATTGCACGTTTATGCATAAATACCGTTAGTTCACATGAGGCCCACTGCAGGGGGTTATGAAAGGGTTGATAATTACCTTGATACCTTACCTTGATCATTTTAATACACTGCAAAAGCAGAAAAGATAACACACAGTATGCTAATATTTTCCAAGAATATTTCTGGGATTTCCAAAAAGGACACAATGGTATAGTGATTATTCAGAAATACAGCTTTTTTTGTTGGAGCAGTTCTGATCAGTTTCCTACCAGTTCTATTCATTTGTGGTCGGGTTCAGCTCTCTTTTCATGCAGCATATGCCAATATTCCCTGGACATTCATCAATGCAGAACTAAAACGCACACACAAGATTGAAAAGGTACGCACAACAACTAAAGCAAAATCTAAACATTTCAACATGTTGCTGTTTGATCTGAAGGGACTTTTCTGCAGGTATCTAGTTTTTTTTTTTAAACTCCACTCCTTGGACCCACATTTAGATGATTATAGGGTATTGTATTTTACATTAAAGCTATATCCCCCATGAGGAATTCTAAGTAATGACAACAAAAATGGCGGCGCGTCCACATGATACAAGCCTTCTGTGATCATGCACCACCCCCACCCCTCCTCCACACAGTTGCTAGTAGCCAAGGAGGACACGGAGGATTAAAAAAACATGATGGACTCGTCAGAAGAGGTAATTATCTTCACTCAAACAGGCTCCTATACATTTTCTCATCAGTTTCATAATCTTTCAGATTTTACTATAAATGTGTAGCATACTGCTTCTCATTTTATCCAGTTCAACAGCACCAACGTGTGAACATTCTCTCAGTTAGAATTGTTAAAGGAATTATGATGCTTTGAGTTTTGTTAATCATTTGAACATTTTTATGCATGCATCATGTTCAAAAATGCTCACACTATTCACCGAGCTGTGATATGGAAATGTAGTCAGAGGCCCATGTCGTTTTATTACCACCGGTGACAGGAACTAGGCATTTCGTAGACCAGATGGAAACATAATGTACGTGTGAACTAATGCATATGTCAAGGTCACCAGTGGGGGAAAAATACTGTTTTCTTATAGGACACAGAGGAGTGTTGCTTAAGGACTTTTGTCCAATGATAATAAAGTACTATAGAGAGAATATTTCCCATAGGATAAGTAGAGATTTGTTTTTGGCTGGATTCCAATCAGAAAGGATTCATTTTGTTCTGTGACAGTATAATGTTAACGTGCACAAATTTCTCTGAGGGAGTTACTGGGGAAAACTGATCTGGTGAGACCTTGATGCTTTTTCTCTATAACTTCCCTGTAATTAATTAATTATATACACTTTTGCAACATATCACTTTAACCATCTCTGTGTTCTCTGTGCTTCTGTGTTTGTATATTGAGTCCTAAAGGGCATCACTGGAGAGGTCAGAAAATCTCCATAACAGGATGAATGAAAGTTGAACATGTAATGGGACTTGACTGAGATCTGTTAAGCTGGATTGTCTTCATTTCATTTTGCTCCCAACTGTAAGGGGAAACAGGGGTTAGCTCACAAAACAATAAAAAGTGGCATTTTGTAGTTATTAAGGGTCATTTCATAATCAATAAAACACTTTTTGTAAAAAGAGACCCACAAGTAACAAACAAACTAATTGACTTGTTGTTTTTCTACTGAAATTGCAGGTCATTGTTCCAATCCATAGTAAATGTCAAGTAATGCCCCAGTCTCTTTGGCTTTATTTGTATCTGCATGTCTTTCCCTGACACTCTCACTGTTTCAATTATGTGACATTTAGCTTCTTTACAGATAAGACACAGTGACAAATAAAACAAGGTAGGGAGATATGCCATAGTTCACGTCTTTTAAAGGCATCGTCACATTCACATAAGTACTAGTCTCGCACTGCCAGACCTCCCTCCACTTTAGATCTCTACTTTAGAGCAAAATTGAAATTTTGAACATCAAACACTTTTCTGCAACAATTTATGGTGCAAATGTCTTTATTTGTGTAAAGGAAATTAATTGTAATAGGTTGCTGCTGCAGCATTTTGTGGCTTGCTGCTCTTGCGCGTGCCGCAGTCAAAGTTCAACATGGTTCAACTTTGCAAGCGCAAGAGCAGCCGCAGTGGGCTGTGACGTGTGTCTGAAAAAAAACAAAAACAACAACACAGAATGCACGTGGATCCACAAACGGAACATGGACTAGAGGTTGATTTTAGCCGTCAGCATCTCCCAGAGCTGTACGACACAAGTCCGAGGTCGTACAGAGACCTCGGACGCAAATCTTGTGTTTACGTGTCCAAAGCAAGTATTTATAGCAATGACGTAATCAAACTGACAAGTCCTTACGCTATTGTTTACACCAAGATAGTGAAACTCCTTTGTGTTGTTGTCCATATTTAACAGTTCATTCTGTAAGTATAGTATAATGAACAATGCACATGAAAGCGAGCACTATTCCATGTATGTTACACATTAATGTCATCTCTGATCTAAGAAATGCTCCAAAGCAATGGAGAAGAACTGTAGCCTACTGTTGTGAGCTGCAAAAACCAAATACCAAGTTGATTATATACAGCTCCATACAGGTTATTATATTTGTATTTGTATGTTTATATGATGTAAAATATGTTTGGACTGATGACACAAGTCATGTTCGTTTTCACTGAAGTTCACATGTAAGTAGTTAGTTAGTTAGCCTTTACACAGAATAACTACCCATTTCCAAGTGTATACGTAAGCTCCAGTTTTGGAGGAATTAATTGCACATATGTATTAAACAAAGTGTTTTCCAGAGTGTGAATGAATGATGATGAATGTATGAATTTAGGCTCATATCTTAGCTTTATTATACCCAACTGCAATGACTACAGACCTCTTACTTATGTATGTCAACATGCAATGACACGTAGTGTTGAAATGCACCATTTTATTTAGAAATGAAAATAATTCACATGTCTTCATCTATTTAGAGGAGTGTAAGAAAAGGTGGAAGAACCTAAGGGACAGGTACATAAAGGAGAGGAGGCAACAGAGAGACAAAAAAAGTGGTGCAGGGGCTGACCAAAAAGTACTTGGAAGTACTTTTCCATACTGTCTTTTCTGGAGCCACACGTCAGGGAGAGACAGATTGCCAGACGCTCCGTTGTAGAACTGGGCTATCGGAATGTTGTTCGTATCCGGGAAATCGTAGAACCGACTCTCGTCAGCAGACTGTCAAATTGCTGCCTGATGAGCTGAAAGTAGCGCTGGAACCGGTCACAGTGAGAGCGGAGCTCCTTCACCAGCCGGAATTCCCCCAACTGCTCTCTGGACCTGAGAGTCTCGTGCACCCACACCCTTGTTGCTGCTGCTGCGGCTGCCTTCCTCCGTCTTCTCCTCACAAGCAGGACAAGTGCCAAGGCTTTCTTTTGGTTCAAAGACAGAAGCATCTCCACCACCAAATCACTACTGATCATTCACTACTGAATACGCTGTGTATTCTATACAATGTCACATGTAGCCTACTACACGTCTGATGTATGTATGCATGTATAGGTACTGAGCATGTGTGTGAAATTCAGGCCTGTGTGTAATGTGTGTAATAACAACAATGGAGTGAAACCATTGTAATTTCCCTTGTTGGATTAATAAAGTATAAATTATTATTATTATTATTATTATTATTATTATTACTATTATTATTATTATTATATAAGTTAAAAGAAAATGCGGTTTACTTTTATTTTCAGACAGGACAGGACCTCGGCCTCCTGGGTCAAAGTCCTGTGCTGCCTCCCTATGCGAGACTTAGCATGAATACGATTTGGCATCACTTTATTTCAGTAATAAACTGACTGCTGTAGTGCAGTCAAATCAATTCAAAGATAATAAACAGCAGCTTGGCCAACATAGCAACAATAAAAACTCAATCTCTAACTTGATTTTTCAATCATAAACATTATACTGTATGTGCTTGCACTTACTGTATGTGTGTTTATGTACATTTTTTGCTCATAACTTTGGTTCAGTATAATTTAGTGATTTTCTCGGCATAGATTTCCCACCGCTAATGAGCTTCATTTAGCAAACACCCAAACAACAAAGTGGTTGTGATTCCCACCTTATTACCTGACTTCAGATAAATCGCTCCATGCAAACTATCTCATTTGTTTGCTTTGACAAATTCTAATTGAGAACAGCCTCTCTTAATACGCCCTGGCCAAGCGGGATTGGGTAAGGGGCGCTATTCAATTATGAAAGTTTTCACATTGGTAATTAGTCAGGGCTGTACCGTATTGTTTTATGGCCTTGGTTGTGCGTTGAGGTGGGAATGAGATGCTTTTAATGTGCGCGCTGAGAGGATTTTGTTTGTTAATGCACTAATGTCTGTAATGAAGCTATGCAATCTAAAAGCAAAGTGGATGACAAAGAGACTCACGCCCGCACGCACACACACACACACACACACACACACACACACACACACACACACACACACACACACACACACACACACACACACACACACACACACACACACACACACACACACAAATCACTGTAGAGGCCAGATGATTTTTAAGGAGAGACTTGTTGAAGCATGTACGTGGCTCATCTGCTTTCTAAGGGCAGGGATTTTAGCAGCAATGGAAAAATGTAAGAAATCTGATTCATGCAAAGGGTGTATTTTAGGATAAAAAAAACATTATTTACACAATACAATCTCAGCTTGGTCTCTCAGCAGGAAGTGCATACGAATGACCAATCCATACCTCTGTGCAGGTCAAAGTAAATTAGTAAAATTAGGTTTGGAGATTTTTTTGTCTTCTGTTTAAAAATAATACATAGAAAATGCTTGGATACACAGTACTACAACTGCTCCTTTCACAAGAAAAATAAAAGTAACTGATGTTTTACTTTGTATCAGGTATGGGAGGTGTTAACACTCAATATTGCATATCTGAAGTTACTGAAACAAAACCCCCGAAACAATGAAACATCCCTTCATAAGGTTGAGGCTGAAGTGTTTATTTTCAACACCTCCACTTCTTAGTTTTTGACATGCACACAGCACAAATGATCAGAACATTAAATCACATTCCTTCAAGCAGCACTAAAACGGGCTTGTAGCTGCAACTTGTATTACTCATAGTTTGTTAAATTGCGCAAACTCTTTGTCAGTTGCTTTGGAGTCCAGATGATATCAACGAATACATATTTTATTTGGCTTTAGATGATATTTCTCATTCTTTAATTGATTGTGTATTTAAATTTAAATGTAACGCAAAGTCAAATTCTAAGGGCACAGGTTGAAAGGAATATAAATGTCATTTTAAAAAAACAAAGGCATGAAAAAAATTAAGTTAGAATTTCAAAAACACAGGGGATGTGTGTATGTGGGTTCAATTTTTAAAATAAATCCTGCACCTTAATTTAATGATCGTCTCTGGAGCGGTGCCAACTCGTTAATGAGTGATTAAAAATAAATAAAGACCCGACAGACAGGAGGGGAGGAAGAGAAACAACAAGGGATCCTGGCTTTTATAGCTTTTACATTCCACACTTTGCTTTCTTAGTTACTTAGTTACTGTGTGTGTGTGTGTGTGTGTGTGTGTGTGTGTGTGTGTGTGTGTGTGTGTGTGTGTGTGTGTGTGTGCGCGTGCGTGTGTGTGTGTGTTTTTGCACAGTAAACCAATGTACCTATAGGATCCAAAATGACTAGTGAGTGTACTGCATTTTCTGTAGTAAGCATGCCAAAATTAGCCAATGATTTTAACAATCAGGATAATAATACCCAGAGGGGGGGGGGAAATGTGTTCCCTTATTTCAAGATATGGAAGACTTTTAGCCTTCTCACGATCCATCAGAATGATAAGGGATTTCTGTAGTTTCCTCTTTTCATCTCTTCTCCTAAATATTTGAAAATATTGCACTTGTATATGCCAAAGTACTATGTCTCCCGCTGCCTCTCTCTTTCTGACAATCCCAATTAGTCCTCATGGCTCATTACCAGCAAACCCAACTTAATCAGCAGCCCCAAAACACAGAGGAAAGGATGGGTGAAAGAAGAGAAAGAAGACTGGAAGAAAAGAGGGGGGAGAAGGAGAAAAGATAACAGGCAAATGCGTTGATGAGGTCCATTAAAAACTGTTACCCCATGCTGCACCGTGCCCACAAACCCTTTGACTTTTCCACAACTATAATTACCATTAGCGCGCAATGTTTTTCAAGTGTCGTTGACCCTTGTGTGTTATTGAACGCCCCACCAACAATGCGGTGAGCAGCTTAATTGGCCGGCCATTAATGAGACAGAGGTGAAGGGTGACGAAGCATTGGAGAAGGAGGATGATGAAGACCTCGGAGGGATGGGAGAAGATTGCTTCGTCTCATCAGATAGTCTCATTCAGTTCTGCAGTAAGTTCTCATCATATATTGAGTAATACAGTATAGGTCAACAAAGATGATAAACCCCTTCCTGCTGCTACAAGACTACGGCGTAGGCATGGTTCATGCCTCGCCGTCGTCCATTAATACCTAACAATGGTCACCCCGTCGGGCATTAACCCTTACTTACCAGAGGGCCATGTGGAAGAGAAATCATGGGGTTTGAAAAATCAAAAGGGCTTATCTGTCTGAGAAAATGAAATGTGCTCGGCAAATTTTGTAGCAAAGTTAACATTTTGGCCAGAGGGTGGTGTGAAAGGAAAAGCTCATGAAGTGTCCAAAATGGAAAGGGTTCGTCCTCTGGAGAGCAGGTGTCTGACGGAGCCGGTTTTGGGGTGTGATGAACAGTGGCAATAATAGTCACAATAAAGATAATGGAAATATGACTAGAAATAGTAGTTGTAGTAGTTCATGGCGTAGCAGGGCACTGCAGGGCGTAGCAGGGCACTGCAGGGTGTTACAGGGTGTAGCAGGGCGTAGCAGGGCGTAGCAGGGCGTAGCAGGGCACTGCAGGGCATAGCAGGATGGAGCAGGACATATTTTCATTATAAAAAGGCTTTATTCTGAGTGGGAACATTGATGACATCCAACATGTGACTGTGCAAAACATTCTCACTCCCATCACGTCAAAAAGCTTGGTCAGGTGCCTTTAGCGTTTGTTATGATGCAAAAAGTATCCTTTAGCGCCATATTGTCTATTTGCTTGGTTTTTGACGCTCTGCGTGGGGACTCTTTGACGCTCTCAGCCCTCAGGTCTAGCCCTTTAGCATCATATTTAGACACGCTTGGTCAGGACTCTTGGCGTCACTTTTTTGACTCTCTGGATTGGGATGTCATGCATGGTTGACATACGGCACAAGAACGGGACAGTTAGGTTTAGGAAAAGATGGTCGGTGGGGTTATAAAATGTACATTTCAGTAACACGCGGGACGAGATCCGGACAAGAACAGTCTCCTGGGTGAAAGTCCTGTGTTGGTTGACCCATCCCCCACCACAACCAACCTCCTCCTGCGGGTTTTTGGTCTTTCATACTACTCTCTACTGTTGTCTCTCTTAATACTACATCATCTTACAGCACCGCGGTCCAGCTGCTGCTCCGCCTGGTCAGTTCCATACAGACACTAAAGGGGGATTTTTGTGTTGTTATCTGACGCTGGGAGACACTGACTAAGGGTCAGTATTTAATGAGTTGGGAATGAAAAAAGGTTGGACTGTGAGCAGAGCAGCGTCCCTCTCCTCGTTCGCCTTATGCACGCAAGCAGACTTACTATGGTGATGGGAATCTGCATCGCCACATCCTTTTCATAATGTAAGCCTATGTGAAACTCAACAAATTAATAGGCCTATGTAAATGTGCGATAGTCTTTGTGACATACAGTAACAGCCTGAATGCACAATGTTTGCAGTTTCTTCTCCTGTAAGCTTCATTATTGATCCAATAAAGTAGAATGAGTTCTAAAGGAGCTGGAACGTTGTGCGTTTGTTTTATGTGGGGTTTTATTTGTTGGGGGGGTGGGTGGTCCGCGAAACTAATATAGTAATATAACGAGTCCATCCATCCATCCATCCATCCATCTTTGTCCGCTTTGTCCGTTCATCCCGACCAAGATCCAGGAGGGGGGGGTGCGCCTAGAGGCCGAGGGAGACGAGGTCGGGGCGGGGGCGCAAGAGCCAGCACCAGCTCAGAGCGGGGAGAAGGCGGCCGTGAGAGAGGGGGAGGCAGCGGTCGGGCTAGAGGCCGTGGCCGTCTGCTCGCTGACCTGTCACGGCACGTACGACGGCCTTACGTAAACATATCCCAGAATGATTGACAACTAGGAGGACCAATAGTCTTGATGATCCACCCGGAAAAAGAAAATCCTCCACTATACCTTTAACAGTTATTAAAAAAAACTTTGCATGAACAATATAAAGCAACTAATAACACAGCCAGTTTAAAATTACACTAAAGGGGAGACACCCCAGGTGAATAGGAAAAGAAATTACAAATAGATATCACCATGAACCATCCCCAGTTAATTATTTACATCCTTTTGTATTACAAATTTTCTGAAATGTAATGTTTAAATATATAAATGGTGTTCCATCTTGTTAAATATGCGCTAATTTGCAGACATTTCCAGAAGAGAAATCTGAACATTGGATGAAGCCAGGTTTAAAATGCTTCTTATATTTTGTTGACACATTAGAGTCATAAGGGTTTTACAGAGGGAATTATGGATATCTCCTTTAATCACTCAAATCAGAATATGGTGTCAATAGCTATAAAAAAAATCAATATTCGCCACGCTTTTTAAATTTTTAGATATAAAATGTAACATACATCAGGCTATGAATGATATCTGAACAAACCCCAATGTAAAAACCTTCAGAATATAAATAAAAAAAATATATATATAAAAGGAGTGAAACTGGAAAGGTTGGTGTATGTAAGTGCTACTGAAGTGGAGATCTTTGGCATTTTGACATTTTGCAGGCATTATAGATGAATAAGGTAATAAAGTTAACATGAAACTTCCCCTGTTGATTACTTACATTAAGACATATATTTTTGTATTACAGGTTTTCTGAAATTGTATGTTTAAATATGCAAATGAGGCATTATCTAATGCTAACTTTTGGTGAATTTAGCAAAATAGACAAAGTGTAGTAAAATAACTACCTAAATGTGTATTTTGGACGTTTTTTCCCCCCAGTAGTCTAAAAGAAGACATCATATGGAAGCAAAATAGCCCAAAAACTCTAAATAAAAAACAAAATTGATGGTTTTGCCTAGGGGTGTCCTCCCTGAAAGTCACACATTAGCCAAAACGACATGTTTACATTACACCATAAACTACAATAGTGTTGTATTATTTAGCAAACTATTCAGATTCAAAAATAATTAGATGTAGGTTGATAAAAGATTCCAATCTGAGGACCATTTGTAAACTGGTATGTTTCAAATTATTTCTTTTAGGACCTGGAGGTGTGAGAAGTGAGAGTACAAAATCTGGTTTTCCATTTCCTAAGTTTGATCTAAATTGTTTTCCCTCCTGTATTTATGACTTAAGCACAGATGGGAAAAATGTTGTTGCCAGGAGTTCCAATTAATTTCACTTGCCAAAAAAAGACACAGATGTTTCTGTTTTTTTTTGTTTTTTTTACTTTTTTTCTGGCAAAACGGTCTAAAAAACGTTCCATAAACATTCCAAAAAACGAAGTAAAAAAACAAGTACATTTGTGAAACAGGTCCACCACTTCTTTTTTTCATTTTTCATGAATTGTTTTGGTAAGTGAAATTAATTGGAATTTCGAAAAATTATCCCGGCAAAACCTTTATGCAGGTGTTCTTCAGTCAAAAACATCACATAAAACTATTTAGATCAGACTTAGAAAATGGATCACCTGATTTTTTTTTCCCTCTCACTGGCTTTCAGGGCTTCCGTAGATGAGCCTCCCAAACGTTTCTAGTTAAACATTTGTGTTATTGGCTAGTGTATTTAACCCTTGTGTTGTCTTCGGGTCAAACTTGACCCATTTTCTAAATGTCGATATCAGAAATATGGGTTTCTTTGTTATATATAAATTAATCATGATTAATCACTATTTGCAATTACACCTGAATTCTAACCATTTTTTTTCTGAAATGCATACCCAAAGATACTAGTGCTGTTAAGCAATTTAATCGCATTAATGTCATAGTTAACTCGCGATTAATCGCAATTATTCGCACATTTTTATCTATTCTAAATGTCCCTTGATTTCTTTTTGTCCCATTATATTTTCTCATTTTAATTCTCTTATCAGCATGGAAAAGTAGATTGGCTTGCTTTGTGACAATGTTTTTTTTATTGAAAACAACATTGTCATATACGTTATGTTCAATTTCACACTAACATTCACACTTGGAACTAATAATCTGTCACATAAGGTAACGCTGTTACCTCGATTTTCCACTGCAGGTAGTACTGCAGGTAGTACTGCAGATAGTCCTGCAGGTAGTACTGCAGGTAGTACTGCCTCATGCCTGAGGCGAGCGTGGCTCGTCCTACTGTCTATGGGCTCATAGCGCCGTCAGCGGCATAGCCGTCGTCATAGCAACTGGTTTCCCGTGACTCATTTCCTGGTTCTCGTTCTCTTTCATAACCAACGTAAAATCAAGGAGAGGGTTTTCCTGCTGCAGGTTTCCCACCGTGGTCAGAAAGAACAGAGGAGACACTTTGTTTCTCTCACTGACTGTAGAGTCACTACTCGCTCTGAAGCTAATCGCCATGACGAGCCTACTAGCTACGCGGCTAGCAAGCTCAAACCATACTGTCTTTGGCTCAAACCGGCCGCCGCGGCTTGTGTCTGTTTTATTTCCGGTCTGCGAAATTACAAGACCCGCCCTTCAATCACTACTATTGGCAAGTATATTTTTGCGTGTCACTGGGCATTTTTAAGTGGGTATATGGAAATCCTGCAGCTGTCTTAGTGGGTATACTGCGTATACCTGCATATCACGTACTCTACACCACTGAGTCCTATTACTCACTTATGGCTCGAAGTACTTCTTTTACCACTGCAGTAAACCAACCACACCAAACACTTGGGATTTGGGAAACTGTGCTGGGCATTTTCTTCACTGCTTTCTGATGTTACATGCAGACCAAACAATGGAGAAAATTGACAGAAAGTAAGACAAGTCGTTTGTTGCCACCCTAACTTGCTTTTAGGCTACCAAGAACATTTAGTACTTGGAAGAATCATATACAATGCTACAATTATCCATTCCCTAAATAAAGAGGTTCTTCAATTGGTGATGGCTCTTTGAAGAACCATTAAAGAACCATTATTTTTCCTGTGTGTATCACTCTTTTTGGCTGTGGACCAAACATCAGTGATGATAGGCATGTTCATAACGTGGGCACAACACTCCCTGATGATTCCTGAATTATTATCTGTCAGTTATTTGAAAAAAAGAAAAGAGTGAGAGGGTGAGTGAGGCGCTGCAAGAAACTATCCAGTAAATACAAATTATTCCAGAAAACAAATCTGAAATGACTTCATTTGAATGGGAAGTGGATGAGGGAAATGGATGGTCCAGCAGAACACATGCATGCTCAAGATGGAGACCTTTATTTTGTGTTTTTGCTAAAAAAGAAAAAGTATATATATATGCTGTATATATAGTACTACAAAGTTACACAGCTCACAGGGGGTGAAAATAGTCGGTGTCGGGTTTCAGAGGGCCTCGCATGCTTGACTTTGTCCAGGTCTACCTTTGGCGCCGAGAATGAAATATTTATTGACAGCGAGAAAAACACACAATGTAGCAAGGAGAGGAGAAGAGATAAAAGAAGAGGACGGACGGAGAGAGAGAGAGAGAGAGAGAGAGAGAAGGAAGTAAGGGAATAGAGGTGGAGAGCACGGAAGGGAGGAGGGGAAGGAAAAGGCATGAGAGGCACAAAAAAAAAACAATGGAGGGAGAACGAGAACTGGGAATGGACAGAGGGCAGACAGAAGAAGAATAGAAGAGAAAGATCAGACGACTTAAAAGAAGTGAGGAGGAGAGGAGAAGAAAGGGAAGTGGAAGATGAAAACAAAACAAAAAGGAAAAGGGAAGATGACAATGTTTAGCAACCCCATTATCACATGCACGCATGCATGCACACACACACACACACACACACACACACCAGTTGCTGTATAACAGGATTAGTGCGCTGCTGAAAAGGAGAGAGAAAACCCTGAGACACAAACACATATTCAACCATACACAAAGCAGAAACATCCATTAGCGATGGACACACATTTCTCTCACTCACCGTCCTTTCACTCTCTATCTCACAACAATCACTCGCTCGCCCGTCTGCATGCTTATTAGTGCATTCTCTCTCTCTCTCTCTCTCTCTCTCTCTCTCTCCCTCTGTATCACTCTTATTCTCTCTTCCTCAGCGATGTGAGATGCCAAGTGCTTTTAAAGTTGTATATACTTTTTATGTAGTTATCCTGTGGTAACACTTTACTTGAAGGTATCTACGTAAGAGTGACATGACAGTGTCATGAACACATGACACTATCATGACACAGTCATGACACATGAACCCTAACCATAACTGTAGGCCTAACCCTAACTCTAACCATAACCATAACTTGTCATGACAAAAAGCAAATGACACTTACTAAAAGAAGCGTTATGTCATAAACGTTTATGATTTGTTTATAATGTTTATGACACGTTCATGACAGTGTCATGTCACTCTTATGTAGATACCTTCAAGTGAAGTGTAACCTATCCTGTATTTAACCTTTCAAAATACCTCATATCTAGTGATCGGACATTTTTTTATAAATCATGAGAAAAAGAAGACTATATTACAGTGAGTCTCGTGCAAGAACATTTTCATGTTCAACAAACTCTCCTTACTGCACAAACTTGTTGTAAATTGCTCTGTTCAATCGCACCTGATGAATGCCAACTGTGCATGAATGGGTTCGCAGATTTGATCATTAAAATAATCAACAACCCCCCCCCCCCCCCAATTTGCTACATAGAATTTTAAACCGTAGCACTTGAGGTCCTGGAAATCAGACGATGAAAACAAGGACATTTATTTCAAAATCAGAACGTCACAAAGTGCTTCACGATAAGTAAATAAAGAACAAGCCAACAGAAATCAAATACACACTTCAAGGGCTGGAGGGAGGGGCTAGTGTGTCCCCCTCTAAGACCCCCAAACCCCCAGTAGGCCTAAGTGTTTGATCAACAATATTGATGGAATAAAATAATAATAATAATAATAATAATAATAATAATAATAATAATAATAATAATAACCCTGCCCGGAAAGAAAGACTTTATTGCGTATTTTCTGTCATTTACGGTCACGCCTGTTTCTCTCCTCCTGGATGGAATGCAGATAACGCATCGCCTTTTCTTGCGCTCCGGTGGTCCTCACACTAGAGCTGTAATCAAGTCTTAAAAGTTCGACAAGGCCCGAGCTGACAAGTATATTTAAATTGACAGCTTTTTAAAAGCCCGAACCTGTTTATAGCCCGACATTATTCAAATGTGAGCACACACACAGCTCTTTTGCCTTTTGTCAAGAATGAGTCATTTATACATGTTTTAACATAATTTATTCATGACTAACACCAGCAACGCCAGCCTCTGTTTCACCTCCTCAGCATCCATTTTCGCGCTAATCGAAACACATCACCTGACCACTCATTTACTGTGCAACCTGGAACGCAAGCCCGAGCCCGGAACCAGCCCGTGTAAAATGATAGAAATTAAGACCGAACTCATAGGGCAAAGCTCTTCAGCTCTAGAGACACCATGAGTTAGAAGCATGCCAGAGCCCGACCCAGACTCATAGCATCAGTGTCTCTCAGCATCAGATAGCGACACAAAAATCCCCCTTTAGTGTCTGTGTGGAACACACTAGGCAGAGCAGCAGCTCGACCGCGGCGCTGTAAGATGACGTAGTATGTAGGGCAACAATGGTAAGGAGGTATTAAAGAGCAAAAATCACAAAAAAGGTTGTGGTGGTGGATGGCTCAAACAACACAGGACTTTCACCCAGGAGACTGGGATTCGTGTCCCGTTCATGTCCCATCTGTCACAGAAACGTACATTTTATAACCCCACCCACCATCTTTTCCCAAACCTAACTGTCCCGTTCTCGTGCCGCATGTCAATTAAAAAAAGTGACGCCAAGAGTCCTGACCAAGCGTGTCTAAATTTGATGCTAAAGGGCTAGACCTGAGGGCTGAGAGCGTCAAAGAGTCCCGACGCAGACTCAATCACATGTTGGATGTCATCGATGTTCCCACTCAGAATAAAGCCTTTTTTTTAATGAAAATATGTCCAGCTGTTGAAATTATTCCTCTCTCCGTCATCCTCCGGTTAGGATCAGCTCCTTGTTGTAAAAAACTTGTGACGCATCTCAGAAAAAGAAAAAAAAAACTCTAATTTAAAGCTACTCCAATATAATTGGCTGACGCAAACATACACAACTCCTGTTAAATAGAATAAATACAACAGTGATATACCTTGTTTTAAATGTAATGAGGCTAAAGGAACATGTCCTGTGTCTGAGAGTGTGACAGAATGAAAACCTTCTGGAGGGAGGTGATCACTACACCTGTTCATCTTGTCTGTGAACATTCCACGTGACCTGGATCCAACAAATCTCAATCTGAAACCCCAAGAATATAAAGTTATTGATTTTGCGATACTGCAGGCAGAAAGGACTATAAAGCTCTCATCTGGAAGAAAGTGGACTTTCATAGTGGACACATTTAACCTCTACATTCATTTAGTATAACCCATATTTTTTATATATTTTTATTTAGGCTGTATAACACACAAGAGAAACTTCAAAATACAGTATATTGCTGAAATCAGCTGCACATGACACTTAACAACAAACTGTTCTGCATGAGGCTCGTAATCTATTCTTTTTCAAAAACATATTCATCATCACAAACAGATTCCTCCTAACTGTAAAGTATTTACAAATGATGGCTCAATGAATCCTTTGATTTCTCATTTTGGCCTTCATTTGTCATCATCATCGCTGCTTTAATTAACATAACCCATCTTTAGTCTTTAACAAATAGTGACATACAGTAGCTTCGGTTCTGGTTTAACAAGAGTGTTTTCTGAGGTCATAATTCCTCCTCTCTGGATGTCATTTACTGCTCCGGTAGAAAATCAGGAACCATCACCTGAACTTAATCAAAATTTTGCCAGGCTTTAAATGGAAAAACATTTCACAGATTGTTCCGGTATATCCCCTTTTAATTAAGAATGTAACCTTCTTATCAAGCGCCAGGGTTGACAAATCACCGTAAACGTATTTGTTACACTTTGAAAGAAGTTTAAAAACTTCTCAGAGAGCAGCCACATTTACATACCACTTCCAGATAGATGGGGGGGGGGGAGGGGGGCAGTGTGTGTCGTCTAATCCCAAATTAGGATCTTAATTTTGTGCATGTTTAACGGTCTACAGAGAGGCTTTGCTCTCACATTGGAGAAAAACCATTGGTTGAAAAAAACATAGATTGTGGTTTTTCTGGTTCTGTTGTTCTTGACTTGTACCAACGGTTTAAATAAGGATACATCTCCCTTTTTTATGATTCAGAATCTTTTCTTTTTTTTTCTTTCATTTTACTGTAATACATCTGTACCTTGAGCTTTCCATCTGAACTGTTCAATAGTGCTGTACACACAGCACAGTTGATGCTGTTCGGGAAAGTGAGAAAATCTGTGAAACCAAAAGCAAAAACACACCTACAGCTTTTTACACAATTAAAACAAGAGGTCATGCAGTCACAGTTAAAGCCAACCTGCAAAAGTGTGTTTTTGATCGTTCTCAATGTTATTGATAGACTGAATAACGGGAGACATACACTCTGTCACCATATGACGTGTTTCTTAAATGGAAGGACGGACAAAGGTCCAGTTTTGAACTGCTGGAGTTTCTGGAGAGCAAAAACACATGCAAGTGCAAGACCATGCAGTGCTACAGCAAGTGCTTAACAAATAACAAGGTTTTCTACTCAACTGGACATAACAGGGAACCAGTGGAGGAAAGCAATTTAGTTTTATTTTTATCTTGTTTGGAGCCTTTCTGCAGATTTTCTGTTCAGATGAATGTGGATGAAGAAGCACCAAAATATGGAGGGACAGGAAAAGAGAGACATTGGTGAATATCATTGATTTTTGGTCAGAAACAGAAAGTCTTTATTAAATCTTACACTACGAACTTTGTTGCACGTTTTTAAATGTAGAGGGAAAAGTAACCAAAATGTTTAGGGATATGGATTAACCAGGGATTTTCAGATTAATTCAGATTTTGCTGTGGAAGCCGCCCCCAAAACTGTTTTTATGACTTTAATAAATATATTAGATCCTGAGAAATGTCCACATCTAAACTGCAGCTAAAAGCATGTAATATGTGTTGTATTTTCACCTACAGGAAATTATCCAAAGCCTAGACAAAAATGAAGTCCCAGCCCTAACCTACTGCTAATCTTAAATACAAGGCATGTTTCTTGAGGAAAAGCAGGCAGAACGCTGGCCGTGTCTACATGAACAGGAGGGATGAACAAGGAAAGAGAATTAGTTTGACCCATCTTTCATCGCGATCTCTCTCCTTCAGATTTCTGCTCTGCCATTCAGCGTTGCATCATGGCTTTCACCACGGCATACTGGGGGAATTTGAGTTTCTGGAGAATCTGTGTCTCGCATCATCTCCTGATTTGTTGAAAATATGGAAGGAGGGCTTCTTTGGTCTGTGAGGCTGGGTATGTGAGGTTAGAAAGAGGCAGGGAAACAGACTGAGGGGGTGATGGGAGAGAGGGATGGATATGAGATGAAGGGAGGTGAGGAGTAAAAGAGGGCGAGGCGGTGAAAGACAAGTGGAAACAAAAGAGAACATAAGCATAAAGGGGGAGGTGGAGAGAGCATAAAAGCAACAAAAGAAGCATGATAGAGAAAGAGAAAAGAAAGTTAACAAGGAGAGAGGGTGGAGGTTAGAGATAAGCATTCCTCCCAAGGAGCTATTTACGTGCTGTTTTGTCTCTTCATATTCTAAGTAGTTCCTATTACATTTACACAAGTTGCACTTAGCACAGCTGCCAGCAACAACATTCCCTTGTCAAACTTGTGCAGGTTCACACCAGAAATGTAATCAAAGAGTCCGCTGAGGGAGAAATCACTAGGACATGGTGAAACAGAGAGCAATACTGGGGGTAAGAAAACGCCTCACAAAGTCCATCCAAAACAAGTTGGAATAAAACATGAAATAAAGTGCTGGTCAAGGTCCAAAGCTGCCAGCTCCATCATGGTGTAAGTGGGAACTAGCTATTTACCTGGCAACAGTACTCTGGAGCTGGTGTTAACAACCAGAAGGGCCACAGGTTTGTCTCCCTGTGTGTGTGTGTGTGTGTGTGTGTGTGTGTGTGTGTGTGTGTGTGTGTGTGTGTGTGTGTGTGTGTGTGTGTGTGTGTGTTTGTCAAGTTCATCCAAATCAGAAAAAACTGGGATTATTTCCATTAATGATTTATACTTCTACGTAGAGAGAAATATTTTAATTTAAGCTGTTACATACCCAACATCTATTCAGTAAATATAACGCGGTGTCATAGATGAAGCTATCCAATATAATGATTTAATTAGCTCCCCCTTGACCAGCTACAACATCAAAATGCTGCTTACAGTCAAAATAATCACATATTTTATATGTAATGATGCAGCACTGTGAAAAGGGCCACGCTGCAGTATGAGTTCTTTTACCTGTGATACTTGGCACTGATAATACTTCTGTACTTGTATTTAAAGCCGCCATGTTTAACATTAGAATAAATCTGATTGTTGTGACCCAGTGATGCAATATGACCCATTACAATCAACAGTGTCCAAAACCACTCCATATTCACTGTTGCACATTTACCTCCTGTTTTTTTTTAATTCATTTTCTGAAAGGTATGCATTATAAAGTGCCACAAAAAAAATCACACAATGGAGGAAAACTGTAATGCCCATGGCATGCACACTAGTCTTTCAGAGACCCGACAATTCCCCCAAGAGCAATTGCACTTTGTGTGACGGCGGTGAGAAAAAAATAAAACTTACTTTTAACAGGCAGGAAACCTCATCAGATACTTTTGTTGATGGCTAAATACTTCATCAGCCTCAGTTATACTTTGTGTTAAGTGCTAATAATAATAAAACATAATAATAATAATAATAATACAATGTATTTCTATAGAACTTTTCAAAACAGATGTTACATAGTCCAAGACAATAAAACAGATAAATGATTATTAATAATAATTATTAAAACAGCACAGCATATATCAATAATAGAATAAAAATAGTAATACAAGACAATAGAAACTAATTTGTAAACATAAACGTGTATAAATACTCTATATGCATACACACAAGTAGATGCATAGTACATATACCCATATATAGCATGCTCTGTATACATGCTTCGCCACATACAGTAGAGGTTGTTGAGTTTGTTATTGCTGAGTTAAGAATCGGAGCTGTGAAATGTGGGCCTCCTAACTAGTGTTCCTGCGAGAGGAGAGGGATCTTTTTATTATTTCAAAGGAAGAACGGCTTTGATAATTATTTCGTAAAATAATGGCGTCCCTATTACAAAGATGTATCCTCCACCATGGTCATCCCATTGTCTTTCCACCATGAGAATACATAATGAATAGGATTACAGGCTTTCTCGCTCTCCCTCTCTTCCGTGGTCTTTGCCTCTCGCCCACTCTATAGATAACTCTTTCTTTTTAGCTGTCTCTGTCTTTCCTCTCGTCTCCCTCCCCCCCCCCCCCCCCCCCCCCCTCCCAACACACACACACACACACACACACACACACACACACACACACACACACACATTTTCCTCTCCAAAAGAAATCTTTCAGGCATGTCCAATTGGCTCTGGCCACCACATGCATGTCTCCCTGGTGGGAATAAACTATAAAAACTCTCTCCTTCTCAAACACACACACACACACACACACACACACACACACACACACACACACACACACACACACACACACACACACACACACACCTCTAAATGAAGCTGTGACTCAAAGAATAGGCCACTAAGAGAACATCAGACTTCTCATTAAAGGCTTGCTATACTGTCCCCTTTACGTGTGTGTGTGTGTGTGTGTGTGCGCGCGCGCGCGCGTGTGTGAGCAAGTGTGACAGAGAGACAGATCCCTGTGGTAATATTGTGGGTTCACGCCTAGTTATGTGCCACATAGGTCCTTTTTAGTGGACCCTGGCTAACCAACCACACACTCACTCACACACACACACACACACACACACACACACACACACACACACACAGATGCAAGAAGACAATGTAAATTGGATAGATTTATATTATTGCTGTTGTATAACTTTTCTGTAGCTCCTGTCTGGCCTTTCCTTTTCTACCTTTTTATCTGTTCTCTTTTATTCTCCTCATTTTTTCCTCCACTTTTCTTCTTGTTCTTAATTCTTAACTTTGCCTGTACCTTACTTCCTTTCTTCTTCGCCATTTCATTCAGTCTCTATTACCTTAGAGTTCCAATTTGATTCAATTATGCCTGTATTGGTGAATAAAATTAGCTTTTTACAACCTATTCAAAACTCACTCCATGATTTCTAAAATTAAGCTACCTCAAGGCTATATTTTGAAAGAAAATGGCACCATTAAAATTCATGGTCAGTGTAGTAGACTTTAGGACTCATACTGAAATTAGAATCTGGCATATGACATATTAAAAAAACTTTTTTCTTTTCTTTTCGTTTATTCTTGAGTAGCATCTTCTCTCTTGAGTATTTAAATGATGTTTGCACATAACTTGGTTTAGGTTGGATGGGATTTAAAGGGAGATAGTATATAAAATGTAGAAGAAAAATCGGACTTGCCTGCCTGAGATGGATATGAACGTCTGATAAACAATCTTGAACAAAGAAAGAAAATACAAGAGGCCCATAGCCGAACTTTTCACTAAATCTTCAAGAAGATAAAAGAGAGGGAGTTCAATATGCTCAAATACTCCAAAATATTTTTCGACATATTTTTTTGGCATATACCAAGAGATAACTGAGCAGTTAAAACAGGAACCTATCAAAATGGATTTCTGTATTTATTTTGTTCTTTATATGTGACAGGCATGGGATGTTGGAAATGGAGTCCGCTTAAAGCTGCTGAAACACAAATATTAAATTAATAATTACATGTTTTATTATTATTATTTATCTTGTTTGGACGAACGGAGTGAACTGCACAACATATTGAAAAAGCCTTAGTGGATTTTTAACAATTTCAGTTATTACAAAAGTCAATGTGATTTAGAATGAGATGTTTTTAACTAGTGTAAAAGAACCTGGAGGTGTCATGGTCTTCTTCAAACATTCTCGCTTTCTCAGACATTTTAAGAAAAACTGAAGCAAACAGAAGTTTCCTTGTCCCTTGTTTCTTTTCTCAATTCTGTTTCCTTTAATGCACTATCAATTATTAGCTTTTTTTTTTTGCCCTTTTGTTCTCCCTCAATTAGTGTTTGTTACTTTCCAATTCTGGGCCCAGCTTTTTCCACTAGGCATTTTTTTAGTCCGGAAAGAATATCTGAGTAGTTATTTATGTTACAGACTTTTGAAGGAACCAAGTTTTGAAAGCATACGTAAGAGCTTACAATTTCCAAAACTGCTGTCTTGGTTCTCGTTTAATGATCAAAATACCTGTTTGACAGAGCACTCAGACGCGCTAACAGCACTTTAGTTGAGTGATAATAAAAGCAAAAAAAAGAATCAATACAGCCAGTTCTGCTGTATTTCAGGTTTTCACACTTTAGCAACTGACACTCTTATTGTTGGGGTGTCAATGCTTTAAAGTGCTCATATTATAGTTCTTGGCTTTTTCCCTTTCCTTTATTGTGTTATACATCTTTTTTGTGCATCTTATAGATTTACAAAGTGAAAAAGAGATGCTAAATCCCCGCCAAAGGACTTACCATCTCCACCAGAAAACACTGTTCACCAACTGCTCCAAACAGCTCTGTTGTAGTCCAGCCTTTACTTCAGAGACACACGTGGTCACTTTGGAACACACGTTATAATGCTCGCCTAGCTGCTAGCATGACACGCCCTCATACTCTGCTTCTGACTGGCTAGTAGTCATTACCTAGGTACTGTCAGGGCACGCCCTCATACTCTGCTTCTGACTGGCTAGTAGTCCTTACCTAGATACTGTCAGGGCACGTCCTCATACTCTGCTTCTGACTGGCTAGTAGTCCTTACCTAGGTACTGTCAGGACACGCCCTCATACTCTGCTTCTGACTGGCTAGTAGTCCTTACCTAGGTACTGTCAGGACACGCCCTCATACTCTGCTTCTGACTGGCTAGTAGTCCTTACCTAGGTACTGTCAGGACACGCCCTCATACTCTGCTTCTGACTGGCTAGTAGTCCTTACCTAGGTACTGTCAGGACACGCCCTCATACTCTGCTTCTGACTGGCTAGTAGTCCTTACCTATATACTGAGCATGTGCGACTCCCAACAAAGATGGAACAGAAGTGAGGTGTCTCACTCTGTAGCTAAAACAGAGAGCTCAACACACAGGGTGAAAAGAGGAGCTGCAGCAGTGTGTAGTACAACAAAAAGATGGTGTTTTCTGAAAATTAAACCATGTAAACCTATTCTGATATAACCTCTAAATACAATTATGAACCTGAAAATGAGCATAATATGAACACTTTAACGTTATTGTAACCTTATACAACCATTCAAAAATGACTCTCTTCTGCAGCCATTTTTGATACTGGTTGTATACAGGTTGTCTGAGCACACATGCTCTTATCCAGCAACATCCTGTTAACAGTTAAAATCATGGAAGTATAATAAGAAGTGTATACAGCGTTCGAGGCGGAGCCCCATTCATTTCTATGAGAGTTGCTTAATGGTGCATTAAGCCATCATGGAGCCAAAATTCACCCGGATAATCGGCACAGAGGAGGGGGGGGGGGGGGGCGCCCTAAGACCAATATTCCAATTAGCGCTAATCGGAGTTTGGAAAGTGAAGTTGAGAGAGGTTTCACTGCATCACAGTTCGCCGCTATTGCTACCTGGAGCTCTTGTTTAGCAGATGAAGCTGCCCTATTCCCTTTAACTCTCCCGTTAAAGTCCGTCTACAGTTTTCTAATCTCTTGTCTTAGCCCATACAATTTGTGACTCGATTCTGGCACAAATTTCTTGCTTCTTTTTGTAACGCTCTGTGTAAAGTAGTCTTTGCATTGCCAGGCCTATCTCCAACAGTGCTGGGGTATGTTTCTGGAATTCATAGTTTTTAGTCACGTGACTGTTGCGGAGACCTGGAGGGCAAAAGACACTGGGAACTCCACAGAGCTGCCAAACAAGCCTGTCAATTCTTCATCTTTCACAACCCACAAGTGTTTAGATCACCTTGTATAGATTGTATAAATGTATACAAACTGCAAGTCTTAGGCACATGTGATGTGCACCCCCTGCAGTGTTTCAATCATTTAAAGGGATATTTCACCGCTGGAAAGCTGAATATATCTTTAAATTGGGTCACGTATGTAGCAGAAATGTGAAAAAAAAATTTAATTGGTGCCTTCTAGGCCGAGAAAAGCCAGAAAATGTGTTTTTGGCTCATATGGATGAAAGACACCAAATCCCAGAATGCACTTTGCTTCGCTGCTTTGAGTCCACTCCCAAGCCACGCCTACCGCTTGACAGACAGACAGTGAGGCATTCAACTCAACTCAATGTGTTTTATTGTTATTTCAACCATATACACGAAACAACGTTTCATCGTGGCTCAACTGGTGTTACACATTTAAAATATATAAAAACTACATTATATAAAAACGACATACGAAACAGGCTACCTTTAGTGCACACACACATTATAGGCTCAGTAAAGTTCAGCTAAGCATACCAGCATTAGGCTTGGTGGGCTGTAAACACCGAGTATAAACACATCCGTGAATTAGCGTGGAATGTCGAATGGTCGCCATGTAACAGTCACAAACTCCAGCGGTTAGCAGTTAGTTGGATATAAATCACCCCATTTCTGCACCAGTCCGTGTTAACACAGCCCACCTTCATACAGAGCATCTCTAGCTCGGATTGTCAGAAGGCTAGCAGGCCAGGTAGCTGGACAGTCCGGTTCACTGTTGTTCAGCCATGTTTCCACGAAAGCAAAGAATACAGTCTCTGAATTCGCGTTGGGAGTTTCGTTGAAGTTGGATGTCGTCCAGTTTGTAGTTTAATGAACGGACACTTGCAAGCAGGATTGATGGGACAGGTGGCCGGCTAGCGTTAGCTTCCCACCTAGACGACGTGGATGTCCCCTACCCGGCTCGGGGTACGAGCGAGGCCGCTGGTCTCTGTGGCAGGCGAAGCTCTCGTATTGGGCCAATTATTCCGTCTGTAATAATGTTGCCTGCATATTCTCTGATCTGTACCGATGTATCCCGGTGGTACACGTGTGGTAGTTTGAATGCACATAATTGTTGTAAAAGTTTGCTGCTGAGAAGTTCTCTTAATACATCCATGAGAGAGAGCCCTCTTTAGCGAGGATTCAAGATGGCTGACATTTCGTTATTTTCCGGCTGAGATCGCCTCGCTTCGGGTGATGGGCGGGTTGAAAACATGCGGAAGTAGGTCCTACTACTGGCTGTAGTCTTTTGCTTTGGCCAAAAAATCTTCCGATGACGCAAAAATCGTCATTTTACGTCATCGGAAGATTTTTTCCGGACCCACCAATGCATCTCCTGTCTCAGGGGGATATGAGGGAGGGACGCACGGTCATTCAGAAATACTACCGGGTTTCTACTGATACAAAGCTGAATGCTAAATCGGTGAAGTATCCCTTTAAGTGTGTGTATTTCACAGGTAGGTCTGGCAATGCTACACATGCAACTATGGGGAAATGTAACAATTGGTGAGCAAATCACAATTAGATATTTGCATCAAGTCATTTACTTAGCTGTAGCAAACTTGTTCTCTTCACTAAAGCAGGAAGTTGTAATTTGATGAAATCTTGACCTTAGATTATTTCAACAGACATCAGAGTGTAAACCATTACAGTTTTTTACAATCACTTTGCTACTAATTTCAGAACCTTGACGTCATTTTTCAAAACTCTAGACACAAAACTCAAAACAATCAGCACTTGTAACACAGACTGTCCAATGTTCACAACATTGCATTGTGCATTCATATCTTTAAATAAATCTTGCACTTGCGCAATCATTGGTTCAAAAAACAAATATATTGTGAAATACCATTGAAACGTTTCTTTAGATCACAGACACACAAGCTACCCATAGTTTCACTGGCTCATCGTTCGTACAATCATTAAATATTGTAGTACAAAATAGGTGATACAGGTTTCAATATAGTACTGGATGTAAATACATCCCTGTAAAAGTACTGCAGTAGTAGAGAGAATACTACAGACACAGTGGAATAATTGAACAAAACCTGAAATGTATTGATGAAAAACAATACAGTACAATCACAACATAGGTTTATTAGAATCAAAGCAAAATAATTAGCTAGGAAATAGAAAAGAAAAGACTCTACTGCAAAACATCAAATGCAGTGTTCCTCAACTTGCTTGTACTGTAATAAGCAAAACAAAGAAGTGATTACTGTACTTCTACATATTCATCAACTCTGTCTTGTGGATTTGGCCGCAGGTTCTCATCTACATCGCAATTAGCCAAACATCTTGGAAAAAACCTTATATATACCTATATATATATATATACACAGTACTTTATATTATACTTTATTATATACAGTTTTTTACAATCACTTTGCTACTAATTTCAGAACGTTGACGTCATTTTTCAAAACTCTAGACACAAAACTCACAACCAATGATCAAAATACACATTTTTCAAAACTCAAACACTTTTTTCAATTGCTTGGATACAATCCACATAAACCAAAGATCATTTGTTCATTTAACAAAGATCACCTGTTCAATATGACACGACTTAACATCAACATACTACTATTTCAAAAAGCAATTCACACATTACATTTCAGATGATTGTCTATTCATTTCATTACAATGATCTAACTATCAATCAATACAACTACTCAAAATGATAAGTAACTGTTGCATTACTCTTAATGCATATTTGTATGGAAACAGACAAACAATATTCCATGTTTAGATCATGAAAGTTGCAAGATAACGAGATTCATTGTCACCAATTAGTGTGGAGCATGAACCAGTTAGACTACATTATCTATGGATGTAATATTTCACCATCATTCTTTACTGTAATGTACTACTGTTTACCAGACACTGTTTCTATGGTCCCATGTACCACCTTTGAGACAATTTACAGTATTGACAGTACTGCATGCAGGCCCCTGGAACTGCTTGTCCAATTCTGCCAACTTGTTTTTAGTAAAAAACTGTAATTAGACATGTAGGGCACCACAGCATGCTACTCTGAGTTACCAGGGCTTTAAGTGGATTGCTTCTATAATCACAGTATGAGCTTACTTAAGTTACTCTATCCCAATTACATCATTTACATGATCTGACCCGAAAGCTGGTTACTAGCGACCATGTTAAGAAGGGGAATTCTGTGTGTGTGTGTGTGTGTGTGTGTGTGTGTGTGTGTGTGTGTGTGTGTGTGTGTGTGTGTGTGTGTATGTGTAAACAAAGCCAGGGAACATCTCTGCTATGTGGTCTAAACTTAAAACCACTGCTCTCTCTCTCGTACACACACACACACACACACACGCACACACACACACACACACACACACACACACACACACACACACACACACACACACACACACACACACACACACACACACACACACACACACAAGGGTGCAGGTAGTAATTGTGCCTGGAGTTGTCGGGGTTACTGTGGTTTCCGTGTCTTAAAAGCTGGAAGTAGAAGGAGGAGGAGGAGAGGGAGGAGCAGAATCTCAGGAGGCTGACATGCATTTCACGACACTTACACTCTCTGACCTCGCAGAGTGGCTACAGTAGAGGCTGCTGGATGGGTTGGGGTGTATAGGTGTGTGTGTATGTGTGTGTGTGTTTGTGTGTGTGTGTGTGTTTGTGTGTGTGTGTGTGTGTGTGTGTGTGTGTGTATGAGAGAGAGAGAGAGAGAGAGAGAGAGAGAGAGAAAGAAAGAGAGAGAGAGAGAGAGAGTGAGTGAAGGAGGGAATGAAAAGAGAGTAAGATACAATACGAACAGAGGAGAAATGCACACACAAACACACGCGGGCACACACACTCACACGGAGTGAGGGGCAATTGCTGCAGACACTTGTCTTTTTCCCTCTCATCCTCTTCAAAGGGATACAGAGACAGAGAGGGTGAGAGGAAAAGAGGAAAGTTAAAAGCACTTGATTCATCCCCCCTTTCTGTCTGTCTGCCTGTCTCTCTCTCTCCCTCTCTCCCTCTCTCTCTCTCTCTCTCTCTCTTTCTCTCGTGAATCGTCACTGCCAGAAACCTCAAACTGACATATACTGCCAATTCAATTTACTTAGATAAACAATGATAGTGATCACCCTTTACGTCTGTCCGTGGGTATTACAACGAGGTGACTTCATCTGAGCTAAATAGCTCAATATATTTTTTTCATATTAGCCTTTTTTCATTTCCTGAAACATACAAGGTTTGCACCTGACAGTGACGGCATCTGAAAAACACTGCACGTTGCTGTGAAAAATCAAGAGACAAATATCACTTTCATACATATAAAAATGCAGAAATGGCACGCATCACATTCATTATTGCAAATTACTTTTGACTTCTGCCTGCTGAGGTGAGGCAGTTGCACTTGCAGTTTCATTTGCTTCTATTTATAATAATTATTAATAATTTTCCATAAGGTAGCCCCTTCAATTCTACACTATATTCTACCCTCTACTCCATCGATTCCCACTGTATGTTCTAAAAGTATAACACTATTCATTATATTAAAGTGAAAAGAATAATAATGTGTACATAGTAACCAATTTATCATAATAAAACATTTGTAAGGAAAATAGAGAAAGACAAAAGATCATCAAATACCATAAAAATATATACACATCAATAAGTTTACATGTAGAAAAATAGAAGAAAAGACTAAAAGAATAAAAAAACAGAACAATAAAGAATAGATAGTTCATTTTGCTGTAGTCATATAGTTGAACTGTCACAATATTTAGGTTGGTTTGGTCAGAAATGGTACTACTAAATTAAGATAAGATAGATTTTATTATCCAAAAGGAAATTTGGTCTTGGACAAACAAACAATATCTGCTGTTTAACCCTCGTGTTTTCTTCCCGTCCACCGTGAACTTGTCCTTCCAGGTCAAAATTGAAATGAACTTTTAAAAACATTTTTGTCACTTTTTTCAGTGCTTTTTTTCTTCATGATCAATAAACCATATTTATATGACATTAAACCTCATTTCTGAGAAAAAACAAACAAATGTGAGTTATTTGGACTAATAGTTAAGATCAGAGCATGTTGAGTGAATCACAGATGGGCTTATGTCAAAGTTTAGTTTTTGGTTTTGAAACCATTTCAACATTTCTTTTCAATTGCTATACAAATTGTATAAAAGACCCAAAACTATTTGTAATTAATAATGTATTTGACCCGCAAAGACCGTTGTATGGAACCCGTAACGTTCCTCCATGCATCATTGTTATCTTTGGTTGAAAGAAACCCATACTTCTGCTATAAACAAACGGGTCAAATTTGATCCGAGGAAAACAGGAGGGTTAAAGAATTCAACACAACATAGTGCACACATATATACACACACACACACACACACAAACACACACACACACACACACACACACACACACACACACACACACACACACACACATAAAGAACACAGATGCTGACTGCTGCATCATGCTGCATGGACATGCTCATGTTGCACGCAGAGACTGTCACTAGCCAACAACATTGCATACTGCCCGTTGTACAACACACCATAATAGTGGTCATGATATGTGCATTAATGGAAAGCCGCCTTATCAACTACTTGGGAACAGTGGTGGAATGTAACTAAGTACATTTACTCAAGTACTGTACTTAAGTACAAATGTTGAGGTACTTGTACTTTACTTGAGTCTTTTCTTTTCATGCCACTTTCTACTTCTACTCCGCTACATTTCAGTGAGAAATATTGTACTTTTTATGCCACTACATCCAGCTTTAGTTACTAGTTACAAAATTAAAAGTGGTACAGCTCCCATATACTGTGACACTCTCGGATGTGCCTGATATCATTGGAAAGGAAATACTCTCAAGTTTCTGTTCCAAGTGTCAGGGTGATTCTAGGCCTCACTGACACAGAGCTACAGAGGCTAGAATAGAGTTTTTTTATTTCCGTCCAAGTCATATATCTGTAATATGATTAAAATACACTGCTGTGAACACATCTACTAGGTGACAGACAATCGAGAACATTAGCCACATGTCTCAGCTTACTACAGAAAAAATCCAGAAGCCAAAAGACTCATGAATTGATTTTATATGATTTTTTTTCTACAAATATGGCTGTGCGTTTTTCTTGAAAGGTGCAAAGAAAAAAAGCCAAAAAAGTGCAAAATTCAAAACTTTTGCACTTCAAAACACACCCACATCAATCACACACATACTTTAAATAACTATATACATAAATATATAGAAATAAGTCATTATAAATTGGTCAGGGAGGGCTTTGCATTGTAACAGTCACTGTCTGTGCTGAAACAGAGCCAGTCATCACAGGGTTAAAATTTCATGGCCATATATTGTGAAGATTTAATGTGTAAACGTTATAACAAAGTGTATTGAGCGTCCATTTTGAGCGGAGGTGGATCGTATACTCGACAGTGTTCGTTAAGAGGTTAAGGAATATTTTCATTACAGGACTTTTACTTGTAACAGAGTATTTTTACAGTGTAGTATTAGTACTTTTTAAGTAAAAGATCTGCATACCTCATCCACCACTGCTTGGGAGTAAAGCTGAATTTATCCATTACTTAGTTAAGATTTGAAATTGGTAGAAAGGGCACTTAATTTGAGAGGAAATGTAATCGATTCCTCTGGGGATAATTGAAAAATAGCTTTTATATATCTAGTACTATTATAGATATTATACAATAACAGAGCCCAACAGACAGAATAGGAGCTAAATATGAAATATTATTAGAATGCAAATTACAGAACATAACCCCCTAGATTAGAATATGTTAAATGCTCCCAAATGCTTAATCTGTTTAAATGAAAAATGTTCTGCCCTTTTCTAAAGTGTTAATCATAATAATAATAATAGTTTTTCTTTTCTTTTCGATAAGCAGTTTGTAATGAACACTTGTGATGAGCTCTGAGACAAAGGCAAATTAGAAGAAGAAAAACTTTAAAAGCATTTTGCAAAGTTAAAAAACATGAAGCATCATTGCAGCAGATTTAAAAAATCTCAGATGTTTCACCGACAATTTAGCCCCAATTAAATAGCCCCATTGTGTAGTGCATATTCTCATGCATACATTCACCACCCTAACCCTCTGCTACAGCCCTAACCCTAGGCCTCTGTTACAGCCCTAACCCTAACACTCTGCTACAGTCCTAACCCTAACACTCTCCTACAGCCCTAACCATAACACTCTGCTACAGCCCTAACCCTAACACTCTCCTACAGCCCTGACCCTAACACTCTTCTACAGCCCTAACCCTAACAGTCTGCTACAGCCCTAACCATATCCCTCTCCTACAGCCCTAACCCTAACACTCTGCAACAGCCCTAACCCTAACACTCTGCTACAGCCCTAACCATATCCCTCTCCTACAGCCCTAACCCTAGGCCTCTGTTACAGCCCTAACCCTAACACTCTCCTACAGCCCTAACCCTAACCCTCTCCTACAGCCCTAACCCTAACACTCTGCTACAGCCCTAACCCTAACACTCTGCTACAGCCCTAACCATATCCCTCTCCTACAGCCCTAACCCTAACACTCTGCAACAGCCCTAACCCTAACACTCTGCAACAGCCCTAACCCTAACACTCTGCTACAGCCCCAACCATATCCCTCTCCTACAGCCCTAACCCTAGGCCTCTGGTACAGCCCTAACCCTAACACTCTCCTACAGCCCTAACCCTAACCCTCTCCTACAGCCCTAACCCTAACACTCTGCTACAGCCCTAACCCTAACCCTAACCCTCTCCTACAGCCCTAACCCTAACACTGTGCTACAGCCCTAACACTGCTACAGCCCTAACCCTAATCCTAGCCCTCTCCTACAGCCCTAACACTCTGCTACAGCAAGACAAAAATCAACTATTTGAGACCGCTGATGGCGGCAAATTTGGTAACACTCCACGGTGTCAACCATAAGCCTTTTCAAATGTTTGATGCTTTGGCAGACGAACAAATAATGGCTTGGAAACTGAAAATCATCTTAATGTTCGCCGAGAGATTACATCAAGGTTTTTCAGTGTTACCATGAGTCAAAATTCAGACTTTTTTTTGGAATCACATTAATAAGTGATTCACCTTTCCAATTCAAAGTACAAGTACCATAAACTTGTTATAGTATTTTAATAGTATCTTTTTCATATTATAATGGTCATTTTTCTATTTTCTACTTATGTTCTTGACTGCTGCAGTACTTTTTATTCTCTCTTAATATAGTAATAAAATCCATTCTGTTCTGATAATACAATAGTAATGATGAAATAGGATTATAGAGTTCAATTGAAGTGATTTGTCCCATGGATGTGAATCCAACTAATGCAACTAGTAAGTTAAGAAGAAGAAGAATCATTGATCCATGTCTGTTGCGTTAGAAGAGATATTAGATGTCATCCTAAACTGTTCTATTTGTCATGATTTATTATAATGATTTGTGTTTGTATGCGTGCATTAGCTTCTGTATATGTCGACTTTACTACAAGAACACCTTTTTTTTCATGTTACAGATATTTTTTATTTATTTCACACGTCAATATATTTGTGTCATTAAACACAGTTTCAGAAAGTACAATGATCATGTACAGGACGTGAGAAATGGGGAACCCCAAATAAGCTACTAAAAGCTTTTCGGAGGGGGCCCAATAACAGTAAACATATAACAAATAATATACAAACCAAATACACAAATTAAACACAAAATAGACAAATACAAAATACAGCAGAATACAAACACAATAACAAACAACAAATAAAGTCACAATAGACTAAACTTAAACAAATACTACAAACAAAAAAACGATCCCAGCACCAACTATAGCAATTACAGAATAATCAACAATCATATGTTATGAGCAATTTTTCTTTTAGCCTTTTCTTGAAGATGGATAGAGAATGCGATACTTTCAAATTTTCCTCACGTTCGTTCCAAATCTGCGGCCCCCTACAGACCACACTCAGGCTTGTACACTTTAGTCGTCGTTTCTTGTCACTAATTAAGTGTTTTTCCCTTGTGTCATAAGTGTGCAATGGACAACTGAACTCAAACGATAGTTAGACTTATGAATGACCTGAAATATCATGCAGGCATTATGGAAGACATTATATTCAGTAAGCCTTAATAAACCAAGGCGACGAAATAGTGGACAAAAAGGTATATTTGGCTCAGACCACGTTAATGCCCGCATGATTTTTTTTCTGTAAAATCTGTAGCTTTTTCAGGTGGCTGGGAAAAGTGTTACACCATATGACATTACAGTAGTTTAAATGGGGCCTAAATAAAGTTTTATATAAAGTGAGAAGTACTGAGTGTGGGAGTGTCTTAGTTTGAAAAATAGTCCAACATATTTAGACATTTTTTTTGTTAGATAATATGGCATTTGAAATTTAAACATTCATCAATGTAGACTCCGAGGAATTTAGTGGTGTTTACTCTTTCAATAATGTATTCATTTATTTTAAGACAAACATGCTGATTTTCCATTAGATTTTTGTTGCTATGAAACACAATATAGTTTGTCTTGTTTATGTTAAGTTATAGTTTATTACACTGAAACCAAATTTCTACATTTCTTAACTCTCTATTCATTATTTCTTGTAGTCCAACTGGACTCTTATGTCACATAAATAAAATAGTATCATCAGCAAATAAAACTTGCAATAAAACCTTGCACTCTTTACATTTATCTGCAAGGATGTCACTAGTTGAAGATTACAGAACCCCATCCCAAAACATGTATTATTAATGATTCAACTACCCAACATTACAGGAAGTAGCCCAGTTAAAATTAGCTTAACTTTTGTAAATGCTTTAGCATTAAAATGCTGCTTACACATTATACAGCAGTGATTAAAACCCAAATATATAACAATAAACCTGGCCTTCATAATAACTTCTTTTACTTTTGGCACATACTTGCTAACAATACTTTATTATTTTTACGTAGGTTACATTTTGAATGCATGATTTTTTTATTGTAACAAAGTGTTTTCACACTGTGTCAGGTTTTCTTTTTCTCCACCACTGGAAGGGATAGTTATAGTTCTCTGAAAAGACATTTTGAATAGACCAAAGACAATGTTGAAGAAGGTGAGACAATATGTTGTTATCATTAAAATATATGATATATATGTGATATTAACCCGGCATTACAATATTTTTTTTAATATAGGATCATAGTATATCAAAAGTTACATAACATACCCACAGAGCAAATTTGTCTTGTTGTGTTTATTATTTACCTACTAATGTGTAATTTGATTATGAATATGAAAATCCTCTGTAACTTGTCCAGCGGCCTTTCCTCCCTGACACAAGACAGAAACAAACTTTAATCAAAACTATTAATATCAGTCTTTACTCCATGTGTTTTGCTGTGCATGTATAGCCATGTGTGTGTGTGTGTGTGTATGTGTGTGTGTGGTAGTGAATCAGTGTGAATGGTGTGTACGCTACATCACCTACGCACCTGTGTATATGTGTGCTTATCAGAGGTTAGAAACAGGGAATCACAGGTGAGAAGGGGAAAGAGGAATTAGGATCTGGGAAGCCACACCGTTTTTCAACCTCCGCTGTGTGCAAGTGATGTTTTTAGATCTCGTCTGCTCGTTTTTAATCTTTCACAGTCATAGGTGTTATTAAATGCATTTATAAAATAAAACCTTAAGACGAAGGCCAACCTCAGTATTTGCACCAGCAAGCGTTGGAAATGGTTTCAAATTGTCTCCAGTGTGTGTGTGTGTGTGTGTGTGTGTGTGTGTGTGTGTGAGAGAGTGTGTGTGTGTGTGTGTGTGTGTGTGTGTGTGTGTGTGTGTGTGTGTGTGTGTAAAATGGGTATGTCTGATGTCTGGCGTCAGCGTTGACCATATCTCTCCCCGATGACATTGCATCATTGTTCACATTCATTTCATTCACACTCATGTATATTTAGACACACACACACACACACACACACACACACACACACACACACACACACACACACCACACACACACACACCTTATCAGTATTGGGTAAAGTCATAACTATTGTTTTATTTTTGAGTCATAGTAATGTCAATGTCATGGTTGTTAATCTTGTTACACTTAGAGCCCTTTTTTGACTTGTCACACAGCTTTAAGTAAAGCATGTGCAGGTGTTGCAAGTTTCATATTTATCCTGAAAAAGGCAACATCATCTTGAGTTCATATATGCAAATCTAATCAGTGCACCCAGAAGACCCTCCCTACCTAATGCATGTGCGCTCTCTCTCTCTCTCTCTCTCTCTCTCTCTCTCTCTCTCTCTCTCTCTCTCTCTCTCTCTCTCTCTCTCTCTCTGCATCCCTCTCTCCCTCTCCGTATCTCTCTATCTCTCTCTCTCTGGAGAGTGTTTAAGGCCTCCTCTCTGGATTTGGAGCAGACATATTGTCTTCTGCTGGAACAGACTGAGCACTAATTGGCTAGAGAGAAGTTTGGAGACAGCATAGAGAAGTAGAGCGAGAGAGGCAATGAGAGAGAGAGAGAGAGAGAGAGAGAGAGAGAGATGGGGGTGGAGAGAAGATGCTATAAAGTGAGAGAAAATGAAAGAGAGTGAGCCAGGAATGTTTGGAAGACTAAAAGTACTTTAAACCCATAATGGACCTATTTCCAGACAGGCGCCATTTTAAACCTCCACTCACCCCCCCATACTGATGCCACACACACACACACACACACACACACACACACACACACACACACACACACACACACACACACACACACACACACACACACACAGTTCTGAAAAGCAAAATGTTCTCTGTGCTCAAAGGACAGAAGGGTTATTTTTCCTTTTAATGGAATTTAGAAAAATTGAATTGTTGCAGAAGGCAAGAAGGCAGGTTTGTAGATATATAGCACATTTCAGCAACAAGGTAATTCAAAGCATATTGCATAAAATGTTGAAGAGCAATTAAAAACAATTAAAGCGTATTAAAGAGAATAATAATAATAATAAAATACACAAATAAAACTTAGAGTGCAGTGTAAGAGATTAATCATTATTTGTTTTACTGTAATAAAAGGCAGCGTCAAAAAGGAAAGTCTTCAGCCTGGATTTAAGAGAAGTGAGAGGAGCGCCGGCCCTGCAGGTTTCTGAGTTTGTTCCAGATATGTGGAGCATAGACACTGAACGCTGCTTCTCCCTGTTGACTTCTGATAGAAAGTGGAATTACCTGTCGTTAGACAGTTTAAGTCAATACTTGGATCAATTCAAATCAGTCAGCACCAATATTTCATATCCCAACAACTGAATACCAATTCTAAAAAATATAACCAGTCAATCAAACATTTGTGTGTTTTTATTATTATTGATAACATAACCAACTACACTATTTCGGTTTAAAACTATAAATCACCATCATCTCATAGCCTTCTATGTATTTTTTTATAATACATGTATATATGATGTATATAATATAATGATCTTTATTAACTTATGATGTTATGATAACATTACAAACTATACTGTAGTAACAGTTAACAGTGACTGTATATTTTGACAGTAATTGTTCACAGAACGTGATTCACAGTTGTATTTTTTGTTTTCTTTATTTCAAATTGCATAATTTGTGCTGCCACATTTTGGGCATTTTTTTTTAAACATCTGTGTCGCTTTTTTTCACCTCTTTGATGATTTTTCAGGCGCTTTTTGTCTGGTTTAATTCTACATTTTTGAAACTTTTTTTTCAATGTTTTCAGAAGGTTCCTAACTGAGAGGATTTTGTATGAAAGGCCCTTGCAGAAAATGTTCTGTATTATAACTGGAGTTCCACTGTATGTGTTTTCTGTAATATACCTTGTAGGAGCCAAAAAAGCAGTTTTTGTTTATATTTAAAGAACACTAGTTCTTTTTTTAAGACTTCCCATATTTTGGTTATAGTTCTGATCCACTGATTTTGATTGACAGCCAGGTCACTGATTGGCTAATCGGCCACACCATAGTAATTGTGGGTGTGGTATAAATGATGAAGGGAAGTTTTTTTTGGAAGTCCTAGCTTTAGTTGAGACCAAACACAGTTTTTTAACCACATCTAGTCATCCTGTTTTCATCTTATTTGATATCATTTAAGAAACCATCAGTATTGTTTATTTTCTCTGATTCACACACATGCAACATTAGCCTACAACATTTTGGTAGGATCATAAAGATTTATTTCTTTAGGTAGGATATTTGTGTTTAATTATTATTATTAACGACCACATGCCTGGATCAACAACAAAGGAACAAAGGTGCGCTAAAACTGCTCTTCTATTGCTGGGGCATGGCTATGATTTTGAAACAGAATAGCCACTACATACCTTTTCATTAATGAGTCATAGTTACTGTATACTCTTTATTGGAACACTAGACTTTATTAGTATCAGACAGGCATGTGGTAACAAATAAGGTTTTGCATCATGTCAGGTTCAGCAGGACAGGCATTAACAACCCCCCCCCCCCCCCCCCCCCCCCACCCCTCCCTCCATACAGTATGTTCAGAATCAGCCGTGTACATGTACACGAGAAGAGCCAGTTGAACAGAAGAGGGAGATTAAGAGAAGGGACTGAGAGAGAGGCGGGCCTGTTGGACATTTGATGAAAGATCCCAAAGAGACTTTTTAGACCAACATCTGATCTACTGAGCATGCTCAGAACATTCAGTTGTTTAACCACTGCAGCGACTCTTCTGTAACTAATGGACATTTGGCTGTTTTCTAGTGGACACCTTTAACCCTCCTGTTGTTGGGTCAAATTTGCGGATATAATCCCATCACCTTGATAATTCATGAACAAAAGATATATAGACTATAGAAATAAATACATTGTTGTGCCCGATTCCTCTGTTGTAACTCTTTCTCATTGTAAAGCATTTGATAAAGCCGTAGCGGTAAGAGTTTATTTTACAGGTCCATAACATCCCCATCATTTCATAATACATTTCATGGAAATAACTCTATGTTTTACTACTAATTATAGTGAAAAGAAGAATTTTCCTTGAATCACCTTCATTTTCACTTGAGGAATTTCCATATTGGTAAGTAGGTTTAGTAAAGTTAGTACTTATCACAGAGTCACAAAGTGAATCACAGGCCAAATGAATAAATACATTAAAACCAATCGATAATGATAATGACAATAAATCACAGTAACTCACAATAAATCATAAAGGCATAAAAAGATGCATCTTTTTCTGCTTTAAAAATAAATTGCAAAAATATGACTGAGTATACAGATGGAAGAGAATTACACTGCAGGTTAGAAGTTTCTATTAAGGTTTCAATATTATCTCACAGAAGAAAAAAAACTCTGGTGGACTGACAGAAGAACCTTCTAACATATTACCGGGGGAAATTATTTATTTATTATAGGACACTTTATTTGCCTGCCTGTAGACCCATTTTTGCATGTTCAGCTCATCTGCAGACACTCCTAGGTTATGATAAGAATGGTTTTAAATTAATTATTTAGAAGTATACCGATTGAAAACTGTCTCTATTTTCTGTACAATTAGAACCACATTGAATCATTGTTTCCAGTCAACTTCCAGGCTGCCTGTGGAGGCTCGATGCTAGAGGATGTGGCGTCACCTTTGACCTTTATAACTTTGGTTGACTTATTACTGGAATTGTTGGGTCTTTGTAAATTATAGTGTGGTCTAGACCTAAAGTGTCCTGAGACAACTCTTGTTATGATTTGATACTATACATAAAATTGAATTGAATTAAACTTTTTGGAAATTATTCTAAAATTACAAACCCATAAATTGTATGCATATTGCATCACACATACAGTACCAAGCCATCTGTAGGTAAGGTAGGGTGTCACCCTTTTGAGGAACAATAAAACACATTTTAATCTCATTTTGAAATCAGTTTGACATTTAGGAAATTGAACTTGATACAGTTATTCATTTAATGCAAACAAATACACATTGTTAGCGGCTATACTCTGCTCTGCTTCGTCTCTTATGGTACGTGTCCACTGTCGAGGCGTCATTCCCACGCTTACCATTGCTTGTCTCTGAGAGCAGCCAGGCAATGCGTTCTGGTGGCTTAGGGACTATTGAGAAGCAGGGTGTCGAGTTGCCTGCTTCTCATTTGCATAAAGTTGAATCCAGGCTGCTTTTTGCAAATGGTCAACTCGCCGCTTCTCAAAAATCTTTTAAACTGACTATTGTCAATCTAAAATGAAGACAGATTCAGCAACTGCATAGCTTATTTCTCGCATAAAATATTTCAAGAAACACATTTCGGTGAACTATTTTCGTAAAACACGAGAAAGTATTCCAAACGAGCCGCCATTATGGTCTATTTTGAAATCCTGGAGCAGACAGCCCCACATGAAGCGTCAACCCGTTCTCACTCCCAACTGGTAAAATACTGACGCTTGGTCAGTGTATCTCAGCGTCAGATACCGACGCAAAAATCCCCCTTTAGCGTCTGTATGGAACTCACCGGGCAGAGCAGCAGCTCCACCGCTGTAAGATGACGTAGAGACAACAGTAGAGTAATAGTGTGAAAGACCGAAAATCTGCATAAAGAGGCAGGATGGGGGGGGTGGATGGGTCAAACAACACAGGACTTTCACCCAGGAGACCGGGGATCATGTCCTGCTGTTGTCCCGCGTGTCACTGAAACGTAATTATGTCACCCCACCCACCATCTTTTCCTAAACCTAACCGTCCTATTCTTGTGCCGCATGTCAATTAAACATACGTCCCGACCCACAGCGTCAAAAAGTGACAGTGAAACTGGGAACTATATTCTGAGAAGGCGAAGCACTGCAACTTCTGCTACTTGGGCGGAGTGATTTGCTCGCAGCACCTGAGAAGCCCCGTGGTGAGGAGCAGAGAGTAACAACGGTGCTTGTTGCACTAATCACTCCGCCCAAGTAGCAGTGCTTCGTCGTCTGAGAATATAGTTCCCAGTTTGTATACGGTTAGAAAATGGCTGTGTCTCATGTGACCTTGTTATTTGTACATGTTGACACGCTGCAAAATAGCCTCGGGAAGGAACTTGTTCAGTTAATCATAGTCCTCATGAATCCACCGGAGTTTAAAATTTCAACAGAAAGAAAGCGGAAGGAAACAGACTAAATGACGGCCATCCGGCGGAATTTCCGGTGGCACCGGAGCAATCCCGGAAGAGGAACGTCGAGGATATAGAGTGCTTTTTAACAGACCATCATGCATTCAACATTGCAGCAGAGATTACAGGCACTTCTAAACTTCTTAGAAAGTCTGTGATCACTGCTTGTCTTGTTGTTCCTGACCTCCCATTTTGTGTACCCGCATTTGGATGCCTTTATGTATCTTATTATTAATTGTTGACAAGCTGAGAGAAGGGGGCCGGCGTGGAAGCAAAGTGCACCGCTCAGCCAGATGATAATAATTGTAATGTAGGCTGGAATTTAAAGCGTGTCCTGAAGTGATGTTTACCTACGGAAATGGCTTTCTTAGTGGAGAAAATGAATGATTGTTAACAAACAAGGGAGTTGTCTGGGTTTGGTTATTAATAAAGTGAGATTGAGCCACTGTCTTTGACGCCACACTGCTGTCAAAGACAGGAAGGGATCATTACTGCAGCTGGAGCAAAATAATACTTCTTTGGCAGTCCGGTTTTGGAAATGTTGCTTTTCTGCCTTCTTGAAACAGTCTGCTACCATCTGATAAAGTCAGGCTTCATAAAAAACAAACAGTTTGTAGACCTTTAAAGGCCACAGTACCTTATGGTTCGCATGCAGCACCGTCCTGTTGACGTGTGTGTGCTGCAGGCTTCATATGATCAAATATCATCCTCTGCTGTGCCGTTAGTGTCTTGTGAACTTTATTTCAATCATTGAATATTTTATACACATGACTTTAAGCTTTGTCTTAATCTTGATATTATCCTTAATAAATACATTTGATTGTAGAAATCAATGAAAGTATGTTATTGTTCTTAAAGCTATAGTATTGTATCTTTCTCTCCCCCATGAGGAATTCTAAGTAATGACAACAAAACTGTCGGCGCATCCACATGATGCAAGCCTTCCGTGATGCACGTGCACGCACGTACCCCCCCTCCACACACTTGCTAGTAGCCAAGGAGGACACGAAGGATTAAAAAAACATGATGGACTCTTCAGAAGAGGTAATTATCTTCACTCGAGTTTCTGGACGACCCAATCTTCTGAACATAGTCATACTGAGAAACACAGAGAGAGTTGTGTGGAGCTGATAATTAATTAATTAGCTTTGTAGCAACTCATTTGGCAACGGCTTGAATGTAACGGACGTTCATTAATATCAAAAAGCTACGCACTAAAGCTTTAAGACTCAGATTACAGAGAATTTATACAGGTTTGATTTTCCCTAATGTGATGTCCACTATCAATTTAATATAATATCATAAAGACTCTCTCTCTGCACAAGCCTGTTTGGCCCCTTAGTGTAAAGCAGTTTGCCATTATGGATCTTCTAATTTCATATGCAGTGATTATTACAGCAGGGAATGCTGGGAATACTTTTGATTGGAGCCTGCAGAGTAAATGAATTGTCCTGCAACCACACAGCAGTCTCTGGGCGAGAATGAATTAGACTGATTGAACACCTCAATAAGAGGGAGTACGACTACACACACACACACACACACACACACACACACACACACACACACACACACACACACACACACACACACACACACAGGGAAACGCTTCTTCCGTCACTCAAACACTTGCACACATGCACAGTCTCCATCACACGAACAAACTCGATCAATTCACACATCAGGCATTGTATTGATCAGGCTATTTGCTGGCGGGTCCCCTGCCATGGCCTTTCAATTAAGAGGGGAAAGAAGAGACAGAGACAGGAAGGCTGAAATATAGATGAGACGAAAATGATAAATAAAACCTGTTCACTTTTTTATTAAAAGTGAGAATGAGATATCTTAATTGTATTTCTTTGTTAATTGGAACTATACTTGCATCCAGGGCCATTTGGGAACTTTTTAAAGTCTGCTTATTTAATTGCATTGATTATTTATGCTAAGTTGAAGGAATAAAAGGATCACTTTTTTAGAATTGTGTTGGTGAAAGAATGGAGTACAGGCATTTAAACCACAAATAGCACTGTATTAACAAACAAAGGGCTGCATTGTGCTGTCCAATTTAAGTAATAGATTTATTTTATTTAATCCATTTGTTTTTTTAAACTGCTACAAAAGGATGGATTTCTTTTAATTTGATGCATACGTATATCTGGATCTGAAGGAACAAACGACAATAGAGTCATCATTTATAAGGAACCATAATTGTACCTATTGATGTAATGTGTGCTATGATTTGTAAGGTTATTATTTCTTTTTAAATGATGCTCTTGTGCTGTTTGTTTTCTCTGCATCTTGACTTGCAACTGGCGTACAAGGTCAGAAAGGGACGGATGAAAATGACTCTAAGAAGCCGTGCTGTGTTTTTGTGGAAACATGGCTGAACAACAGTGTACCGGGACTATCCAGCTACCAGGCTGCTCTCGCCGGGTAAGACTCGTGGAGGTGGGCTGTGTTAACACAGACTGGTGCAGAAATGGGGTGCTCATTCAACTACTGCTAACTGCTGGTGGAGATTGTGACTGTTAAATGCCGACCATTCAACATTCCACACTAATTCACGGCTTTGTTTATACTCAGTGTTTACAGCCCACCAAGCACTAATGCTACTTTACGGAGCCTATAATGTGTGTGCACTAAAGGTAGCCTGTTTCGTATGTCGTTTTTATAGAATGTCGTTTTTATATATTTTAAATGTGTAACACCATTTGAGCCACGGTGAAATGTTGTTTCGTGTATATGGTTGAAATGACAATAAAACACACTTGAGTTGAATTGAATGCCTCACTCTCTGTCTGTCTGTAAACGGTAGGCGTGGCTTGGGAGTGGACTCGTAAAGCAGCGAAGCAGGTGCATTCTGGGATTTGGTGTCTTTCACCCATATGAGCCAAAAACACATTTTCTGGCATTTCTCGGCCTAGAAGGCACCAATTAAAAAAAAAAAAATCACATTTCTACTACATAAGTGACCTAATTTAAAGATATATTCAGCTTTCCAGCGGTGAAATATCCCTTTAACTAGACAGGTAGGCTAGTGCTGTCCCTCTCAGCGATTATAGTTTTTCAAAATGGCGGAACGACATGGAAGCCTCCTTGGACTTCCAATGTAAATACAGATACAAAATTCTTTGCTTACGAGGATAAGTCAGATCATTGGCAGAGGTCATTTTACACCACTGAGGACATATTTATGAATGAAGACATTGATTTTAACTAATAAAATACTTAAAACACTACACAGTGTACTTTTAAAGCCCCAGTGTGTAAGAATTTCTCCCATCTAGTGGTGAAATTGTATATGACAACCAACTGAATTTCACGTTGTAGCCCCCCCCCCCCATTCCGAGTGTGTTATAACTCCTACGGTGGCCAAACCCAAAATTAGCGACAACCGTCCGTGAGTGTCCCTTCCAGTGTAATAATAGTTATTTTGGTACCATTTCATTGCTAACATCAGCTATCAGGTTCCCAAACATATGCAAGCTAATGTCAGTAAAGTATCAGTGCTATCGTTATTCTGGATATTGTACCAGATTAATAGTGTAAGGCGATGTTTACAGCGTAGGAGAGAAGCAACAGAGGTTTGTGTTTTTAATATATTTCTCTGAGCAGCATGAACAATGTCAATGAAACTGAAATGATCTCTTAGTGTCTCCATCGTTTCCACGCAGCTGTTCTAGTAGCTAGTCTGTGTTACAACTCCATGACATGAGTTGTCTGCCAAGGAAATCACGGCACATATGATTACGTTTATGTTACAAGGTAGACAATCCTTTTTCATCATTGACGCGAGGAAAAGTATCCTAGACGTCGTTCTAGCGTTATGTACAACCGTGCTATAGTTAGCCAAGCAAGTAGACACTATAAAACTTTTACACAAATAGGCAGAATTACCTGTTGAGAAGAAAGCAGGCAACTTTGGCGTCCCTTTTAAAATCCTTGCTCCTCATCAGCTGTTTCCATCTTGGAAAAGCCACAACAATATTAACTTTGGTCGCATTGCTTTGCCTGTCACGTTGTCATTTTAATTTCCTCTGCGACTCAGTTACATGTCCTCGATAATAGACGCAACAGGCTTTCAAATCTGCCGGCAGTGAGTGGCAAGTAATCTTCTCCCCCTCCCTCTCTGGCATACGTCACAGTCAGTGCCACTGAGTGAAAAGCGTGAAATGCGGAGCAGTATAGCCTGTATGTCCCTTACAGGCTACCATATTTCAAGATGGCGCATGGCTATGGAGCATCTACCCCAGTTCATGTAAGCGCAAATGTAAAATTTCAAGCCAATAGGAATACTTGGAATTGATGGTGGTGGTCAATATTCATAAAAAAAGGACAAGTTTGTGAAGGCCAATACAGATTTTGATAATAAACAACTACAAATGTTACACACTGGGGCTTTAACCAAACCTGCTTTTGTCGCCTCTGGATGCAAACCTCAGTGGTCTGTGTCAAAGTGAAACACTTTGTACCACATTTTTTGAAAAATGCTGCTAATTGATAATCAGGTAGCAAATATGCAAACTCTAAACAGAAAGGCCACAGCTGACTGGATCTGGATTTGGACCATCTTGCTGAGCGACTGATTTATAATAAAAGGAATGTAATTTGGAAGAATTATGCCATCAAGGCTTAATTTCTAACCACCACATTAACAGTCATCCTTTGGAATTCAAACAGGAATGGTAACAGTAAAGCTTTTTGTCATTACCAATTTTATACTTGTGATATACCTGAATAACATCCACATCTATGTATCATCATGTACCAAAGGGGAGGATCACGCACTGAAACCTATGTCAGTAAACCTATGTTCATTTTAACTCATCCACCACAGAGAGTAAAACACATAAATCAACCAGCAGATTAGTCTTTATGCTATCTGTGCCCTGTCCTCCGCAGGCGCACCGATGCTGACACCAGGTCACTGAGACAGACCTAGTTTTCCCCCCCAGTGCACAAAGAAATGGCAAAACCCCCAAACAGGGACATATTGACGCAGGTGAAGCCAAGTGAGCACGGCCACCAAAAAGGTCACACACACACACGTCCTCGTCTCTGAGCATAGAGTGACTATTGTCATAAAATAATCTAGCTTTTCTGTTTTGTATCTTGGAGGTCTTTCCTGGGGAAACCCATGGCAATGGCATAGGTTTAGTTTCAAAATTGAGGGGGATGCATTATAACCAAGGGGTCTGGGGAGGGGGGTCCTACCCAAAAAAAATGTAAGTATCAAACACTTAATGTCCTGCATTCTGATGAATTTTTATGCAACAATTTATGTTGCAAATGTCTTTATTTATGCTAAGGAAATTATAATTCTCCTGTATTGTTCAACTTTTGTGTTTCGGGATGTTTGTTTCGGGATGTTTGTTTTTTTGGGGAATCATGTACATCTTAACAACAAATCTGTTAGAGAATGACACCTTGTTAACGAAACCCCAATGCTTAAAGGCATATTTCACCACTGGAAAGCTGAATATATCTTTAAATTGAGTCACTTATGTAGCAGAAATGCGAAAAACAAAAATGAAATTGGTGCCTTCTAGGCCGAGAAAAGCCAGAAAATGTGTTTTTGGGTCATATGGATGAAAGACACCAAATCCCAGAATGCACTTCGCTTCGCTGCTTTGAGTTCACTCCCAAGCCACGCCTACCGCTTGACAGACAGACAGTGAGGCATTCAACTCAACTCAATGTGTTTTATTTTATATACACGAAACGTTTCATCGTGGCTCAAGTGGTGTTACACATTTAAAATATATAAAAACGACATCATATAAAAACGGCATATGAAACAGGCTACCTTTAGTGCACACACACATTATAGGCTCCGTAAAGTTCAGCTAACGCATACTAGCATTAGCGCTTGGTGGGATGTAAACACCGAGTATAAACACAGCTGTGAATTAGCGTGGAATGTAGAATGGTCGTCATGTAACAGTCACAAACTCCAGCGGTTAGCAGTTAGTTGGATACAAATCACCACATTTCTGCACCAGTCCGTGTTAACACAGCCCACCTTCCACAAGTCCACAAAAACACAAAACACAGCAGTCTCTGAACTCGTTGGGAGTTTCGTTGAAGTTGGATGTAGTCCAGTTGGTTGTTTAATGAACAGACACTTGCAAGCAGGATTGATGGGACAGGTGTCCGGCTAGCGTTAGCTTCCCACCTAGCCGATGAGGACGTCCCCTACCCGGCATCGAGCGAGACCGCTGGTCTCCGTGCTGGTCTCCGTGCAGGCTAAGCTCTCGTAGTGTGCCGATTATTCCGTCTGTAATAATGTTGCCTGCATATTCTCCGATCTGTACCGATATATCCCGGTGGTACACATGTGCGGTAGTTTGAATGCACATAATTGTTGTAAAAGTTTGCTGCTGAGAAGAGAGAGCCCTGTTTAGCGAAGATTCAAGATGGCTGACATTTCGTTTTTTTCCAGCTGAGATCGGCTCGCTTCGGGTGATGGGCGGGTTGAAAACATGCGGAAGTAGCTCCTACTAATGGCTGTAGTCCTTTGCCTCTGGCCAAAAGTTCCTCCAATGACGCAAAAATTGATTTAATCGTGCTGCTCTTCTAGACTTTCCAAATGTCATTGGACCAAATGGATCAAATTATAATAGTGAAATGAGTCATTTTGCTGGGGGGTTGTGACGCTCGAAATAATTCATCCACTGATTTACAGACTCTTTTACTGTTTAAGTCTATGGGGGAAAGTACTTTTGGGCCACATGGCATCATGTGACGTTGTAATTCCAATTTTTGGCTGCTATGTCAAATTGGCTTGAAAGCCTGGCGCACTTCCTGGGGAAACACTCTCACAAAGGAAGTGATGTTTTTCTGTTTCCTGCTTGTTGGACTAAGAATTGGGTACTCAGCAGCACAGTTAGTAGTGTTTGAACTGACAAAGAGTGTCACCTACAATATGCCAAAAAACGAGGGGAAAAGACGTAACAGATGGCAATAGTTTGATTGATGTGAATCATGCAAGAGAATGGACCCCGTAACCCTGGTAGTGTTGGCAGTTTGTTCAAGCGCAGGGAGGTCTTAACACACACACACACACACACACACACACACGCACACACACACGTTTTGGTCTCTCCTGCAACATTAATGCAACAGAAATGACCCTTGCTTGAACTCTGCAGTAAAATGTGTGTGTGTGTGTCTGTGTGTGTGTGTGTGTGTGTGTGTGTGTGTGTGTGTGTGTGTGTGTGTGTGTGTGTGTGTGTGTGTGTGTGTGTGTGTGTGCGTGTGTGCATGTGTGTATGTTTGTATGTCTGCGTGTCAAGGGTTGTGAAAAGTGCCCTGCATAGCCGTGACATGTCTCTTAACCCTCCGCAGCCAGCTGAATGGAGACAGAACGTCTTACATCAATTATTGAGCCACAGAAACAAAGAAAAAGGGGCTCAGAGAGAACGAGGGAGTGAGGCAGAAAGAGACATTGAGAGATAGATGTAGGAAAATAACAAGATAGACGTGGATGGAAGAAAGTGATGGATGTATGGAGTGAGACAACAGAAAGACAATACTATACGTGGTACACAGCAATGGAGAGAGAGAGAGAGAGAGAGAGAGAGAGAGAGAGAGAGAGAGAGAGAGAGAGAGAGAGAGAGAGAGAGAGAGAGAGAGAGAGAGAGAGAGAGAGAGAGAGAGAGAGAGAGAGAGTGCAAGGTGTGACTCATAAGGAGAGTTTTTAATTCATGGTTTGGGAGAGACAAACAAGCGTTAAAATATTTACATCTGTATGAAATGTTTTAGACTTGACCTCATCGCTCATGCACACTCAGGTCATTAAAGAGTAGAAGTTGGAGGCGAACATGGCGGAAGTGCCATTTTTGGACTCAGATAAATAACATGTTTTATTCATCCACAAACTGGTTATCAGGGAGGAAGCACAGACCAACATACAGTACACTGTGAAGACAAATGTGCTTTATGTGGGTGTATTAGAGAGTGTATTAGACTTATCTAAATCATAAGGTAACTAAGGTTTTTCACAACTCCTCTTCAGTTTTCAAACCTACACTCTAAGAAACATCTGGGTATTAACAGTTTCATGACTGGATGTTTCAACAGAAATTGTACATAGAATGTGATTCACAGTTGTATTTTTGTTTTTTGCATTTGGAATGGCATAATTCGTGCTTCGACAACTTTTGCCGGAGGTTGGTTTTGGGAGATTAAAGAAGTCCACATTGTCACCTTTTTTTACCTTTTCAAAGCATTTCCCGAGATTTTAGATCTTAGAAGCTTTTTCCGATGTTTTTATTGCTTCTTTTAACGTTTGACGTGTTTTTCCGACATTCAGAAAGTTTTCTTAAACATTTTCAGAAGTTTATAACTAAACATCTTTGTATGAGAGAATTTTAAAAAACAGAAAATGTTCTGTGTTTTAACTGTAGCTACACACAACATTTCCATTTTTTAATTACGGGAAAAAGTCACAAAGTAACAAGCTGGCAGAACTGTTTCTGTTATTTCACAAATTTATTTCTTAGAGTGTAGGTTATTGCTGGCAACTAAAAATATCTTTAAATAAAGTAACCCAATATGTGTATTGGAGTGAATCTGAATAACCTTGTATTATACTGAAAAAAAAACATATATAGCCTACAGTAGAACACAAGATCACAAACGTTAGAAAAAAAATGCAAGGAAAGCCAGATGAAATGGCTAAACAGCATACGGAATAAAGCATGCTGTTACATAAAATATAGTTTGCAGCTTCGTAAAATCAGAAAATTCATCTGACGTGGCCATCTGTTCCCAGCACCTTTCAAATCACCCCTCAACCCAATTTTTGCAGAACAGATTGTCACATATTCCTCTTACTAACAGTGTCAAAGTGGTGTAAGTAACAATATGACCAGTTTCATAATCTAAAGCTGTTCAGAGCTCTCAAAAGCTGCACTCTCATTGACTGTTCAGTTATTCCCAAGGATCTTCCTAGTCTGCATCAACAATGTTGATTGCCAGGATAATCTGCGGAATATCCGGCATCCACCAGCAATTCCTGCTTCCTGCAGCGTTATGTGTGTTTTCAGGCATGTTAGTACGGACTGAAAATAGTTCTGAAACGCTCATGAGGACAGAGATCGTTTTGGTTCTGTGAATGAAAACATAGAAGTGTGGACGTTACCTTAGACTGCCTTAAAAATGACTCAATTTTGTGAGTTGTTGAGTTAAGTGTAGGGTTGGGTACCAAAACCTTTTCCTACGCAACCAGTAGGAATCGGACCGGATTAGAACACAAATTTCAGTTCCTCATTTTGGTTCCACTTATTGTGTTGACTGAAATATTTACCTTCTGTCGCTCCGAAACGGATGTAAAAATATCACACTTTCTCTGTAGTCTACCGTTAGCTAGCTACCGTAAATGTAGGCTACTTTTAAAATGAAGTAAAAGTAAAAGTACCGATTTGGCATCGGAATCGTAAAAATCCAAACAATACCCAACCCTAGTTAAGGGAACACCTTAGCTTCTATAACCACTGCTCCTGATGGTGAATAGACACACCATTACAACTGGGGCACGTTTAATCTCAAAACGGTGTGCAGTGTTTTGCTAAGGTTTCTTGGTTGAATGACATGTTTCCTCAGAACAGTGTGAAACAGTGTGCTATGGCTTTGAGATATTTTGTGGCCACATAATGTAGCAAAGGATCATTTGTTAATACACTATGTTTGTTTAAAATTGTACAGAGAAAAAAAAAAACTTAAAAGGAAAATACTGCATAAGAACTAAAGTTCAGAATGTGTAATGAAGTGACAATTTGGTGTGATCTGGTATGTTTGTTGTTTAACAAACTAGTTCTTTCAGATTTAAAAAAACAAAAAATCATAAAAGCCAAGACATCAGCGCCAGTGTTTGCTCAAGAATTTGATTGTCTCTTTAATCCCCTCTCCTGAAGAAACCCAATCTGCTCTGATTGGTCAGCGTTTCCAGGTCTTCCATTTCTACCCCGACATTGCAGCCGGGGAATGATTGTAATGTTCTCATGAACCATATATATGTTTTCTCTCGTTTGGTAGGTGTGTCTGTCATTTACTGGCTGTGTCACAGGTGTTTCCCAATCAGCATAGACGTGTCTGTAAACCTGTGGTAATAAAAAGGCAGAGCGCTTGAGCACACAACGGGGTGTTCAACGCACCCCCGTTTCAGTTTAAAGAAACGTGTTGCTACTCTTTGTCAGAGCTGAACGTGGCCCTGGTTTCCACACACATGGAGCTGAGGGGCGTGACAAGTTGGTCCAATGTTCACTACGTCCTCATGGTGGATCTAATTATGGATCACGGATCTGCCTGGGCCCCATCATGTACGTAACGGAAATTGTATGTGGCTTCATATGTACCCATTTAGTAAGGGTAATATTAACAGTGTATCTTCCAGCCGGTGAAGGAGATTTATCTGAATCCATTGGAGAAAAATCACCTCGCCTGGCCTCTTCTGAGGTATACCTTTTTCACAGCAGACATTTTGACTTGTCATAGTAGGAAAAGCACAGGTGAAATTGATCACCTTAACGATGGCTCAATTCCATCAAGTGTCCCAGTAAGCTATTTCAGTGAGTCAGCATGCTCAATACCAGGGCCTCTCCTAAGTGGAATGCAGCCATCATTAATGGTTCTGAATACACCTGTGCTTTTCCTTCTATGACATGTCAACATGTCTGCCGCGAAAAAGGTCTATTGGGACCAGGGGCGTTGGGAGAAATAGTATTTTGGGCGGGCCAATACAAAAGTGAGTGGGCTATTTTCAAAAAGACTAGAAGTAGCAAAAAGAACAAACTGAAAAAATAGCAACACTTTTACCTTCCAACATACTGCATTACAACGACAATAACAGTACAGTCTACAACATGCTCAGCCAACAAAGCTCAGTCTAAAAAGTTTGTACACAACAATATAGACAAAAACCTGTCAGTTTTAACCTATTCAGGCTAAAATATATTTGCACCGGCAGAACCAGCAGCATTGGCTCTGCACAGCACTGTTATAAAATTAACCATTTTATTGCACAAAGTGGCAACTAAACATGAACCCAGACAACAGAGAAGGCGTTAACATACTGCATGACATAGAACAGCCTACATCAGACAGAAATCACACATGTAACAATGACAATGCAACAGCATTGTTGCTGCAGGACTACGGTCAGATCATGAGCAGTGAATGCTACCAGCAGAAAAAGAAAATCAAAGAATGGAAACTTCCAGCCAAGCATTGTTTGAATTATAAAAGATATATAATGAAAAGTGGCCAGCAAGGCGCCAAATCTTAGACAGTGTATCGAGTCCACACAGGATCAAAGAAAACTAAAAACTACATCAGTTATCTTCTTATTTAATGTGGGCAAAACACAAACGTGTTTCAGCTAGAAGCCATCACCAGTCTTCACCATTTCTTACTAAATAGAAAGGTTACTAGGTTACTTAATTAATAACACAAGAAGCATGAAAGACGTTTTAGTGAATGTTACCTCTGTGATGGCCTCCTCTCTCTCTGATTGGCTGTCAGTTCCACTGGGGAAATGTCTGCACATGCTGCAGGAAAGCTCGTCCTTATTTGCACTCTATTCCATCAAAGAAAACTGTCCATTCCACTTTAAAGAGAAGCCATTGTTGTCGCGGTAACTTTTAACAGTAGCCTACATTCCTTAACACATCCATGGTGTATTGTGTAAAAAGCCAGCTAGCTAACGCGACGTTAGTTAGCTGCTGAAGGCGACGTCATCTCATTGACATAGAAGAAGCTGAAGGCAGCCCGGACAGTCTTCCTGTTGTTACCATAGCAACCAACTACGTTCCGAAGGCGTTTGATCTAATTGTTTGATTGTATGGTTTAGCTAAACAGTTTTGTTTTAATCTGAAGAAAATACACATTAAACACACACAAATAGTTCTGTTATTATTTCTTTTTTTTACATACATTTGAATATTTCTCACAACAAAACGTATTTTGATCAAACTTGGCTGGACGGGCCAGTGAGTAAAGTGGGCGGGCCAGTGCCGCCCTGGCCCATTACTGCCTACGCGCCTGATTGGGACTAAGTTCTTACGGCTTCTCACTCATGTGTGTAAAAGCCTCATATATTACCTCCTAAAATAAATTAATATTGTTTTTGTTGCATAATGATGAAGACTAATTTCACTCACTGCAGATCTGTTTTGCTGCATGGAAGCCATATTTTTGTATTTCAATGAAAATACTTCTTCTAGTCAGTGTAGGAGGATTTTGAACACATCAAAGAACATTGATGCATTCCTACTTCATCCATACTGCTGCCTCAACCATTATAATGTGTTAATTCATCCTATTGTATGTTGAGCCGAACGAACCACTCTCTGCAAGGCCTTACGGTCCGGTTCAGTGATGTTCCCCATCAATTCAATTCAATTGTATTTATAGTATCAAATCATAACAGGAGTTATCTCAGGACACTTTACAGATAGAGTAGGTCTAGACCACACTCTATAATTTACAAAGACCCAAAAATTCCCGACATTCCAGGAATTCCCCCAAGAGCAAGCATCAATGCAACAGTGGCAAGGAAAAACTCCCTTTTTAGGAAGAAACCTTGGACAGACCCAGGCTGTTGGTAGGCGGTGGCTGACGCAGGCGGATGGGGGCAATAACAGTCACAGAACAGATAATGAAACAGAATTGTGAAATTGTGGTTGTAGGAGCGTAGCAGGGGGCAGCATGGCATAGCAGGGAATTGCGGCAGAATCCCAGCCACAGCTGGAACCATGATTTTGGTGCCACCCTAATTCTGGGACATCATCCTGGGTGAAAAGAAACAAAGACTCCGGGGAGCAAGCTCCCAGGGCTAGGTTAGTAACACGCATTTCAGGACACTCTCACAGGTGCAGGAGTAGAAATTCCTCAGTATTTTTATTTATTTATATTTATTTTTGCTTTATTCATTTATTAATTAGTGAAATAACATGACAAAGAGAAAAGTGAGACATATAAGGAGAAAAAAAAATGTAAAGACATACAGACATGTGAGGGGTTATTGTCAATACAATATGATTAAAGTCTGATATTTGATAAGGTTAGATTTAGTAGGGTGTGTGTGTGTGTGTGTGTGTGTGTGTGTGTGTGTGTGTGTGTGGATGCTTGCATGAGAGGGAGCGTGTTAAAATTGGCAAAAAACTAAAATCAGAAAAATCATTGGCTAGATATGGTGACGTCAGAATTGTGAATGTAGGGACTATAAGATACCTAAGGCGTCGTGGACGACTACGCAACGGCATCTTTTAATCATATTTTAATCATTTAATAACCATAAGATCGATCGTCTTACCGTTTTCTGCAGTTAGCAGCTAACAAGCTAGCGCTAACGAGCGTCTCTTTGCTGTCCTGCTAGCCTTCACGGGAGGTTTTGTATCCAGCCTGGAACTTGTGCCTTTTTTCGGGGTGGTTGAGCAATAAATCCAAACTCTTACATCCAAGATTGATAAACTTTATGTCCATAATTTATGATTTTTCGGCCGTTCATCTGCACCGATCGGCGCTTGCTTCCGTGGTCCGGTTTCCCAGAATGCATTGGGGCTTTGTTATTGTCTGCAAACCAATGGAAACCGGTCTTTCGAGAGCAGAGATCTTCTATGATAGGGAATGATGGCTCACTACAAGCCAGCAACGATGCAACCAAGTGAACAAAAGGTGTTCTTTGACTACAAAGATCGTCTATTCGCTTTGTAACCCGTTCTACATAGAAGGGAGCCTCACTGTTTTGATTTTTTGGATACATTTTGGCCTTTTATGGAGAAATGTAAATAGCTTGTCGTTTATATGTCTTATAATGTTAATTATGTTTATTTTTTCACTGGGTGACTCCAAATATATATATATGTAGCAGAACTGTGAGTGTTGTATAAATAAATATGACATTATTATTTTAATTATTGGCATAAGTGCATGTCATGAGGGCAAAAGCGTCTGGACTTTTTTTGAAAAAATTTAGATATTTTGTCAACTGTATAAGTTATAATGTTAATTTCTTCAGTTTGACTCCTAATACATAAGTGACAGGAGATTGGCTTAGGTTTTATTGATCTGTGTGTCATATCAATACATATCTGTGAGATTCATGTTTCCGTTTTATTTATTTATTTATCTTTAAGGTCCTACAAAATGGTTTAATATTCAAGTGACCTCACTGCAGCACGCATATTCTAATAGCCCAGATTTTCCTGAAAAGAATGATGTCCATAGATTGACTGTGGACAACAGGGTTGATGTTTTACAAGCTTTTTTAGAAAATAAAACCAGACGGACCAGAGGTTGTCAAACATCCTTCAGGAATCTGAGTGTTTTAACAGCATGGGAAAGCAGAAGTGACAGAGAAGATAGGAATGGGAAGAACTAGCATAAATCCATTCAAAAACAGACAAATAAAGGCAGAACTTAAGACACAAAATAATGATACCTGTACAAAGGCTGGCAATGTAGAATAAACAATGCTTTCTAAAAAGATCTATTCCTTTCTGAAGAATCCATTTAAACTTTCTACTGAGACATGCATTTACATATTGCTGAGCATAACTGGGATTTCCCTCACTGAGTTAGACCGGAGACATTTCCTCAAACACACCTGCTCTTTCATGGTCATGCAAATATTTCTCCATGTATGAAATAAATGAATGAGTGAGTGCATCTGTCTGTGCGTGTGTGTGTTTGGGGAGTGAGTGCACATACATGCTGTGTGTCTACACTTGCGCTGTTGAGCTCAGTATTGAAATAGTGATTGTGAAGCAATCGCAGTGATAAATGCACATATTCCAACAAGATGTCTTTGGAATAAATCATGCATGCTATTTTGCTGCCCTTGATGAATCACACATCAGACGTGGAAATGCACATCTGAGCAAAATGGCTTCATATGGATAGGAAACAGTGAGTCAGATAGAGAGAGACTGTGAGAAGTGGTAGTGGGAATGAATGAAAACATACTTATGTAATCATTGTTCATAAGCCAGGTGTGATTTTTAAAGATGACTTATCTCCTCCTAAGAAGAGGACGAAGAAAGTATAAAACTAATGGAAAGACTTTTAACATGTTTAGTTTTTAATGACCAAAAATGACCAGTGTCCTTAATCAGGGCGTCTAGATTGAATGATGCCCCGGGCGAACCCATTCGAGACCACATAAGACCACAGACAGACAGACAGACAGACAGACAGACAGACAGACAGACAGACAGACAGACAGACAGACAGACAGACAGACAGACAGACAGACAGACAGACAGACAGACATATTTTTATTGATCCCAAAAAAGTGGGAAATACCAGTGTTGCAGCAGCACAATATCAGACACACAGCACACATACAAAATATAAATTAAATAATAGGATACAATATACATGAAATAATAATAGGATAGAATTACAGCAAAATAAAATGCATTAAAAAAAAAACTTAGATATATCCATTCCATATTGACCTTTCGGAGCCGTTCTAGCCGCCATTCGACTGTAAAATGAAGGAGGGAGACGAGAGAATGTGCAACAGAAACATCACGCTAGTTTCTTTAACTGTCTATGGTTGACACTACACTCAACAGCAGGTAACGTTAGCCTTCCGCTAGCTAGTAGCTGGATTAAACACGGTTAAAATGCAGCTAACGCTAAATGGTGTGAAGTTTGACTGTATTTCTGCCGTCGGAAAAACACAGACGGAGATGGTGCGTTCAATGAAACTGGTAACCTACAGCCTCACGGTGCATTCGTAGTTATTGTAAAATACCCTTTTGAATTCATTTCCTCAGCATATTAGGTCATATTGTTGATTGTTATGGTCATTATTTGAACAGTGAAAATAATAATAAAAATACATTTTTAACTTTACTGTCACTAATGCTGATTATTCATTGATTCATTTGAATTGAAATATTTAAAATACTTTAACAGCAAAAATGATGTATGCAATTCATTTAGATGAATCAATCACAGAGTCTGTAATTAATTCGATTACATTTTTTAATTGATTGACAGCCCTAGATAGAATATAAGAAAAAATAATTTTAAATATATACAAGTTGGGAATAAAACTGTAGAACTGTTTAACTAATATTGATAAAGCTGTCCCCGCCCTTGCGCTCCCCTGAATATGTATACCAACTCCTCCTTAAAACTACTAACGCCATGTAATGAGTACGCAAGAATCAGTGAGAGTTGACACATTAAATACTTCAACAAAGTACCATTTATTAATACAATGAAACTGTATGAATCATAAAACTAGCTCTCTCTCTCTCTCTCTCTCTCTCTCTATATATATATATATATATATATATATATATATATATATATATATATATATATATATATATATATATATTCTTTTTTTTATTATTTCAAGAGGCCCTGTGCCATAATTTGAAGAGGTCTATCGTGAGTTTTTGTCTGCCAATGCAGATAGAAAAGCTACAATTCTCATTAAGAAAGTTTGCATGATGTGCAACATTTATCTAGGCTACTAATGCAATCAGAGTAAAGCATGCCTACTTCTTTTATTGTTGTAGTGTTATCATCAACAGTTTGTCCACCACTCAGTTTTATCAAGGGGCAAAGTGTTTTAAGGGGAGTTCTGGTTGTACCCTCAGTCTCTCATCTCTGTCCCTCTCCTCCTGAGTCTCCTCCTCACTGTGCATGCCACTGCTGCCGACACCTCCACCACCATCATCAGCCACGGGAGCTGATGAAGGTCCTGCTACTGCCGAAAACATGTCTCTTCGCTTTTTTCTTTGATTTGAGCCGCTTGGGTAACTTTGTTTCAACAATTGACATAAAAGAAAGTTTTAGACTTGTCTTGCTCCGTCTCTGTGTACTTCCCAGTTGTCCTGTCACTTTGTGTTTATCTTTCGCGGCGGCGCACTGTTACGGACTAGTCCATTTCATTGTGAAAGTAGGGGGTGTTGACCTCTCTCAGTAAGCAGGGCGGCTGCAGCTGCTGGGGGCACTGATCTGCCCGGTTTGCCCGTGCCCAAAACTGCCACTGTCCTTAATATTTCAATCATGTCCACTAACTCATGGTTCATAAACTTAATTTGGTACAACAGATTAAGTCTTTTACTTTGTAGACATAATCAAACCAAGTGTTTGTAATGCATATTTTGGAACCAGGTCAATTTTGTGGCAAAGGATAATGTCTCATTTGTTAATGCACTTCATGTGTAATAGTCCTAAAACTGTACAGAGATAAACTTAAAAGGAAAATACTGTATAAGAATTAAAGTTCAGAATATGTAATGAAGATGATTTGTTTTGATCTGGTCTGCTTGTTGTTTAACAGACTAATAGTCTTTTTTTTTTTTTTATCATGAAAGCGAAGACATCAGCGCCAGTGTTTGCTCGAAGAATTTGATTGTCTCGTTAATCCCCCCTCCTGAAGAAGCTCAATCTGCTTTAATTGGTCAGCGTTTCTGAGTCTTCCATCTCCACTCCGACATTGCAGCCAGGGATGTCTTGGATGATTGTATCACAACTTTGTACCTTTACATATACATTCTACATATAGTAGGGCTGCACAATTAATTCCAATTTAATCGAAATCGCAATATGGACTAGTGCAATATCCAAATCGCAGGGGGGGGCGCAATATTTCTTAAAGGCAAAATATGTGTCTAACCATTCTGGATGAAGTATTGTGGTGCTGCAGAGACGTCCTGGGCCTACACATCCTATCCTACAGACTAAAGGATAACATCTTTGTTGGTACAGATTCATGCAAAAATCACACTACATGACTATAGAGTACATTTTTATTTGTGTTTCAATGAAAATGAGAATGATGATCCAAAAAAATGTATCATTCCCTCCAATATTGTGAATCATATCGCAAACACAACATCAGTCAAAACAATTGCAATTTGACATTTTCCTCATATCGTGCAGCCCTAATATACAGTATAGTATAGTTCAGCCAGTTCAGGGAGGAGGGGGTGGATGGATGAGTGTTAAAGCGAGTAGTGACTAAACACATCTCCTAACTGTCGCTGATACGACCGAGCTGTGACATGGGTCTGTAGTGGCTTCAACAACTAGCAACCGCCGCTCGGCGGTCTACTAGTTTCATATGATATCATACGAACCCACTAATGAGAATGCAGTGAATGGTTGTTACATCACAAAAGTACAGAAGTCCTGAGGGCTCGATTAAAGGCAGTTTCTGAATACGGGCTGTGTGTGTTTCTCTGTGGATTGAGCGTTTGGATACTTTCACAGTATTTATACAGCACCTTGCCATGCTTTATGATATTAAAAAGACATGGAAGCCTCACTTTATGGGACCTTTAACATCAACATCAATAAATGTCATATTTAACAGAAACGTGTTGCGTAGATGAGATCAAATAGTTATTCTGTTACATTGTAAAGGCGAGGTGGTCAGATTTGACATGATTCTCCCATCATGTTGAGCAGCTCACATCACATTGCTGATGAAGCAACAGCTTCAATGCGGTTTGCATTTCTGTTGATATGTCTAAGCAGTGTGATGAAAGCCTCCCTTACTGTCGAATTCAATCACTCTGCAGGCTGCAGTTAACACTGAGTGGACCTACCAACTCCAATTTCAGTATGCTTTTTGTACTATTGTGCTAAAAGTGACAGATAACATGACAAGTCACCAATTCAAAACTCATCATGTCAGCTGTCAACTGGAAAAATTTGAATTCTTACAGTGCGTCCGGGAAACTCTGATAGTTTTTTTTTTTTTTTTATCTGTTTTGCCTCTGACATGGTGTACTGTATATCAAAGCATCACACTGTTGCGTCATTTAAGCAAATCTGTTTCTTTCATGTCTAAATCTTCTCTGGCCTTGACAGTGAAGTGTGGAGATTGCTGAGCAGAAACAGTAAATGAGTCCCTTCATTCACAGCTCATCATGATTTAAATGTTGATTATCACAAAGGTCTCTTAATACTGTACTTGGTCAGCTTCGTTTCAATTTCCTCAGTCAGACAACGTCACAGTCTTTGTGATTACAGTATCCATATGTGGAATCAATTCTGAGCTCATTTCTAATAGAATATGATTTTAGTGAGTATGTCAGACAGATACAATAGAAAAATGGTTAGAAAGAACACAGACCAATAGAGGCGCACTCCTCGGTCAAACTCAATCTCGCTCACTGACACACACACACACACACACACACACACACACACACACACACACACACACACACACACACCATATCCCATATTGCCTGGTTTTTACCAGTCATGTTAGACAGATGGATCACGCTGAGTCATTTGCCCTCTTTACACAGTCTGCGTGCATGCTTCCACGTGCGTGCGTGCGTGTGTGTGTCACATATGTCAACATTCGTCTGGTGTCTTTCAGTAAGAGTCTATTCTGGAGTCAAATATTCACAGTTCTTTGCAGTTTTCCTTTTCAACATGTGACAATGAAGCGATCTTATTACATGGCTTGGTTGAATTCTAATGTAGAATGCGGTCTGTTATTTCTTATAACAGACCATTGCTAAGTTTAACACACCGTTGCCATGCAAAAGCAAAGCGTTGCCATGGACGCAGTTCTGTTCACTCTGGAGGACAGCTATCAATCAATCCGCTGAAAGAAGTCCGCAAAATTTATCAGCTGTGGCAAAAAGTGGAGAAACGTGGAGCAACTTCGGTCGTCCAAGTCAAGCAATGACAGCAGATCTGGTGAGCACCATCGCTACATCTTTATATACGGTCTATGATCTCTACATCTTTATATACGGTCTATGATCACTACATCTTTATATACGGTCTATGATCTCTACATCTTTATATACGGTCTATGATCTCTACATCTTTATATACGGTCTATGATCTCTACATCTTTATATACGGTCTATGATCTCTACATCTTTATATACGGTCTATGATCTCTACATCTTTATATACGGTCTATGATCTCTACATCTTTATATACAGTCTATGATCTCTACATCTTTATATACGTTCTATGATCACTACATCTTTATATACGGTCTATGATCTCTACATCTTTATATACGGTCTATGATCTCTACATCTTTATATACAGTCTATGATCTCTACATCTTTATATACGGTCTATGATCTCTACATCTTTATATACGGTCTATGATCACTACATCTTTATATACGGTCTATGATCTCTACATCTTTATATACGGTCTATGATCTCTACATCTTTATATACGGTCTATGATCTCTACATCTTTATATACGGTCTATGATCTCTACATCTTTATATACGGTCTATGATCTCTACATCTTTATATACGGTCTATGATCTATACATCTTTATATACGGTCTATGATCTCTACATCTTTATATACGGTCTATGATCTCTACATCTTTATATACGGTCTATGATCTCTACATCCTTATATACGGTCTATGATCTCTACATCTATATATACGGTCTATGATCTCTACATCTTTATATACGGTCTATGATCTCTACATCTTTATATACGGTCTATGATCTCTACATCTATATATACGGTCTATGATCTCTACATCTTTATATACGGTCTATGATCTCTACATCTATATATACGGTCTATGATCTCTACATCTTTATATACGGTCTATGATCTCTACATCTGGTGTAAACCGTCCAATAAACTCATCATTATTCAGGTAAAAGAGGAAATGAGTTGAGCAGGGAATACAATACAATACAAAAGTTATTATAAAAAAGGTATTATAAAATACATCTTTAGTGAATGGGGAAATATAAATTCCTTATTATTGCTGCAGTGGAAATACTTTAGCTTGGAGTAAAGGGTTTAAGAAGGAAATCAAAATGAGAGAGAGGGACTAGAAACCAGAGGGGGACTTTTGTCAAGGCAGCACAGAAAAAATAAACTGACTGAAATAGAAACATAATTATATAATTGTGCATTATATGAAAAATCTCATTTTCATATAATGTGGGTCAATAGTTCATATGTTGTAACATGACTCCCAACTCTCAGAACAAATATAAAAAGAAACAGAAGGCTTGTTCTATATTTATTAGAGTCCATATGTGGAGTGTGGGTTGTAAGAAGTTTGTGGAGGAACCAACCCTGTCTCCCAGAAATGACGTTAAACTCTAATTTCTTTTACCAATTACATTTTGTGAAGAAACATAATTGCTGGACTATATTCAAAGGCAATGTTTTTTTTTCAGTGAAGGAAGTGCTACATTTTTAGTTGTAGGGGGATAGTGTGTTTGTGCATGTCATGTAGGGTAGCCAGAGCGTCAAAGCATAGGTAGGTAAATAAGCCATTCATTCATGCAGGGTGCCACACGTATAAACGAAAAAAAAAAACGTGAAACTATCAAAAGAAAACTGGATGAAAATCTACTTGGACAAAATGAGACAAAGCATGCGTTTGAGCAGCAAGGTTTCTCCAATAGTCTGTCCCAAAAAGTCAATACAGCATGTGTTGGTAACATCACTGCTCTTACCTTTTCTTTGTACAACTAAACTCTTAAATCTTTCCTTAGCACGTGTTTGTGTCAGCAGCATTGGCGGAGTGGCAATCGGGAGAGTCGGGACTTTTCCCGGTGGGCCAGTAGTGTTTCGAGGCCGCGAGGGCCGGTCAGATAATAGTTATACATTACAAGTTCTTAGCAACACCATCCTGGTGTGCGGCCGCTGCCCCTTCAGTCCCTAGGCAGGTGACATAGGACTAACATAGACAGCCAGCAGTTATACAGCACTCATTCATTATACATTAAAAGGTACACATAATGGTGACATATACATTGACAAAGCAAACAAAAAAAAACTAAAATACATGATGACAGGGACACTATTCATCCACCTCTATACTGCATTCAATTTAACAGTGAAAGTGTATGGGTGATGAAAGGTGTGACGGTTAAAAGTGAGTGCATCTCTGGTTTTCTAGGAGCCACTGTTTTAAGTGAGTTTTAAAGGTGTTGAATGTAGGACACTCGTATTGGGAGAGTTTACCTCCTATTACTGACAATACGTTCTGTCTGAAAGTGGTGCATCTAAATGTACATAAGCACCAAGGGACAAAGGGTGCATCACCCACTGCAGGACATTAACAGCACTTTGATTAAGGTGAGGGAAACATTGTGGTTTTAGATCATGTTATGTTTATATCATATATATATATAAATTAAATGTTTGTCACTCTTGACTTTTTCAGTAATAAGACAGGACCTTAACTTTAATCCAGTGCTTTGACTGTCTAAACATAACTAAAAAAACAATCTAGCAAGAGTGGATATTGTAGAAAATAAATGAAAAAAAGTTGACTTTGCAAATAAATCCATTAACGTTTCCTTGTCATATTGATTAAAAAAAATGTAACTGGGCAGCATTAGCTTTCTTATAAAAAAGTATTTGCGGTTGGAAATTAGTTATCATCATTTCTAGGAAACAGGGTCAAGAGGAACATACTAATATGATGTATATTTAAATGTACCGAAACAATGTAACTCTAACTTACTATGCTTTGAGAAATAGAGTCATTTGGATATTATTATGGATAACCTTTTGGAAAAAGGAATCTACAGTTGGCTTAATTATGGCTAAATTAACTTTTATTTCATTTAAAAACAAAGTATCAAACCATAATGAGCCAGAGGATTGCATTTGTGTCTGGTTTATATTGTGTAAAACTACTTTACACATCATATATTTCTTTTACTTTTTTTTAATTTCCACATCACCAGCAGGCTACAGTGATCAGTTTGCTGACATGGTTTTGTATTCTACCTGGAACCAAAATATGGTTTGCTTTGCAAAATAGCGTTCAGTTTTTTAAAGTTATCAGTCAAGTCATTCTGACTGCCTGGGGCCTAAACGTGGACGTCCTGCATCACACCCTTTTAAATAGATCAATCTGTGAACAGCTGCACACATGGTCCTCCGCTGAATGATGTTCAAAAAAGTTAGATTTTCTGAAATACTTCACTAATCAGCTAACAAAAAAAGAGTCCTTTTTCTTTCTTTCTAATAATGATCTGTCTGCATTTGCAACCCATCAGCCTCAAGAGGCACACACACACACACACACACACACACACACACACACACACACACACACACACAAAACACACACACATAACTACAAGGGGGGTTGGGGTCGTGTGTGTGTGTGTGTGTGTGTGTGTGTGTGTGTGTGTGTGTGAGTTTCTGGCATTTTCCGTCATCTAATCTCCAAAACTCACATTAAGGACATTAGAAACAGATCATGTATCACTGGTGTGTGTGTGTGTGTGTGTGTGTGTGTGTGTGTTTGTGTGTGTGTGTGTGTGTGTGTGTGTGTGTGTGTGTGTGTGTGTGTGTGTGTGTGTGTGTGTGTGTGTGTGTGAGCTTTTGACGTTGATGGTTTACAAATGCAGACGAATGATCGGCGAATGACAATTCCCGTAATCGTTAGCCCTCAACCCTCCCACACACACCCGCACCCTCTGGCAATACATCAGTGTGTGTGTGTGTGTGTGTGTGTGTGTGTGTGTGTGTGTGTGTGTGTGTGTGTGTGTGTGTGTGTGTGTGTGTGTGTGTGTGTGTGTGTGTGTGTGTGTGTGCGCTATCCATCAAGGGAGAGTGGAAAGAGGGGGAGTCCCGAGTGTCACATTTGTCTAGGAGGGAAGAGAGAGAGAGGGAGAGAGAGCTAGACTTTGAGCGTTGAAAAAGAAAGAGATAAAAATTCTGTGCTCGCTCTGTCTGTCTCTTTCCTTCCTCTCACAGCAGATTTCAGTGCTTTGTGTTTTTTGTATCTATTTTGGCATCACAATATGTGCTCCATTGCCATGTATTGTTCACACCAACTAACACGACGAAGCCAATATTATAATGCCAGAGCTATACAACATACAAAAACCGCCCACAGTTTCTTTAAAACACACAAATCTGTGTATGACTGTAGTTTACATTCCCTAACAGTTTTTTACTTGTCTTTATTTCTTCCCTTCTTTTTACAACCCTGCTGGAAGACATATTCAAGTATTTTACACAAGTAGCAAATCATAGTGCAGAAATACTTGGAAACACTTTATTGTACGGGTCCCATTGTTTCCTAGAAAATATCTGTAACTATAAAGTCATACTAACAAGAAAATAAAAAATTATATTTGTTATTAAAATAAGATTTCAGCAGTTCTTTCAAGGGACTCCATTTGCAAATCAACTCCACGTAGCTATGTACTGTAATTACATTATAATTTCCTGATTCTTTCTTAAAAACTCAAATATACATTACTAGTGACTTTGTGCACTTTCTCAGAAAATCATCAGTTTCTCCCCTATAATTTATGCCATGTTATAGTCCTTTTTAGGAAACGTCCTACGAAATGATTATAAACTATAAACCAATAAAATGAAGTGTTTCAGTACATGTCATTACAAGTAAACGTTCAGGGAAGATCAACAAAATTTACTAAAATATCAAAATTGCTCATTATGAAGAATGGCCCCTAACCATGTGTTGTATTTTTATATATTATATTATATATTATATATAATTATCCATCCACCAGCAACTGTATGTAGAGCAGGGTTACTTCCACCTTTTTTAAGCTAAGGACCCCTTAACTGAGAGAGACGGACCCCCTACTACATATATTGTATAATATGAAGTTCCATATTAAACTGGGCCTACAATAACGTGTAGGGTGGCCTAAAGTCTTTATACATACCTTTTTTGCATAGACTACTAAGCTATTCAAATATTAATTGTTGGCATAATTTTATAAATCAACTTTTGATGTTAAACATGCATGTGTCACAGTGAATCCTTAGGATGAACTGGATCTGTGGGTGGTTACCTTAGTGACTACCTTATATATAGGCCTCTTATCAGTGGGGATTTATATTTGCTAATAATATGTTGCAGTCATGTTAAGACTTTTTAATTTTTGAAAAAAGACTTTCAAAAAATGACAATAATTTGGAGGCCCCCCTGCAGTGACTCTGAAGACCCCTAGGGGACCCAGACCCCATGTTGAATATGTCTGATGCAGAGGGGTCCAGTTAGCCCTACTTGCATGTTTTTGGACCTGCTACACCTTGTAACGCCCTGCAGTGCCCTGCTACAACATGAACTACTACAACTACTATTTCTAGTCATAGTTCCATTATCTGTATTGTGACTATTATTGCCACTGTTCATCACACCCTCAACCGGCACCGGGAGACAACCGCCCATTTCCTCACCACTCAAGAATTTTTCATTGCAGCAACTATTCTTCATTGAACTTTTATAGTGATGATACAGACTCAAGATACACAACATAACATATTGTAATACATATTTAGTGTAAATAAAAAACAATTAACCCAATTTAAGTAACACAAATAAAATAGACAGGCTCCGACTGAATCTGCCATGATCTAACATTGAAGTAGACTTCTTTGTAAATGTTCTTTGTACTAAGTCAAGGTCTGCCACTGGTTTTAAAACCTTGTTATTTTGATTGCTAAGAAGAAGAAAGAAAGAAAAATGGCGCAAAGGCCATTGCTCTCTACTCTAGAAAAAAATGTATATAAAAGATCATTACGCCTACACTCCTTGCAATACACCACCAAGTGGTGTCGGAAATGTACAATGAATGAATGAATGAATGAATGAATGGTTTATGTTTGTGTCTGGTTGCTTACACGGCTCATCCATTATGGGATTATTCAGACACGTTTTAACCCTCCTGTTGTCCTCGGGGTCAAATTTGACCCATTTTGAAAAACAAACCAAAAAAAGAGTAAATACAGGTAGGGTACTGACATGAAGTTAACATTTCAACATAAAACCCTTTCAGACCAGAATACATTATAGTAGAAGGTAGGGCTGCACAATATATTGTTTTATTTATTTATTATTTTTATTTACAATATGCCTTATGCCAACAAACTGTTCCGATTATATATTTTGATAATGGCTCATAAAATTATTTTTTACTTTTTTTTTTAGCTTCTTACTACAACAGTTCCATAAATTCCCCTTCACATAAATTCACCACATTAGTCCTCACCCCTTTTTTGAAAATGCATATTCCTCTTGAGTAACAGTATATTTCATGTATTTAACACCTTCGGACATGGTCATTTATCCGTTAATTTAATAAACCAAAGATGATATTTTCAGACAGGAAATCATTTTCCCTGAAAAGACCAAAACAAAGATGTGGAGCTGCAACTAATAATCAAATCCACCAATAAATTCATCAATTACATGGCACGTGGAAAATTTCAAAAATTAAATTTTTTTTATAATTTCATCTATACAATAATTTTCTGTCAACTAACAAACATGTCAGGCCAGAAAGATGGGAACAATTCATCAGGAGTCGAGTACCATCTGACACACTGTGAATGAGTGTGTGGTTGAGTAGATGCTGTATGTCTCTCTTTGTCTTTCTCTCTCCTCTCTTTATGTTCCTCTCTACGTATTATTTCTCCATCGCCTTTATCTCTCGCTCTCTCTCTTTGTCTCTCACACACACACACACACACACACACACACACACACACACACACACACACACACACACACACACACACACACACACTTGCACAGACCCAGAGGAAGCAATAACAATCAAATTCCTCCCTCCCCAGTTGTCCCTGAACCCCTCCCCTACCTCCACCTCCACCACCACCTTTTACCCATCCCTCCTCTCATCTCTGTCCATCTAATTTTATGAGTGTCTGGGGAGTTTGTTTGTGTTTGTGTGTGTGCGTGCGTGTGTGTGTGTGTGTGTGTGTGTGTGTGTGTGTGTGTGTGTGTGTGTGTGTGTGTGTGTGTGTGTGTGTGTGTGTGTGTGTGTGTTTGTGTTTTTTTGTGTGTATCGCAAGATGTGGCGTGTATGTCTGCATGAGGGCTTTGTGTGTGTGTGTGTGTGTGTGTGTGTGTGTGTGTGTGTGTGTGTGTGTGTGTGTGTGTGTGTGTAACCCTAGTGGAAAATGGCTGCCTGTCACATTAGTGGTTGGATGGGCTAAAAAATCACTTCAGTAATCACATTTAGACGTCAGGCCCGGTCATGTTAACCTCTTTATTTAGAGGTATGGATGGATTTTAGGATGGCTGCAGAGATGGAGAGATGGAAAAAGGAGGAGAGGCAGAGACCAGCTGCTGGTCCTATTACATGTATGATGATTTATTTTCCTCTTTCTTAACTATTTCTATAGATCTTTAAAGGTATAATCGCATGTTTGTAGTTTTAAAAATTTGCTGTTATGTGTTTTAGCATTTGGTGTGTTTAGGTATGTTTTAGAAGCCACTTTCAACGTGTTCCTTTCATTCTATTTCTGACAGTTGTAGAAATATTTTATTAACAAAATGCATGTGCTTGTTGCAAAAGAGCTGTGTTAGTCATTGAGGAAGTGGTTAAAAGTACTCCGGTTCACCTCTGATGCACAGAAAGTTAAGCTTAAGTCAAAAAAATAGTTTAGGCTTTTATGGCGTAGAGGTGCATTGTTTGACGGTTGCAAGGCAAGGAAAGGCAAGGCAATTTTATTTGTATAGCACATTTTCAGCAGCAATGCAATTCAAAGTGCTTTACATAAAACACCAAAACACAGTCAAACGTTAATACAAATTAAAAACAAATTAAAAGCAGTTAATACAGAAATAAAAACAAATACACAATTAAAACAATTAATCTAAAACAGATTAAATACAAAAATCAAATTCACAGAGTTAACAAAATGCAGTATTAAAAAAAAAGGTTTTTAGCCTTGATTTAAAAATACTGAGAGTTGGAGCTGACCTACAGCTTATCGGAAGTTTGTTCCAGATATAAGGAGCATGGAAACTGAATGCAGCTTCCCTCTTTTTGTTCTGACCCTGGGGATGGCAAGCAGACCCGTCCCTGATGATCTAAGAGGTCTCTGCGATTCGTAGTTTACAAGAAGATCCAAAAGGTATTTTGGCCCTAAACCATTTAGTGGTTTATAGACCAGTAGAAGTATTTTGAAGTATTTTGAAGTCTATTCTTTGGTGTACAGGAAGCCAATGTAAGGACATCAGAACAGAAGTGATGTGATCCACTTTCTGGATTTCTGGCTTTGTCTGTTGTTTTTAACATTGTTGTTTCAAGATAAGCGCTGGCTTTTAAATGTTCATTTTTTGGTCCAAAAACAATCACCTCAGTTTTTTCACATTTAATTTCAGGAAATTCTGGCACATCCAATCATTGGTTTGTTCAGTGTTTTGACCAACTCAGGGAGACTTTTCTGCCGACGGTTGGCCATCGGGTTGGTGTGTCAGGGCCTTAAGATTGCCTAAGAAACTAGAAGACAACCCCCCCTGTGAGGATAGGATAAAAGCTTAAAGTGCCCATATTATGAAAAAAATCACTTTTTTCTGGGATTTGGGGTGTTATTTTGTGTCTCTGGTGCTTCCACATGCATATAAACTTGGAAAAAAATCTATCCATGCTGTTTTGAATGATTCCTGCCTTCAGTCTCTGAGTGAGCCGAAACGAAGGGCTAAACGCAACCGCATGGTAGCTCGTTCTCAATGGCAAAGCACTGCTACAACACACACAAGTTCAACATAATCTACAAAAGAACTACTTACATGTGCGCCCTCCTTTAGAAGAAGTCTCCCGGCTAATCCTGCCTTGTAACTGACCAAAGTTGGAGAAACAACCTTTCTTTTACTGTCTATGGAGCTAACTGACATGATCTACCATCTGAGCTACTGAGCATGTGCGAGTGGAATCAAAGAGTGCAGAAGAAAAGATGATTCACTCTGTAGCTAAAACAGAGACCTGCACACAAGGTGAAAAGAGGAGCTGCAGCAGTGAGAGAGAGATGTGCTGTACAACAAAAATATATTAAACCATGTAAACCTATTCTAGTACAACCTTAAAATACAATTATAAACCTGAAAATTATCATAATATGAGATCTTTAAGGGAGAGAACAGACAACTTGCTGGACCAGCTCTGACTTGATGTCTGTTGCCAGGGAAAGTCTCTGTTTTGTGAACCCACAGCTGTGTTGTATCTCTTATGCTGGACTCAGTAAAATGTGCTTAACTGAACTCTTCGTCTCAGATTGATCATTGTGTTCTGGTAAACTTAACACTAGAAGTGCCGGAATTCCATAACTACTAGAACTGCTATGAGTGGTCATTTTGACCGCCAGATTCCAAACTCTATAATCTCTCATGATAAATACCCAATTGCGATATTAATGCATGTACTGTGTTAGGATATCTTTAGAGAAATGTAATAACACCGAAATGTACATTTTAACGAGTTTAATGATACATTTGAGTAGTAATAGGGTAGTAAATGTAGTAAATGTGTTTCAATAATTCATATCATGGCATAGTAAACCATGATAATTTCATTCATTCATATCAGGAAAAATATGTTGTGGAAAGTCATTCAACTTAACTCATAACTGCCAAATAACCATTGACAGTATGTTATTTGAAGATTTATAACCTAACCTGGGACTGCCTCTGTTTTGGTGTGGGACCGTGCGTCGCTGCCCTTTTTCCTCCATAAACTCCGCTCTCAGCTCCTCTGCCAGTTGCTGCATGAACTTCCTCCAGGCAATTTTACTGCTGGAGAGGATGTGTGCAATGATTTCAGCCAGTTCAAGGATGTATGAAGTTATATGAACACGTAGACAGCCACCGGCCATCTACGTTTACCACGCCTGTCACAGAGCGAGCGCCCAGCGTTTGCCTTCTGATTCAGAACAGAGTCCATCCACGCCGTAGTAGCCTACGTTACCTCTCTGGCTTTGCCTTCAGCCCATCGGTGATGGCCACACTTTTTACTCGAGACCGCTAGCTACGTGACAGAGACGATAAATAGTTACTAAGCAACCAAAATGCATCTTCAACTGCGTGAAAGATTAAAAACAATACCGCAAAAATCAGAGTGGTCAATATGACCGTGTATGGCCAAAATAGATAAAAGTGATTGTATTTTCTTTCCCTTTTGTGTAATGTATATAAAACACATTTAAATGATAATACACTCTTTTAGGAAAAGTCAGGTACCAGCAGGATTGTATTTTTTTATTCAGCAAAGTTATTACACATATGCATTTCAAAACGGTCAAAATGACCGTCATGGCCGTTCTAGTGTTAAATCCGATGTAAGAAGGCACAGGAATTAATAAATCAGATTTGACAGGCCTTAGGGCCTTATTTTAGACATAATTCCCTCTACCCAGCATCAGCCTATTGTAGCCACCCACCATAGCCTGCCTGTGTTCTAAAATAGCCAAAAAAGAAATAATGAAATGATGGCAGACAAAAATACCACATGAACATGTAAACATCCATCCATTTATTCTCCAAATCACTTATCTTGTCAGGATCAGATGGGCCTGCAGCCTAGTAGTAGTAGTAGTAGTAGTAGTAGTAGTAGTAGTACAAGGACACATGGCACTTCACGTTACCTTAATATAAAGTTATCAGCTTGATCAATTAACAGAATCTGTTAGCTTCATGGATAAAGCACAATCAATTACACTATTTTAGTTATTAATGATAAATATTATTGTATTTTATATCTTTTTTTATCTTATTTTATATTTTTATCATTGATGTTAAAAGACTTATACAACTTATAATACATTAAGTCTCCCTTTGGTCGTCATCAATACACCAGAACATTTCAGTATTTTTGAAAAGAGATTTTTTTTATTTTGTCAGATGGGTGTTCTTAACTCATCATAATACGGACAATACAAAATGAAATGGGATTAATTCTCAACTTCTCCTAATTGACATAGTTGGCACAACCTTTTATGCTCTTGGATGTTTTTAAATCTACCAACTTCAAGGGCAAGGGGAAAGAGCCACCAACGACCGCTGACTCCTCGATAAGTTTGCTGTAACATAAAGTTCAGGACCATAATGATGTGTGATTTGAATATAAGTTTGTAATTTTTTAGAATGTCAAATTAAAAGAATTAACAGAACGCTAAGTGTGTTCTCTTCTGCGTGTAACTGTCCAGTCCAGTAAATCCTCATTCAGCCTTCAGTGTCTGTCACAACTGAATACGTAACCAGACAAGAAACCACAATCACTGGGGATGTGGCTGCTTCCCTGTCCCTGTCACTCTATCTGTCACACTTACTCTCACTCTCTCTCTCTCTCTCTCTCTCTCTCTCTCTCTCTCTCTCTCTCTCTCTCTCTCTCTCTCTCTCTCTCTCTCTCTCTCTCTCTCTCTCTCTCTCTCTCTCTCTCTCTCTCTCTCTCTCTCTCTCTCTCTCTCTCTCTCTCTGATACATGCTGTCAGTCTCTCACAGGTCAGGGCAGGGACACTTTTTCCTGCTCCCCTGCTACATTCACAACGGAGCAGACGTTGAGGCGACTGTCTATTCTTCTCAAGTCACCACTTGAAGTGTTTGTGTTTGTCGTCTCTTTTTCTTAGCTGTTCATTCCTTTTCTGTCTATTTCCATAGCTCTCTTTTTGACACACTTTTTCTCCTCCACATAATGTGTCTAATTTTTATTTTTCACTGTGGGCCAAATAACCACAATTATATTAATAACGTGGCTTCAGCTTTACTTCTGTTACTACTGGTCTGGTTTCAACTGCGATTAACAAATACCCATTAAATAATAAAAATAATGATAACTAGAAGGGCACTCTGAGATCACAGACCTCAGACAGGCATGCCCTATCTCACAATGTTAAAGCTATAGTTAATAGCTCTTTTTTGGGGGGGGGCATTTTTATTTCTAGGCCTTCATTGGTATAGGACAGTTTAGACTTGAAAGGGGAGAGAGAGGGTGGAATGACATGCAGCATAGGGCCGCAGGTTGGAGTCAAACCTGCGCCCGCTGCGTCAAGGAGTAAACCTCTGTATATGGGCGCCTGCTCTACCTGGTGAGCTACCCAGGCGCCCCCCCATGAGGAATACCAAGTAATGACAACAAAACTGTTGGCGCGTCCACATCATACAAGCCTTCCGTGAACCCCCCTCCTACACAACAGTTGCTAGTAGCCAAGGAGGACACAGAGGATTAAAAAATATGATGGACTCTTCAGAAGAGGTCATTATCTTCACTCGAGTTTCTGCACGGGAAAGTCACTAGACGACCCAATCTTCTGAACATAGTCATACTGAGAAATACAGAGAGAGTTGTGTGGAGCTGATAGTCTTAATTAGCTTTGTAGCAACTCATTTGGCAATGGCTTTAATGTAACGGTTGTTTATTAATATCAAGAAAGTTATGCACTAAAGCTTTAATGCAGTGTGAAATTTCCCAGTCTGGAACTCATTTTTCAGATTATTGCAACACCACTAATGCAGCACAAATGCCCTGTCTTACATTGTTAACTGAAGTTTCATAAAAATGTGACCAGTAGTTTCTCCCTAACCCTGCTGACAGACAAACAAACCACCAAACATACAAACCAAGGTGAAAACATTACATAATAATAAAGTTTTATATGTGTTTATCTAAAGCCCAACAGTACTGTTCAGACAGAGAGTTCAAATTATATCTTAAAACCATCATTTTGTAGTGTATTTAATTGGACTATATATACTGTGCTGTGTTTGTGTTATTTTGTCCATCTCCGGTATTGATTCATTTGTTGTCCCTTTGGTGTATGTCTTCTGCTCAGAGGGCACAAAACAGTCTGTACAGGGTGTGCACAACAAAAAAAAAAAAATGCAAGAATTAAATCCCCCTTTCAATACCATGGATGTAGTGCCACTCGGCCAGCCATGCCAAACACTTACTTACCAACAACGTTGTGTCAACATAAATCACAGGAGTTCACTTTGTGGCGCAAAAACTTAATATTTTCACCCAGGAAACGCTTGTGCATTCCTCAGGAGTGTTTTAACCACAATCTTTTTAACGTTAACATTTTGGTGTCTAAACGTAACTGTAATCAGCGCATGACGCTCACTATTTTTCAGTAAACTCCACTACCACGGCTTCCTGAAAGGAGCGTCAGCTGGCGGTGCCTGTAACCTGCTCACAGTCACTTATTGCCAGCTAAACAAGTGCCACCGGTAGCCGGCGTCCCAGAGCTCTGTAGCAGCTAAATACAACCAGCTGCTGGTGCTTGGATTTTATCCTTCTATGGCGCTATAGACTGTTCACGTTACAGCGCTTTAGTTTAAAATACTTCTATTTAGGAATATAGTATATGGTCTATTGGTGAAGTAGCATTGATCACTTTGAGGGGGGGGATACATTTTGTCCCCACCAGGGATAAAAATAATTCAACAGATGCAGAATATGTAGACCAGAAAGGGGGAAATCGCACCCTTCTCCTCAGGAGTCCAACAGTAAAGATCCGTATAAATTGCTGCTGCATTGTGCAAAGGAAAAGGCAAAATAAACCTCAAGCCAACTCTTGGGCTCCACTCACTCTGTGGTTTAAATAAAGAAACGAATAGGCGGCTGCCATCATGGGATTTCAGTCAAGCACAGTGGCTGACTGCCTTGTTGCTAGGAGAATTCTGATTAATGCTGCAATCTGTAATTTGTGCTCAATTTGTGCTCGTATGCAGCCTCTCACAGCTGTGCAGAACATGAATAGACTGCATGCTTCTCCATCATTTGTGCACAAAAAAGTTAACCTCGTCAGCTAGCTAGCATGCTGATGCTAACGAACATAGACACTACTAACTAGCATAGTCCAAAAGAACAAGCTCACCTGCAACACATATAATTGTAGTGTCAAGATATTAGTCCTCTGACCCTTATCAGTCGCCTGGCTCTTTTCACCACACTCTACTGTTAAGTGGGTAGACCTCTCTTGTGATGAAAAAAAGAAGGAATAATGACGAGGGCAAAGGAAAAGAAGCATTTCATTTACTGTTTGGTGTTTCAGTGCCAGTGGTGGAGGAAGTACAAGACTAACAGTGAAAAGAACGCCACTTTTATATGGCTTTTATTAATGCCTTTGCTCAGGTCCAATTTTTCCCGCAAAGTCACAGAATGATTTACGGCAGGTAGATGGCGCTACGGTAATACATTACAAAAACATCAGAATATGCAATTTTAAAAACACATTCACACCTAATTTACAATTACATTTATTTACAATAAAATGATCATGGGCTCAATCGTTCCCACATCCTAAAACCAGTCCCCCCACCTCTTACCAACAAAGCTATGCAATCATACACATTCATAAATGTGTGTGTGTATCTCTATTTGAGATAGTGTGAGCAACAAGAAACTGTTAATAGACAAATGAACACTAAAACATTTAAATGATTAACTCATTTTGTTGAACATTTTTTAAGCAATTAAATCTTCTTTTTAAGAGATTTTAGTACGGTTACATTTCCATAGCAGACTTATGATTTTCACATGAGTATCTTTCACATCCATTGGGGAGAACCCCACCAATCATGCACCAACATCACCCATAGTCTGACAATATCCCCTGCTAATGTCTAACAGCATGGGAAACATGTAAGCAAAATGTAGAACAAAATTACAAACAATAGGAACCCACGTACAACTTATGTCCAAGAATATATTGTCCCAGTGCATGCTGGGAGGGTTCCCAATACACCTGCCTCATGTTATTGCAATCGCATAATTATGTATTCAAAATAAATTCATCATCAATTCGCCAACTGCTTTCAAAGAACCAAATTAGCTGGATGACAATAAACAGGACTATTTAGCCCTTGTTGTTGCCGGTCATGCTAACATTACTCGGTCATGCTAACGTTACTCGGCCATGCTTACGTTAAGACCTGGCACCTCAAGCATGCAGCGGAGAAACATTATGGACAACCCACCTACGGTACCGCTACAGACCACCGAGAAAGACGCGTTCAGAGCAATGATTAAAACACTGGAATTAAGATGTCTTGCCTCGCCAAAATACTTTCGCCAAACTACTAACGTTATTCAAACAACACCAAAGCAACCTGACAGCGGATCTATGTTCAGTCGCCCACTTTTCTACCACAACTTCACGTTTCCTGTGGCTAATTTAGTGTTATACAACTATTTTACAACTATTTTTTTTGAAAAGGAAGCAATGTTAAAGTTGTTGGTATGTGTATTTATTTGATTTAAGTTTATTTTACTACTTTGCAGTTTGCACAATAAAAATAGTTTAGATTCTGTAACTGTTTCAATTCAATTCAATTTTATTTATAGTATCAAATCATAACAGGAGTTATCTCAGGACACTTTACAGATAGGGTAGGTCTAGACCACTCTCTAGCATTCAGAGCAACAGTGGTGGGTGAAAAGAAAGAAACAGAAATGAATTAATAATATTGCCTAGAGGGAGAAATTCTGTGTAAGGAGAACAGAATTGGTCCAAGTACTGAGCCTTGTGGAACGCCATGGTTAACGTTAGCGTACTCGGAGGATTTATCATTAACATTAACAAATTGAGATCGATCAGAGAAATAGGACTTAAACCAGCTTAGTGCGTTTCCTTTAATACCAACTAAGTGTTCCAGTCTCTGTAACAGGATGGTATGGTCAATAGTGTCAAAAGCAGCACTAAGATCTAGTAAGACAAGTATGGAGACAAGTCCTTTGTCTGAAGCAGTTAGAAGGTCGTTAGTAATTTTCACCAGTGCTGTCTCTGTACTATGATGCATTCAAAATCCTGACTGAAATTCCTCAAATAAACTATTGCTATGTAGAAAATCACATAACTGATTGGCGACTACCTTCTCAAGGATCTTGGAGAGAAAGGGAAGATTAGATATAGGTCTATAGTTGGCTAAGAGCTCAGGATCGAGAATGGGTTTTTTCAGAAGAGGTTTTATCACAGCTATTTGACTGCGGTACATAACCTGTTAATAAAGACATATTAATCATATCTAGTAATGAAGTGTTAACCATTGGTAGCGCTTCTTTAAGTAGCCTGGCTTAGCTGAAGAAACCTTTAACATTAATTGTTGAAGGATTATAGGGTAAAAGCAGTCAAAGTATATATCAGGTCTTGTTGTTCCTTCTAGTAGTCCTGCGTTTAAAGGTGAACTGTTAGAAGTTGAGGGCAAAAGGATGAATTTTATCTGTAATTGTTATCATTTTATCATTAAAGAAGCTCATGAAGTCGTCACTACAGGCTACAGTGCTGAAAAGAAACCTTGGGTTGTTCTTATTTTCTTCTATTAGTGATGAGTAATAGTCTGATCTGGCATTTCTGAGGGCATTCCTATAGGTTTTCTGACTGTCTTGCCAATCTAAACGAGATTCTTCCAGTTTGGTGGAACGCCATTTACTTTCAAGTTTTCTTGAGGTTTGTTTTAATTTCCGAGTTTGGGAGTTATACCAAGGTGCTAGTTTACTTTGCTTCATCGTCTTCTTCCATAGGCAGGCCATAGCACTGTCTACAAAATTATCAATTTGGGAGGGACTAAGGTTAACAAAAAGCTCCTCTGTTATATTAAGGTACAACATTGAGTTAAATGCTGTTGGAATATTTTCCTTAAATTTTGCTATAGCACTGTCAGGCATCTAGTGTAGACGCTTTTATCTAATTTTGTATAGTCGGGTGTTAGGAATTTGAAAGTTATTAAAACATGGTCTGATAATAAAGGTGTCTGCGGAAATACTATTAAATCTTCAATTCCGATGCCATATGCCAGCACAAGGTCGAGGAATTTGAGTATTATTATGACTGGGAGGAGTGGCTTCATTTAAACTAACATATTCTCCATTGCACAGCCAGGTTTTGGTAAGACAGAGTAGATCAATTTGATTATCTGATATCAAATTGTTTACTAGTGCTACTTTAGAAGACAGGGATCTAATATTTAATAGTCCATATCTAATTTTTCTATTCTGTTCTATCATTGCAGTGGTTGTTTTAATTCCAATTAGGTTGTTAAGTATAGCCCCTCTTTTGTTTACCTTTGATTTAACCGATCTAAGTCGGGGGACAGGCACCGTGGTAATTAGACTATGAGAGGGCTATGAGATTAGCCAGTTTTTGAATTGGGCCGTAGTCCCCAGGCGACAGGGTTATATAGATTTGCGTATCGTCCGCATAGCTATGGTAACTTATGCTATTATTCTTCATAATCTGAGCCAGTGGAAGCATGTAGAGATTAAATAGGACAGGTCCCAAGATAGAGCCTTGAGGACCTCCACACGTCATGTCGTTGAGCTCAGATGCATAATTACCTATGGATACATAGTAGTTGCTTTTCTTTAAATATGATTCAAACCACTTTAGCACTTCGCCAGAGAGGCCAACCCAGTTTTCCAAACGGTCCAAAAGTATGTCGTGGTCTACCGTATCAAATGCAGCACTGAGATCAAGCAATACAAGGACTGTGCTTTTACCATTGTCTGTGTTCAATTGGATATAATTAAGTACTTTGACAAGAGCCGTCTCAGTGCTGTGGTATGGACGAAATCCTGACTGGAAGGTATCAAAAATACCGTTTTGGGACAAAAAAAGGATGAGTTGTTGAGAAACCGCTTTTTCAATGATTTTACTTAGGAATGGAATGTTTGATATTGGCCTGTAGTTGCTCTTTATTGACTTATCTAGATTGTTCTTTTTTAATAGCGGCTTGACTGCAGTTTTTAGGGCCTGTGGGAAGATGCCTGAATAAAGAGACATATTCACAATCTGCAGAAGATCTGAGGCCAAACATTTTGAAACAATTTTGAAGAGTTGCGGGGAGCCACGGCAGCTGGGAGGGTTGGGCCGCGACAAGCCGCCGCAGGCACTCCACCAGCCCAGGAGCAGCAAACTAGCATCCATAACACATCACAAGAACACCGGAAGTGAGGCAGTACGCTTACCGTAAACGTCAGCGACGGTCTCATGCTTTTTCCTTCATTTAACATTATCGTATAATGTTGTGGAGCCAAGCAAACCCTTTAGTAATCAAAGCTTAAAGTAAACATGATGACATTGAAATGTTTTTTTGTTTTTTTTATATTCTATGTACTCCTCTCAGTAGAATAAGCCATTATAAACCTATATAAAGGCCCAGTCAAGCAATAGACAGAAAATACCCTGATACATTGTGAATAAAATACCTTGATACACATTTTTGGGCATACAGCCCAGCACTAATTCACTGCTTTTTTTGTTTGTGCCTTGTTGTATGAAGTTGTTATAGCCAAAGTTTCTGATGAATGGCACAGCAGCTGCCAGTGCGGTCGACATGTTTGTTGTCCTCTCCCACGCGTAACTGTGTGCAGGAGACACGTTATGTGTTACGTAGGGAGGCTATAGGTTACTGACACGGCATGTGTTACGTAGGGAGGCTATAGGTTACTGACACGGTATGTGTTACGTAGGGAGGCTATAGGTTACTATCAGCTCACTGGACGTTTCCTAAAACTAAAGACTGCTCACGAGTCCTGCATTTCGAGTCTGAATCTGAAGTTAAGGCTGAAGTCACTGTGTGTGTGACTCAAGTCCGAGTCTCAAACTCAAATCCCCATCTCTTGTGCATGTCAGCTTGTTTTGGAGTTCTGTCTGGATGTCCATAGTCTATATCCACAACGTTCCACTTCTGGGATTACTCCTGGTGCTGCAGGGAAATCCGCCGAATGTCCGTCACCTTCCTCTTTCTTTTTGTTGGCATTCTAAACCCCGGTGGATTTCTGAGGACTATGGTTAACTGCTCCTCAGATCTCTGCAGGGTAAATCCAGACAGCTAGCTAGACTATCTGTCCAATCTGAGGTTTCTGTTGCACGACTAAAATAACTTTTGAACGTTCACGTTCCACCAAAACAAGTTCCTTCCTTAAGCTATTTTGCAGAGGCACCGTTGCTCTGTCCGGCACTTAGCATCACCCAAGACAATTGTGATTGGTTTAATACTTTAGTGCGTAACTTTTTGTTATTAATGAACGTCCGTTACATTCATGCCATTGCCAATTGAGTTGATACAAAGCTAATTAAGACTATCAGCTCCACACAACTCTCTCTGTGTTTCTCAGTACGGCTATGTTCAGAAACTGGTGTCGTCCGGCGACTGTCACGCACAGAAACTTGAGCGAAGGTAATTACCTCTTCTGAAGAGTCCATCATGTTTTTTTTAATCCTCCGTGTACTCCTTGGCTACAAGTAACTGTGTTCAGGAGGGGTGGGGGCGATGCACGATCACGGAAGGCTTGTATCATGTGGATGTGCCGACAGTTTTGTTGTCATCACTTAGAAATACTCATGGGGCAGACAGAAACTAAGCAATATAGCTTTAAAGAAATGCCAATAAACCAGAGCACGTTTTTCTCCCATCCCAGAATGCTGTGTGGAGTAGCAATGCGAGACTAGAACGTCCATGTCTACAGTTGAACCTTTTCAGTTGTGTGACTGCTCTAACAGGATGCTGTGCCTGTTTAAAATAGGCAGTTATGGGATTGTTGAGGTCACCATGAGTGCATAAGGCAGAGCTGCCATTCCCCTATGAACTTTGAACAGCTGTACATTAAATGACATACAAGCAGAGCAAGACTGCGGTCAATGAGCCCTGACAGGAAAGCAGGAGTGCTTACTGACAAATGAGGAGCTAATACTGTGTGGGTGCCAGGAACTGCCACAAATAAGCTAGTTAACAGTTCCTTGCTCAGCCTCTCTGTCCCCAGCTTCAACTTTCAATATGTATCTGTGTGAGAGCTAATGTTGAAATTACACTGCATAAACTGGACATAAACTGGATGATAGCCGCCCTTGTGAGGTGTGCTTGACGAAGCCCTGAATCCCTATCAGCCTTGGGGTGTCTGTTCTCTAGGCTGACCTGTGACCCTCTTGAGTTGGAGGAAAAAGAAAATGGAAGAACAATAAAGGAACAAAGCTATGTAGCCAATGAAATCTCTAATGTGAACTTTGCTAGAGAGGCAGCAGTGTACTAACTAGGCTGCACGATGTGAGGAAAATATACGATATGCAATAACATTGTTGAATACCACAATAACGATATTACTTAAGATAATTAAACAGATATTGAAGTGTACTCAGTTCTGCAATTCTGCTGCTTTTAGTATTCTGCTTAAATCCAAAAAAATCCTCATTGACTTTAAAACAAATTCATTCTTGAACATTAAACATTGCAGGGCACCACGGACAAAAAATATTTTAAAGTGCAGTTTTCTACTGATTGTCTCTTTTAACTTACAAAAAAATATGTAATATGTATGTATGTATAAGTAGGCTATGTAGTGCCAGTTGATATAGAAAGAAAAAACATAAAATTCATGCTGAGATTCATCAGTCATTTTAGTTAGGCTCAAACCTAACTTATTCAGTACATCTATGCAGTCAGTCTTGTACTGCAAATGACTAAAATCGTAATCTTACTAGTACAAAACTTAGTTGTGTAAACTTTAAAGTTAATGTTTTACTAACATTTACACACTGGAATTCCTAAAATACCAGAAACAATATGGACACCTGTACAAACAATGCATCATATCACAGCCCTGCAATAAATTCTGCCTTCATGGATCCTTTGTTTTGTTGTTGTGTCAGAAGGATGTAATGCAATTCTTTGCAACATCGCATATTACAGCATCCCAAAATGAAATGTGATGACATTATGGTATACAGCTGTATCGCCTTCAGCGGTGGAAAATTGTCTTCAGCAGAATAAAACATAATTAAGACATGGAACGTTTGAGGCAATGACTACATGGAAAACAACAAACAAGCATTACTGATTTCCAAACAATGAGCTAGATACTCTTGGAATAGTGTCAGTAATAGGAGAAGTGAAAGCAATTTGGGGTAAGAATTGCATTTTGGGCATTCTCTCTCCAGGCCAGTGGGGGCAATAACATGGTCATGGTGGTGGTTGTCATCATAGTGTAATATAATGCACCTGTGCACTCAGTCTGTGTGTTTGGAAGCCAGGAGCTTCAACAGCTTTCACAACTTAAACACAATTGGAAGACTAGAAAAATGCACAAAAAGTGCAGATCTGTGCATATTTGGGATTTTGTTAGCCTAGAAATCTAGTCGCACCCTAGCGGCAGCAAATTTTATTTTTTTGTACAATATCATACGAACCCGTTCATGATAATGGGTTGGTTTAATCAATGTTTTAGAGTTAGTGGTCATTTCCAAAATGACTTACTTGTAACCTGCACTGCATTCAGCAGCACTCTTCTGTCACATGTTTAGATCATTTGCCAGCATCCCATTAAATATAAATTCAGTAAAATGACAACCCTCTGCACACAATGCTGCCAACACGACTGTGCTGTCTGAGCCAAAGGACGACATACTTAAAGGAAAGTTTTGATTACTGGAGTGAATATATTTTATATTTTTTAAATTTCATTTAACCAACAGATAGTAGCCTAAAGCAAAGGACACAGTTGCTAACTTTTCTGCTAACCTTCTGCTAGTCTTTGCTAGCTAGCTTTTACCTTGTGGGATGTAGCTTGATTGAGCATGATGATGCTAATTGAGGAGATTTAATGAACAATATTTCCATTCATTTACTTTACCCACAGCTCCACTCACCACATGGCACACTTCACACTGTATGTCATAGGCAAATTATTGGGTTATGTCTGCTTATGATATGATTAAAGGTTTGTTTCTAACTGCATATGACAAATGAGCAAATAACCCCTTTATTTCCAATTAATGTGTCTTATTTCCCTTTCATTCTCATAAAATATTGTCAGTTAACATGAACAGTTTCCAACTTCAATATTGCAATTTTGCAACCCCAGTAACCCCAGTAAAAAACTATTAGAATGTGTTTTACCATTCTACTGTAGTAGTTGTAATTGAGAGTTTATCACCTTTATTGTCTTTCTGACAAGTTGTGGCTGAAACTGAACAAAAACACATGCTTTCATAGCTCTCTCAGCAATTCTCATGAAGGGGTCGGTATAATATTGTATGGAAATGTAAGCAAACCAACACGTATGATTTCGTAAGAAAGAGACCGCTGGCTGGTCATGTGACACCGGCAGGCTACGAGCTCCATGACGCCAAGCTGCAGTTGCTAGTTGTTTAAGTCGCTACAGAGCTTTGTGACGCTGGCTAAAGACCTCCGTTGTATCAACAGTAGCTGGTGGTTCAATTACCCGAAAATAGGTGACTTTGAGCCGGGTACAGAGCACTGCGAGCTGCTGGTTGTTTCGGCGGATATTACGGTTACATTTAGTCCACAAAATATGAGCATTTTGCCACGACGAAAGTTAAGATTAGCCACTAAAACGAAGAGTTAAGATAAAAAAAAAAAAAGATTGTGGTTTGGATTAAAACACTCCTAAAGAACACATATTTCCTCGGTGAAAGGCTTTAGTTTTCCCCGGGAAGAGAACTCCGCTCTCTGGCACGAAAGTCCTGTGTGTTAACGCTCACCCATCCACCCCGGCCTCCTCCCCTACGTGGCCAGCCGTGTTCTTATACAGCAGCTGTCAATGTAGTGAATACAGAAAAAAATTAAAAAACGTGGAATGCTTACGAATTACAGTGTTATATCTTTTTGTAGCTTTTTGAATGAGAACAGGCTAAAACTGTAAAACTGTAAAGTTAATTTAGGAATTGGACGTGCCACCATAAATAGGGAATATAAATTGTCTCTTTCATTCATAGAATATTCCACCTTTCTGAAAGTACAATTGCAATGAGGATCACCTCCACATTTAAAGGTTCAATAAAATATCAAATTAGTCATGCCAATGTAAGGAGGTATTTGCAATTTCAGTCCATCTGCTGAATAAACAGTCTGTCGCTGCTGGACCTTTCTTTGAACAATCCTTAACCACCTTAAACATGGCCTCTTGCTCTGCTTAAAGTCAACACTCCAGCAACTCTGTTTAGTTTCCCCTAGTTTTACAGGAACCACAGGGTGCTATGTCATATCCATTAGCAGCTTTTGGCAATGATGGCCTCCATCACTCCATAACACAGGTAGAACTCTCTCTCCATCTCACTTTGGAACAACTCTGGTGCACTTTGGTTGCCCTCACTTCATTGAAAAGGAATGCAGAGTTCACAAGTTCAAGCTGAGAGAGAGAGAGAGAGAGAGAGAGAGAGTCAGAGACTGAGACAGAGAAATACAGGGTAGCTAGTGTGACCTCAAAGTGTGAATTATTAAAAAGCACCATGCTCAGTAGATTTTTATATCTCCACTCTGTCATCTAAAAAAATGCTACATAGCTGTACATGGCATGTTTGGGTGTTATATAAATGTTTGGGGGAGGAGGGGAGGGGGATGTATTGCCACAGACCTGCATGCCTATTAATCCCTATCACACTTCAGGTGTTGCAGCCAATGCGGGAGATGCATAGGAAGGGAATCTTTTGCAGATGTGTTCGGTATTATTGTGTCCTCATCATGTTGATAAAAATAGTTGCTTGTCAGCATTACACTTCCGTAGAAACATGTGCTATTGTAAATTACTTGTATATGAACAGCATTTTGAGAAGCAAAGTTGTCTATCTACATGGAAAAGTTGCAGTTGGCAGAGCGCACACCCACGTGAAGATGTTTATTCCTCGACGCAGAGGCTCAGGGTTTGAATCCAACCTGTGGCAGTTTCCTGCATGTCTTCCCCCTTTCTCTCCCCTTTCATGTCTAAAGCTGTCTTGATGATTAATGACGGAAATGCCCAAAACTAAGTTGCACTGTTCAAGCCCTCAAAACACAAAGTGAGTTTGGACACACTTATATTCTGCACTGGGTCTTAAATGGAAACAGGACCTGCTATGTTACTGAAAACTATTAACAGCTTACTCCCACACTGACAATGCCTAACGTCTGCATATAGTCCTAATGGGCGACTTAGAGAGAGCAGTAAAAACACCTTTCATCCTATCTATTTTTGTACTTGTTTCAGCACCATGGACAGAGATCAGAGCTCTATCCTTAGTCATTTGTTTAAATTTCACAGAAAATAAAGGAATGCATTTAATGCTATGCTAATTTTGAGTTGATTGAATTGGTGATGTGGGAATATGTACATATGCTATTAAGTCCACCCTACCCTCAAATAAGGGTGGCATTTAGCGGTGACCAGAGTTGCTTGTTTGTGCCAGATTTTTTTTATTTTTTGTGATTATTTCTTTTTGGTCATTTTTGGCCTTTATTTTGACAGGACAGCTGAAGACATGAAAGGGGAGACAGAGGGGGAATGACATGCAGCAAAGGGCCGAAGGTCAGAGTTGAACCCGGGCCCGCTGCGTCGAGGAGTAAACCTCTATATATGGGCGCTATACTGGCACCCGTTTGTGCCAGATTTTATTTGAGAATGTACAGTACTGTACTGTACCCTCACAGAACTTTGCCATGGAATCAAAGCTCAGACTTTTAATGAAGTTTAGATCTCCAGACTACATTTTTGTTTGTCGTTTGTCTAGCAACACACTTCTGTAATGCATTGCGGTAGCACTTAATAACCTAATGGTTAATAACTTAAAAACATCATTTAGATAGCTATTATCAGTGCACAAAAAATCAAATAATCATCTCTTTAACAGATAACAAAAGATTGTTACTTGATGCTTTATAAACCACTTATTAATCATTAACTAATTATGTTAGGCATTAGTTGCAACTTAATAATAGCCATCCATATAATGTTCATAGACTGTTTACAAAACAATTATTAACCATTGACAAAGTATTAACTATCTAAATGTATACACTTATTATTTTATATTACAGTAAAGCAGGAGGGGCCACACTGGAAAATGAAAATCACATCAAGGGCCAGACATGTAAAGCTTATTGACATGCTTTTATTGGGAAAAGTCAAATATCTTTGATTGAATTACTGCATGTCCGTTCTCTTGATTTCCGCCGCATTTTTGTTAATTTTTGTTGCTTTCTCTGAAACTTTGGTCGCATTTTTCGACTTTTGTCGCATTTTGGTTGACATAAAGCCCTTCAAAAGTCTGCAAAAAAGTTCCTTATAGATCAAAGAGTTTAGCAAATCAAGCAAATCAAAGATGACATCTTTAAAAACAGCTGCCACACAGCAGACTCACAGCAACCTGGTTCACAGCCTGAATTTGCAAATTCTTGCTTGTGGGGACATTTCGGAAAGTCAGAAAATCTGTCTCTGTGTCGCATAACTGCAGTTTGAAAAACCTCAGCCCGCAGGCTTTAAGTTTGACACATCTGCACTAAACTAATGATAAAATGACATAAATTACAAAATTATAAATCATAATTGAATTGTTTGTTAACAGTAAAATAAATAGTAGCTAAAGTTTTGCTCCACTATTGTGCAGAATGTGATAGTAAGGTGATAGGACACACCGGAACAAAGGAGGCAGAGTTGATTAGTGTCCGAATCACAGTTCTGAAATAAATAAGCACTTGAATACAGCAAATCGTCTTCCAAGCCAAATGTGTTTATGCCATGGTTCAGTGGTAATTATATCTCTTTTGACAGTAAAGACAATTAGTTATTAATGAATTCTTAGGTGGATACGTAGTAATTAGTGTCTCAATAGCTGCGTATCAAGAGGCTGCTCTCCTCTTTTACGTCTCTGAGGTATCTTTTTTTTCTCACTGTTAAGAGTAAATGATTTATTCCTTTGGATGGTGGGCTCCATTTCTCTGTTCTGGTCCTATAGTGTCATGGCATAGGTGTACAATGCATTTAAGTACACTGTTCTTGTCTTTGTTTTCAGGTTGTCTTCTGTATCACACATGCACTTCTTGAGGCTGATTGTGTTAATTTCCTCTTTGTGTTTTAAATTGAGTCTTGTGAATAGATAATAGATGGTTGTGAAACAACTTTTGTCTTAAGATCTTCCGATTGTTTCAGTTTTTCACTCTTCAGTTGTGGTGAACGCCAACCCGTTCTCACTCCCAACTCGTGAAATACTGACTGTCAGTGTCTCTCCGCTCACCGTGGCGCTCTACATATTTTCATTACTTTGTGGTAATGTCTGTGTAATTGTCTTTCAATCTTTCAATCTTTCAAGCCATTCTAGCATGGTATAGAAAGCCTGTAGAAATATTTGTGCCAGTTCTCATTAATATTCAGTGAGCTAAGCTGCTTGACTCTGATTGGCTAACAGCTAGCCAATGAGAGCCTGGCTATCAGCATCCTTTACCCAGCGCAACTGGGCGAGTTCATGAATAGTAATGAGCTCAGGCAACATGATGTCAGACTGACCAGCTTTTGGAATTGGGCTGATTTCTCCTCTTATTTCTTTTCAGTGGCTAGAGCTGACAGAGGAGGTAGCAGCTCATTTTCACATTCATGACATAACACAAACACATATGGACCTAACATATTTTAAAAAAATACAAGGAAAAACGGTTTTGTGTGGCAGGGCACCTTTAAGAGAGACAACGGCATAGAGTATTATGAAAGACTACATCAGACTACATGGTTGGGGGGGTGGATGGGTCAAACAACACATGACTTTCACCCAGGAGACTGGGGTTCATGTCTCGTTCCCGTCCCCCGTGTTACAGAAATATAGGCATTTACATTTTGTAACGTCACCCACCATCTTTTCCTAAACCTAACTGTCCTGTTCTTTTGCTGCATGTCAGTCAGTCCGTCCCGACCCAGAGTGTCAAAAGTGACACCAAGAGTTCCGACGCTAAAGGAGACTATTAGCGTGAATAACAAACACCAATGACCCAGCGTCCGTATTTTACGCGATGGGAGAGTGAGAATGTGTTGTGCTCAGTGATCAGAGGCACTGTAGAAATCTTCTCTCCATTTCTGAGCACATTCCTCTTTTCACTTTGGTATAATTTGAGCTGTTTCTTCTGATGTTTCTTTAGTATTCATTCAACGAGTCAATACACAAGATTTTTTTAACCCTCCTGTTCCAATTTCAGGTCTTCTGAAGAAATAGCTGAATTCGAGCCATCACCGGAGACGGCGATTTCTGGTAAGTGCTCTGTCTTCTTAAAAATTCTGCATCTCGAGATATGAATTTAACTGCAAGTGTCCAAGAGTGTCAAAAGGACAAATCAACCAACTGAAAAAATGATTAAAGGGTATTGAGTTGACATTTTGATATTCAGTTCTTCAGCTGTTTATTCTCTCCATCCCAGTTCCACCTTTAGTTGTTTTTTTGTTTTTTTGCTACTGAGGGTCTCATATGTCTTTGGGTCAGTTCAGGCCAACTCAATTCAGTCCTCTCAGTCACACAGTCATCACAATCATCACAGAGAAAAGTAAAATGACATTTTCAACCTCCTACCCACCATCCTCTTTCATAGCGTTGACCATTTGAACAATAAATGCTTAAAAGGATTACAAAGGCTTTCAATTGCTGTATTTTAATATGACAGACTAAATAACCATTTCCACCTATAAAAACATATTTTCTAACTGACTCCGAATGGCCCCAATCTCAAAACTCCACTGGCCAGACTGAAATGCCTCTTCTGAGACGTACCTTTTCTTGCATTGCCTTGATTCTGGGAGACATCAGCAACCCACTTTTCAGGCGTTCCCCTCCTGCCACCCAGCGTGATGCCCTGATAATGACCTCCTTGGCCACGATGAATGCCAGGGGGGACATGGTACACCCCGCCATGATGCCTATCTCCGGGCGCAGCCAGGCCATGGTGTAGTCCTTTGTTGTTACACAGAATTGGAGATCCTGAAAGTAGGCTTTGACAAGCTTTGTGATGATCTCTGGAACCTGGAAGAAGTGGAATGCTGTCCAGAGGATTCCGTGAGGCACTGACCCAACGCCATTTGCCAGGTCTAAGTAAACCATTTGCAGATCCTTATCCTTCTTTGGTGTTTGTATTTGCTGCCAGATTATGTTTCTATGCTCTAGACAGCCCACAAATCCCCTAAATCCACCCCTTTGGACCGATGTGCCAAAGAAGTTGTTGCTTAGCAAAAGCACCAAGACACTGAAGAATATTTTACCTGCAGCCGTTATCTGAGACACCATAATGAGCAGGAACTTTGCTTGTTTTTTGGGTTGGTCCAAATGATTATCCACACACACACTTTCACAACTGTAAGGAAAAAGGTTTGCATTTTAAAGGAACACGCCGACTTATTGGGACTTAAGCTTATTCACCGTATCCCCCAGAGTTAGATGAGTCCATACCATACCCTGCTCGCAGCACCTGAGAAGCCCCGTGGTGAGGAGCAGAAAGTAATAACGGTGCTTTTCAGGTGTTGCGCTAATCACTTCGCCCATGTAGCAGAAGTAGCAGTGCTTCTCCTTCTGAGAATATAGTTCCCGGTATGTATACGGTTAGAAGATGGCTGTGTCTCATGTGACCTTGTTATTTGTACACGCTGTGACTATACAAATCACAACATGTAAATAGGAAAATGTTGACATTATTTTGTCCCTTATTGGGAGATGGGAGATGGAGAGATGGAGAGATGGAGCTGGTTACTTCCAGGATCTGTATAAGTTAGGCTAGCGGTGGGTGCGTCAGACAGAGTTACAACACGTACGGAGATGAGAAGGGTATGTATGGACTTATCTAACTCTGGGGGATACGGTGAATAAGACAAAGTCCCAATACGTCGGCGTGTTCCTTTAAAACAAGGGATTCTGACACAGTCATTTATTACATTAACAAAGGCTACTGAGTTTACACGGCTGCACCAATGTTTGGCCTCAATCTTTTATTTTTTAACAATACATAGTCCTCAACAAGAACAAAGCTGTATTTTACAATTATAAGTCTTGAGAAAAAAAACTTTGTTCTATTTCAACTTCATACTAAACTTTAATGTTGTCAACTGTAAAGTTTTAAAGTGCCCATATTATGAAAAAATCACTTTTTCTGGGATTTGGGGTGTTATTTTGTGTCTCTGGTGCTTCCACATGCCTACAAACTTTGAAAAAAATCTATCCATGCTGTTTTGAGTGAGATACGGTTTCTGAATGTGTCCTGCCTTCAGTCTCTGAGCTGGTCAAAATCTGCAGGGCTTGTTACGTAACTAGCCTAAACGACGGGCTAAACACAACCGTTAGCATGCTAGCGCTAGCGTTAACATGGTAGCTCGTTCTCAATGGCAAAGCACTGCTACAACACACACAAGTTCACCATAATCTACAAAAGAACTACTTACATGTGCGCCCTCCTTTAGAAGAAGTCTCCCGGCTAATCCTGCCTTGTAACTGACCAAAGTTGGAGAAACAACCTTTCTTTTACTGTCTATGGAGCTAACTGACATGATCTACCATCTGAGCTACTGAGCATGTGCGAGTGGAATCAAAGAGTGCAGAAGAAAAGATGATTCACTCTGTAGCTAAAACAGAGACCTGAACACAAGGTGAAAAGAGGAGCTGCAGCAGTGAGAGAGAGATGTGCTGTACAACAAAAATATATTAAACCATGTAAACCTATTCTGGTACAACCTTAAAATACAATTATGAACCTGAAAATGAGCATAATATGAGATCTTGAAGTGTGTCATAAGTAAAATATTGTTAATGTTTTTTACCAGGGAACATATGACAGATAGATATATGTTTTTTGAGTTTGCACTGAGTGACAGGCTTTATAGGTTATACAAGCAGTTAATTGAAGTGAATCAATTGAATGTTTATGAATTGAACACAGGCCTTTTCCAATAATTATTCATAAATGATGTAGTGACTTTCAGGAAACCTACCATGAATTTACAATAACATATCAATTTCTTTTTAGGATTTGTTTTATGAGACGATGGGAGCTATTACATAGTGTTATCTAAAATAATATAAGGGGAAAGAAGCAATAACTTACTAAATGAAATAACAGCAATATAATCGTGAATGCAAGTTAAATACGTTAGCCTATAATAATAATTGTATCCAAATGATGAACAAAACAAACAAAAAAATATGGGTTTATCAGAATGCACATTAGTTTTAAAGGAGGACACAACATGCAAAACATAAGGTATTACTACATTATTGTACAGGAAAACCATCTTATTGGCTGATATAGGAAAGTGTTAGGTACAAAGTGAGATAAAGCTTTGGAAATATATACTGGACCCAGGTCAGTCATATCCTCAGCTGTAAACCTGTGTCATACACATATTTCATTTTTCACAGCTGTTCATTGTTGTTCATTGTTAGCTATTTTGTTGTTAAAGTTTGTTTTTATGTCTTCCATTAAAACGACTACATTCTTTATTAAAAGGTGAGGCATTGTTTCCTTCACACTTTCACTACCCATCCTAAATTGTGTTAGACTAGTTTTATCAGTTCGCTCATATGATAAAAGTTCCGTCCCAGGAAAAGAGTCTCGGTCCCAGTGAAAGTCCAAATTCTTTTAGTTGAGATCCCAGAGGTGAATAAAGTTAAAGAACCCCATGAAGTAGAAAAGTTTCAGCTAAAAAAGAGGAGACCATGTTGCCTCAGATATGGTCTGCTGCCTCCTCTCCACTCCTGTCTCCACACACACAGAACACTGCTGCTTTCCCTTTCCTGTGTGTATATCCTGGGTGTCCTCAGTGCGCCTGTGTGTGTGTGCTCTGTGGACTGAGAGTAGCAGGTCTTCAGGGGCAGCTCTCCACCCAAGGCTCATTTTAATATGTAAAAGCTATGGCTCACTGGAGAGCCTGTACAATAGACTGAACGGCCTCAGGGATGTGTCAGAGACCAGTGCGTGTGCGTGTGCGTGTGTGTGTGTGTGTGTGTGTGTGTGTGTGTGTGTGTGTGTGTGTGTGTGTGTGTGTGACCAGAGAGACAGTGGCCGAGGTTTGGACATGCGTCAACGGTCCGCCTGCACACTGCAATCTCAGCCCCTGTCACTTCAAAACACACACACACACACACACGCGCGCACACACCTACACACACACACACACACACACACACACACACACACACACACACACACACACACACACACAGGCCCTGAGGTCTGACACATTTGCATATGAGTGTCCCCTGTGGCAGAGGCCTGCAGTTCCACTACATGCTAAAAACTCCAGAGTAGTCATTCTACGACTCTGCTTCCTGACGTGTTGCTCATTGGACTCTGAGCGGGACATGCAGCTTCTTCAATGTGAGCAAGCTGCTCACTCCATTCTGACCAGAGGCTCTGTCTGACTGCAGCTGTGTAGAAGGTGAACATGGAAGGTGTAGAGCATAGGTGTCAAACTCATTTTAGTTCATGGGCCACATCCCCCTAATTTGATCTCAAGTGTGCCAGAGCTAGCCTGACAAGCCAGACCCACATCCAGATGTTGGGTCTGGGAACTCACCATTGACAGGGCTCAATCCGAGGGTCTGCATGCAAAAGCCCGCCCACCGACTCTATACATGATGTGATTGGCCTGACCAGAGTTTGATTTGTCCAGCTTGCAAACCAAGGGAGAGTTCCTAGACCCCCCTGGCTGCAAATTAAATTTGCTGCTGCTAGGGTGCATCTAGATTTCTAGGCTAGGCCAGAGCAGTAAACCTCTCCACAAAGATCAGAAACTTTATCTGCCACAGAGTTTCTCATCAGCTTAATGTTGGCAAACAAGTTGCTTCTGCTACGACAGCATTGTAAGGCCACTGTAGGGAAAAATAATGTTAGCGGACCCGGAAGACAGGGGTAATATTCTCAGAAAAAGTTGTAAATTCACAGAAAAAGAATTCTGATAGTCTCTGAGATTAAAGTGGTAAATTTGGAATTGGCTGTGGCTCAGTGGTTGAGTGCCAATCGGAAGGTTGGTGGTTCGATCCCCCGTCCCTGCAGTCCCACGTCGGGCAAGACACTGAACCCCGAGTTGCCCCCGATGCTGCACCATCGGAGTGTAAATGTGTGTGAATGTTTATCTGATGAGCAGGTGGCACCTTGCAGCCTCGGCCAGAGCGTGTGAATGTGAGTGAATGGTTCCTGTACTCTGATAAAGCGCTTTGAGCAGTCGTTAAGACTGGAAAAGTGCTATATAAATACAGTCCATTTACATCCAGTGAAGCATGTATTTAGTATATATATTAGCCTCTCTTCACCACCTACAAACACCACGGGACTCTGCAGAGCATCCAGGCTATGATGGACTGTGTGAAGAAGCAACCAGAGGTGACTCGACGTGGTTTGACATTACTAACGGTAGTTTTCTTCTAATAAGCAACAAAATACACTAAAAGGCTATGCCTGATATGTGGTTTCTAATTGGAGTGTAATATGGTATAACAGTGACTAAAAATAAATATAATTTGACAACACATGCGCAGCATTTAGCAAACACGGTGCAAATACACACAACACAGAAACAATGCAAAAAGAAAAGCACACAAACCCGAAAACAAAAGCAACGGAAAAATGCTGCATCCAGTTTACACTAACGGAAGTTCTCCAGACTTCTAGGGGGAGCGCTGAGTGGAACAGCTTGATTCATGACCCCACGGAGAGAGAGACAGAGAGACAGAGAGAGAGACAGAGAGAGAGAGAGAGAGACAGAGAGACAGAGAGAGAGAGAGAGAGAGAGAGAGACAGAGAGAGAGCGAAAAAGAGTAGTAAAGAGGCAACATAAAAAGGTGCATATTCATTTCTACGTTTAGCCCTAGTCTTTTACAGTATTATAGGAGAGCAATAGGTTTCCGTGGCTACCATGTTAGAGCTTGCTAGCCAACACTAGTTAGCCCATATGTGCAGAGGTGGGTAGAGTAGCCAAACATTGTACTCAAGTAAAAGTACTGTTACTTCAGACTAATATGACTCAAGTAAAAGTAAAAAGTAGTCATCCAAATAATTACTTGAGTAAGAGTAAAAAAGTGCTTGGTGAAAAAGCTACTCAAGTACTGAGTAACTGTTGAGTAACGTCTGATTTATTTTTTATTTTTATCACATCAAATTTGGATGAATATATATATATATATATATATATATATATATATATATATATATATATATTAGGGCTGTCAAATGATTAAAATTTTTAATCAAATTAATCACAATTTTCAGTGGATTAATCATGATTAATCACTATTTGCAATTACACCTGAATCCTAACCATTTTTTTCTGAAATGCATACCAAAAGATACTAGTGCTGTCAAGCGATTAAAATATTTAATCGCATTAATGTCATAGTTAACTCGCGATTAATCGCACATTTTTATCTATTCTAAATGTCCCTTGATTTCTTTTTGTCCCATTATATTTTCTCATTTTAATTCTCTTATCAGCATGGAAAAGTAGATTGGCTTGCTTTGTGACAATGTTTTTTTTATTGAAAACAACATTGTCATATACGTTATGTTCAATTTCACACTAACATTCACACTTGGAGATAATAATCTGTCACATAATGTAACGCTGTTACCTCGATGTTCCATTGCAGGTAGTACCGCAGGTAGTACTGCAGATAGAACTGCAGATAGTACTGCAGGTAGTACTGCAGATAGTACTGCAGGTAGTACTGCAGGTAGTCCTTCCTCATGCCTGAGGCGAGCGTGGCTCGTCCTACTGTCTATGGGCTCATAGCGTCGTCAGCGGCATAGCCGTCGTCATAGCAACTGGTTTCCCGTGACTCATTTCCTGGTTCTCGTTCATAACCAACGTAAAATCAAGGAGAGGGTTTTCCTGCTCCAGGTTTCCCACCGTGGTCAGAAAGAACAGAGGAGACACTTTGTTTCTCTCACTGACTGTAGAGTCACTACTCGGTCCGAAGCTAATCGCCCTGACGAGCCTACTAGCTACGCGGCTAGCAAGCTCAAACCATACTGTCTTTGGCTGGCTCAAACCCAACCGGCCGCGGCTTGTGTCTGTTTTGTTTCCGGTCTGCGAAATTACAAGACCCGCCGCCCTTCAATCACTACTATTGGCCAGGCGTCCAAGGTAACGTAACTCCATTCGTTCAGGTCCTATCCCCTGACCAATCCACTATCATAACTACTCACGGTGAAATGCCTAAACCAAACCAATCAGCTGCTTCGTAGTTAAAGTTAAAGAAGTGGACTAACAGATCCCGTTGCTCTCTCTATGCGTTAAACGTGCGTTAAAAAAATTATCGGCATTAAAATGGGTTTGCGTTAACACCGTTAATAACGCGTTAAACTGACAGCCCTAATATATATATATATATATATATATATATATATATATATATATATATATATAGATATATATATATATATATATATATATATATAGATATAGGAAGTGTTTAAAACATATGTAACCTAAAAGACAAACATTCGCCTATCCACAGCAACAACAAAAAAAACGAATTTAGGAAACTTACCGCTAAATGTTTCCTCAAGTTAGATGTTGAGTTTTTGAATGCTGAAATGTCCGTTTGTTTTGGTAGACGGTCCGTGTACGTTTTGATAGTTTGTTTTTTTGTTTGAACCACAAAACAAAATAACGAGAAACCACCTGTTTTTCGTTTGTCGTTTCAAACCAAAAATGAAGAAACGGTAAAGAAAGAGCCGTTCTCCCGTTTGTGGTTTCTGAATCCAAAAACAAAAAACGACTAAACCAAATTCAAATAACGGTCCGATTTTGTTTTTTTGAAATTCCTTTTTTCATTTCTCCGTTTGAATATCTAGCTACATTACAAGAAAGACAGGTTGGCCCGGGCCGGAAGTATAGCCTATAAAAATAAAAGCCAAGCTTTTAGAACGACCATATGCTGGTCATATGCAGCACTAACGTTATACCAGCGTAACGTTACAAGAAAAAATCAATCAATAAATAGGCTTATATAAACCTGGACCGAAAGAAATATGTTAGCAACAGCAGTTTATTACAGTGATTTAATATGGTGCCTACGTACACGTACCAGTCACGTTTAATGAGCGCATTGTTTGGTTCAATACAGTTGGTTATAGTTAACCTAAGAACTTATTGTGTGTACAGGAGTTGTTACTGTTAGTGTTAGCACTATATTATATTTACATTAATATTTAATGTGGTTTCCACCGTAATGGACCAAACTGTCCCGCCTATATACTTTAAGTGAAAGTTATGTGTACTTTCTAAAGTGTACCTGTACTTTTGAAGTGTGCATTTAATGTTTTGTTCAATGTAATTTTGTGTGTGAGATGTATTGTATCATTTTATTTTTGCCAAACTGATTAAACATTACAGAACAGCTGCAATAACTGCTATCTGTGTACTTTACACACAGCACAACATTTCATAAATGGGTTTAAGTGCATTTTCATAGTAATACTATTGAACACTTTCTAAAAGAATGTCCTGAAGTACTAGCGTGAATAACTTCACTTCATAATTAGACACAAATGCTACTTCAAATACACTCAACCTTAATATAATAGTGTTGATATTAAAATGTGTACTTTTAAAATATGCTTCCACTGTATGGTACAATGACAATTTTAAGCATACAATTTAAAATATAGAAATATGTGTAAAAACAAATTTCAAATAAGTACACTTTAGAAAGTACACATAACTTTCACTTAAAGTATATTTTAGTATAATATATTTCTATAAAGTATAATATAGTATAATTATTTCAAAGTGTGTTAAAAGTGTTAGCGTGAAAGTGTGATGCTAGTATAATTTTTAATATATTTACAAAAAGTACAATTTGTGTAAGTACATTTTCAACATACTATTGGAAATATAAATATACTTGAAATACAATAAAGTACTTTTTTTTCGTTTGGGCGTGGATAGGCACGATATTAAATCTCTCTGGATTCTCTTCACTTGTATGACACAATGTTGTGTGTTATACACACTGGAATGTGTCTAGAGAAGAAAGATTCACACAGTATACAGCACACTGGTAAATCATTCTTCTGGCCAGATGGCCTACATTAAGACATTTCTGATGTGAGTTTGTTGTCTGAGCTGCTAAGAAGCTGATAGCAGTGGTAGAATCAGGTTAAAACAGAAGGGCATGCAGGTTTAACTCTGGGCTGGGGGTGAATGATGATGATGATAACTAGGTTGCAAATAAAATCAAAATCAAAAACCAAATGAAATGAACAACAATAAATACATCTGTATCAGTAATGTTGATTTAAAACAGTTTCCAAAGACACAATACCAACCGTCTCACTCCCAACTCGTCAAATGTCTGACGCATGGCCAAGGACCCGTGGCGTTAAGTTCCAACTCCAGGGAGGTACCGCTTGCGTTATTTTCCGACGAGGGGGTTCGTCAGATAGACAGTCATGTTAATCCCTCACCGTCAGATATCAACGAAAGAAAAAACACGCCCCCTTAACTCAAAATCTGTGACAGTTTTATTGTTGGTATTTTTAGCCCAATAACCGCTGTTTTAATCAACATTATTCACCAGATCTTATCATGGTTTATATGCATTTCTTTTAATGTTATTATTTCGGTCTATTTCGGCCAGGGAAGCTGGGTTTCTTTGTTGTTTATTGATATTTTTTAAATTATAACGCTACATCTATCAACATTTATTTAGAGGTTATCATGATATTCATTTCTTTATTTTAATAATATTATTTTGGTGTTATTACCGGTGAAATATTACAGTAAATAAGACAGAAGAGTACGCTACGATATGCTGGGCGCATTCAAAGCACATATCCCACAATGCAATGCGGGCATTCAGATCAGAGAATCGGACAGCGATCAGCGGGTCTTTAAGTATTGTGTCGCCGGTATCGCTTCAATGTACATATATACAGTATAATCAGTGGTTTTGTCACCAGCAACAATACGTTGCTCAGTTTTATTCCAGTAAGTTATGCAGCGTAATAACGTTTAAAATAATCAGCTGAAGAATCCGGAAGTGACGTAGTACGTAGAGCTACAGCTTCTCTGCTGCAGCCTGGCAGAAAGAAACGTGCTGTGATCACGAAAGATGCTTCCCATTAAAATACATTTTAAAAATACAGTTTAAAAATACATTTTAAAAATACAGTTTAAAAAACGTGACCCCATCACGTAAATCTTCACAATATCGTGATGGTATCACAATCTAATAGATTTATTTTCGTGATGCCATCACGAACTGACGTGAGACTGGGTTGGGCAACGGCCAGTCCTGCCTTCTCCAAAACATCCTCCAAGGTTGAACTTTTCCACTGAGCCTTGTTCCATGCGAGCCCAACACAGGTCCAACTTTTTCCTGAACGCAGATACTTTATCATGTACCAAAAATACATGGCACTCCTTTCCATAGATCATCATTTCACGCCTACTACGCAAACCTTTTCTCAGAGTCTCTCTCTTTTTCCAAAGTGACAGATAAAATCTCTCACTTGACCCAAACAGGTGTTACTTTATGTGAATGTATACATTTTTAAATGGTTTCTAAACAAATGTCCTTGGTAACTTTGGCCCAAAGTAATCAATGATAAACGGTATCATCTGATTATTTATAAAAGTCAAAATAATCCAGCAATTCTGTTTTTTAGTACTCAATCAAATTCAAGATGTATAAGCTCAGATCAATGAGGCATACAGGCCATAAATAACAAATAGACATTACAAAATTTTTTATAAGAATTTAAGTTAATAAAAACATCTAAAACAAAGAATAAATGAATTATTTAATGTGTATGATGAGTAGCAGATTGTGCCTTTTGTCTGACAACTGTCAATGCGTGAACATGTTTACATTTAGTCTATTTCAATAGATTTTTTCAGTCAGTTAAGCCAAATAATTGGGTGACAAATAACATGCATATAGACTATTAATTTTACAGGCTAACACATACAGTGTGGGTAAACTCTTAATTTGAAAAACAATGAATGCATATCCTGCCAATCAGATTTACCACCACCCACAGGGGAAAATCGGAATATCAAGTGTTTTTTTCTGATTTCCATGCAAGAACGGGAAAACCAAAAATCAAGTCATAAAAACGGAGGAGTTGTTTTCTCGTTTTTTTGGTTTAAATATATGAAATCAAAAACAAATGATCGGATGATACACGGTCCGTGTACTTTTTCGTTCATTCAATTTTCATTTCATATACAGAAATTAAAAAACAAGAAACAAATGTTTTTTTGATATTTGTTTTAAAATACAAAATTTGAAAATTCAATTGAGGCTTTTTTTCCTTTTCATGGTTAAAAGAGGATGAGAGAAATTTAAAATCTGCTTTCATTTTCATTTTCTATTTCATATAATAAAAAACACAATCACTCAAAAATAGAAACGAAAAAAGGCCTGTTTTTTCATATTCAGAGACCGGATGTTGTTGTTTCCAAGGCAACAGCGTCAGTGAGTGTACTAGTGTTGCTTTCAGCACAGGCAAGACTTTGTGTTCCTACTCTGATGTGATTTTAGAAAAAATGTATACATCAAAAGAACAACAAAAGAAGTTGGGGGAAACCAACCACAACTTCCTGAGTGACTGATGCTTCGTTTTTTTGCACCTCTTTACATAAATATACATAAATGTGGCTATGAAATACATCCTGAAATGAATAAATGAGGCAAAACATATAAATATATAAATTAGTCAATATAGTTCAATAGCCTAAATACATATTTTACTTTTATTTATTTCAGGGGACTTTATTTTATATGTAACGTTACACATGTATTTCCCTATTAGCACGTTAAATTTAAATTAAGTTTGGTTATCTTACAGACTCAGACTAAAAGCAATTAGCTAGCCTGGCATAGTGCATCAAACCATATCACTATAAATCTGCCAAAAGAAATAAACCTTAATACAGCCATGAATAAAACACAAGCTGGGCAGAGTCGTCTGATCCCAGCTAATGTTAGCTAGAGCCTCGCACACGGACCAGAATCAGTCAGCACCGGGGACCCGGGTCACAACCTGTGGTCACAACCATAGACATAATAACTGTCTAATGTCTAAATTATGTCTATGGTGACGAGCTGATGGCTAGCTGCTAGAAAACGGCAGCAGCTAATTAGACCCAGAGCACCGGAGGTCTGATGATCCAAGCTGGCGCTCTTGCAGTGGAAATGACAACATCCGGTCTCTGAATATATAAAAAACAGGCCTTTTTTCGTTTCTATTTCCGAGTGATTTTATGTTTTGTTATATGAAATAGAAAATGAAAGCATATTTTAAATATCTCTCATCCTCTTTTGACCATGAAAAGGAAAAAACGCCTTGATTCAATTTTCAAACTTTATATTGTAAAACGAAAATAGCCAGGCTAACAGCTAGCCTGCTCCTGACCAGGCTAACAGCCAGGCTAACAGCTAGCCTGCTCCTGACCAGGCTAACAGCCAGGCTAACAGCTAGCCTGCTCCTGACCAGGCTAACAGCCAGGCTAACAGCTAGCCTGCTCCTGACCAGGCTAACAGCCAGGCTAACAGCTAGCCTGCTCCTGACCAGGCTAACAGCCAGGATTTATTAATCCTGCTGCCTTTTCTGTTCACTCAGCAGTGGTTTTACCTTATTGTTATCAGCCTGCATTAAAATACAACAGGTGTATATTGCTGTTCATTTAAGTACTGTTATTATTAGGGCCCGAGCGCTGACAGCGGCAAAGGCCCTATTGAAACTGAAGGAATTATTATTATTCTTTCTTTCTTTCTTTCTTTCTTTCTTTCTTTCTTTCTTTTTACTGCTCTTAACTGAAACCATTCAATGAGTTACTTGTCATTTGCAAAAACAAACAGTTGTACACTTTGCATTAAAAGCAAGCAGTGAAAGTTAATATGACTTATGAAATTTATATTCTAGTCCATGAGAGAGAGGGAGAAACAGAGTGAGAGAGATATTTACGCATCATATTCTAACATTGTAGAAAATGGATCTTCATGGTAAATTTTCTGAGGAACATTATCTCCTGCTTACTTTTAAGACAAAGAGTACAACGGTGAATTTGTGCAAATGATTAGTAGTCTAATCCTTGAATGGTATGATTATGACCGTTTCAGTTCAGAGCAGTGGTCAGTTAATGAAGCCTATTTACTCACGCATCTTTACTTACGCATTCAGTCGTTCTGCGATCGTCTGCCAGGCTGTTTCATTACAGCGCCCATATTTCTTTTTTTACAAATGTGTTTGACGTTATCATACTTCCACAAGAAGCTGCTGCTCACTCTGTATCAAGTATGAACAATGCGTATTCTCCATTGTAGCATCAGTAAATCTGTGATCGACCTCGCGGTCTGTTAAGGAAAGCCGTGAACGCGCATCTATCCGAATTACTTCAGCCCGGCTCGACCTAGTCGCTCCTCCTCAGCCTGGCTTGGCCTTCGTGAAACACACCAAACCAGGCTGCACAGATTAGACTAGGTCAAGTCTCGCTTTATCGCTTATCCTGGATTTATAAATTCTACTTTTGTGAAACAGCCCCAGGGGGGTTCCTCCTCGTCTGTGTCTGCATTGCCGACAGTTGATTCTGACATGTTTGTTTTGCTAAGATTGTAAAGCTAACCCGTCCCACCACTGAGATTGAGTATGGTCACGTGACGAGACTGCTCAACTACATTTGATTGGTGAAACACAGTCACGTGGTAGAGCCTTTAGTGGAAGTCTCTCTCTCTGTCAAAATAAAACATTAAAATGAGGCGTATGCGGGGGGGATGAAGACAATGACGCGTAGAATACCAAACAGGTAAAAAGAAAAGTAACGAGCTCATCGTAGCCTAATAGCGATGTAAGGGTGGTGATGGATATGACACATGCCTTTGGTGTGGGAGATCCAGGTTCGATTCCTGCTGTGAGGCATCAACCAATGTGTCCCTGAGCAAGACACTTAACCCATAGTTGCTCCAGAGGTGTGTGCCCTCTGATATATAGCAATTTTAAGTCGCTTTGGATAAAAAGCGTCAGCTAAATGACATGTAATGTAAAAGTAAGAGTACAGTTTCTTCTTCACAAATCTACTCAAGTAAAAAGTATAGTGATTTAAAACTACAAATTTTTTCAAAAACGTACTCAAGTAAATGTAACGGAGTAAATGTAACTCGTTACTACCCACCTCTGCATATATGTTACTGAAAAGTAGAAAAATCTAATACAAAATTTAGGAAAACAAAATATCCACTCTGACAACCTCGCCTTCCGTTGTATAAACTGGGTGCAGCGTTTTTCTGTTGCATTTGTTTTTGGGGTTTGTGTGCTTTTCATTCTGCATGGTTTCTGTATTTGCAGCGCATCTGTGTGTTTGGTGTGTATTTGCAGCGTGTTTGCTAAATGCTGCGGATGTGTTGTCAAATTAATGAAGATGTCTTCATTTCTTGATTTGCTTGTGTTTTTGTGTTGTGTATTTGCATGTGTTTTCTTAAAGGGATACTTCACCAATTTAGCATTAAGCTTTGTATCAGTAGATACAGCAAATGTGATGCATTCAAACTAACGCACATATGTACCACCGGGATACATTGGTACAGATCGGAGAATATGCAGGGAACGTTATTACAGACGGAATACTCAACACACTACCCGAGCTTCGCCTGCTACGGACCAGCACCTCAGCCGATGCCGCTAGCCAGGGAAAGGGACATCCAAAGCAGGCTAACGCTAGCCGGCCAACTGTCCCATCAATCCTGCTTGCAAGTGTCCGTTCATTAAACAACAAACTGGACTACATCCAACTTCAAAGAAACTCAACGAGTTCAGAGACGGCTGTGTTTTTGTGGAAACATGGCTGAACAACAGTGTACCTTGACTATCCAGCTACCAGGCTGCTCTCGCCGGGTAAGACTCGTGGAGGTGGGCTGTGTTAAGACGGACTGGTGCAGAAATGGGGTGCTTATCCAACTACTGCTAACTGGTTGTGGAGTTTGTTACTGTTAAATGCCGACCATTCAACATTCCACACTAATTCACGGCTTTGTTCCGTGTTTACATCCAATGCTAGTATGCGTTAGCTGAACTTTACGGATCCTACTTGCAAGTGTCCGCTCATTAGACAACAAACTGGACTACATCCAACTTCAACGAAACTCCCAATGCGAGTTCAGAGACTGCTGTGTGGCTTGGGAGTGGACTTGTAAAGCAGCGAAGCAGGTGCATTCAGGGATTTGGTGTCTTTCATCCATATGAGCCAAAAACACATTTTCTGGCTTTTCTCAGCCTAGAAGGCACCAATTTCTACTACTACATAAGTGACCCAATTTAAAGATATATTCAGCTTTCCAGCTGTGAAATATTTCTTTAAGTAGCAGTGTGTTTGCCCCCGTCTGCCACCGTAAGTTACAGCCACTAATTTGATACAAAGTATGTCTAATTACATCATATTAGTTTGTTTTCTATTGCTTAATGACAGTTGTCACAACTGAAGCCACATGTGCAAAACTCAAACTACAGTCTACACTACCAACAGTCACCTGAGCTAAACAGTTCACATCTCCTGAAAAACTCATTCCAAGCAAAACAACTCTTCACACATGTCTCAGAACAGGCTCAGTGCAGCCACACACTCAGAACAATCCTCACTGAGCCCCTTTAACTCAAAATCTGTGGCAGTTGCACGGAATCATAAAAAATTCTGTGATGGGCCCACGGACGAATTCCATGAAATAAACACGCCCCCTTAAGTTAAAGAAAAGGTTGTGGGTGGGCTTACGATTCCGTGACACCCGGGAAGAATGGGACGGTTAGGTTTAGGAAAAGGTCGTGGGTGGGCTTGCGGTTCCTTGACATGCGGGAAGAACAGTACGGATGGGTTTAAGAAAAGAAGAAAGCGACTTTAGGAAACTTGACACGCGGGACACGATCCCCGGTCTCCTGGGTGAAAGTCCTGTTTGACCCATCCACCCCCCTAACCAACCTCCTTACGCAGATTTTCAGCCTTTCATACTACTCACTACCGTAGTCGCTCCTAATGCTACGTCATCTTCTCATTGACTTTACATTGGCATTGTTTTCCGTGGTGGCCACACAAAATTTTCACACATTCCGTGCCGCCACCATGTAATGTGGCGTTAACAGTTCGTGATCATTTCACGGAATTCTGTGAGACCAGGCTGAGATAACACACACTGTCACTCAGAACACACTGACAGTAAAAACACCAGCATCAAACACCAATACAGAACATACAAACTTTCTCATCTGTACAGTTTGAGTGACTTCACACTACTCAATAGTTTATGTAAAGAAAAGATATAGATTTTATAATATATCAGTTTTACATAAGGTTAACAAGAAGGAATGAAAATTAGCAGTTTGCTTCAATATAGTATTTTGTCTCTTTTAAAAAAAAACTAAAGGTACATAACAGTAACAAAGAATAGTGTGACCAATCCTGCCTCTCTCCAGCATCATGCTGCTAGTTTTCTTCATCACACTGGATGTCTGCATCATCTCTAAATACTAATGAATGTGGTGTTTCCATTGCTTTCACCTCCATTACTTTCTGAAAAACAGGAAGTCACAGTTTTACTATAGTAAAGATATAGTGTTTTTCACTTCTTTTTTTCTTAGCTGTGTATGTAACCTCAGACATCTTACCTGGACATATTATCTTTGCTCTTTTACTTGTTTCTCTCAAACGGTACAGTGTATAACCGTTTCATTCTTATTTGGTGTTTGTATAAAAAAAGGCTTCATGAGCTTTCTCTATATACTGTATATACAGTATGTGTTCACTAACTAGTCTAAAACAAGACACCTGCTTAGGCTTTCAGCTAAAATTGCAATCAGCAGTGTTTGATAGGCACCAGGCTGAAATCTATTGTGTTTTGAATGTGAGGTTAACAGTTGTGACAGCAGTGTGTTAGCATTTGAACAAAGTGCTGTAAATCCACAGTCTTGTACACGTTGTGGTTAAAGTCTTGGGATAAGTGTGTAGAGTTTTGAAAACTGTGTTCAAGCAATAAAAAACAACTAGAGTTTGGTCCACATGAACTGCTGCTGTGCAGACTGGAGTTAGAGTTTAGCACGTTACTCCAGTTATGCCCACTGTCGTCCAGCAATAAAAAAACAACAACTGTAATGTATTGTGAAACGAGCTCTTCAAGGACGCATTCAGGGTATCTTTGTACCGTTTGTTTGGGACACCTTGCACTCATCGCTTGCCACTTAAAAGCTTCCCAATAATTTAGTGAGAACAAGACACACAGTAGACCACAGAAAAACAGAATAAATCAAGTGAAACGGAAGACGGTTTGGTTTATTTTCCTTAAACAAAGTGACAGAGGACATAATTAAGCTGTTAGGGAACCTTGCTCTTCCCCAGCTATTACTCAATCATGTAAGTAGCAGATAAACAACTGATGGGGTGTAAAATTATCACCTGTCAATAAAACATTAACATCGGCGGGTGAGCCATGAGAGATACTGACAAGGGAATGGGAAAAAGGGAAAACAAAGACAGAAAATGGCAGCAAGAAGAGGCACTTAGTGCGCTGACAGCTACGCTTGGCTAGGCTGAAATTAAGGCAGACTATATGCAGAACTCAGACAAAAATGGATGGAGACAGTACTCACGCATGTTTGACTTTGTAGATGCGTGCATTCACCGCTTCCAGTATGCATGCACAGTCTAAGGTTCGCCTTTTATATTTCATGCCACTGCACCTTTGACTTCCGATATTTTTAACATATACAGTATCATTCAAAACCTGGACAAAAGGACATGTCAGACATTGCACGTACTCTCACTCTCGCTATTAGTCAATGTCTTTCCACCTCCCTGGGAACTTTACAAGAAGCCCCTTTGTAATGATGCACTTGGGTCAGCCGGAGGTTAAAACACTCATACATATTTTACCTGCCCAACCCGGGGAAGAAAAAAAGCACTATACTCGTCTGGTGTGCTGTGTTCACAAGGAACAGTGGGGGAGATGAATGTCACACTGCACGTTTCTATGCACAGAAAATAACTAACTGTAAATAAACAGATTAAAGAACAATTACAGCAATTTAGTGATGCACCTGTATGTATGCACTGCAATACTTGCAATGTACTGGGTTTGATTTTCCCATAACAGAGCTGATCAATGCAACACTGGCCACAACCAACTCTCAAACTAACTCTCAGAAAGTAATAATTGTCAAATATAAAACAATTCATAATTCCCTCCAATGGATTAATTCACTCAAGGAACTTTCAGCTCTCTGCAAGTAAATTTCCATAGTGGACTGATATGAATGCCATAACGTCACAAACCATGACAATCTAATATTACAGTGTTTTTCCAATTGGTAAAACACAATTTCGCAAACTAGGCCGGGTTTCATCAAAATACTTAAAGGGATATTTCACCGCTGGAAAGCTGAATATATCTTTAAATTGGGTCACTTATGTAGCAGAAATGTGAAAAAAAATTTAATTGGTGTCTTCTAGGCCAAGAAAAGCCAGAAAATGTGTTTTTGGCTCATATGGATGAAAGACACCAAATCCCAGAATGCACTTCGCTTCGCTGCTTTGAGTCCACTCCCAAGCCACGCCTACCGCTTGACAGACAGAGAGTGAGGCATTCAACTCAACGTGTTTTATTGTTATCTCAACCATATACACAAAACAACGTTTCATCGTGGCTCAAGTGGTGTTACACATTTAAAATATATAAAAACTACATTATATAAAAACGACATACGAAACAGCCTACCTTGTGTGCACACACACATTATAGGCTCCGTAAAGTTCAGCTAAGCATACCAGCATTAGCGCTTGGTGGGATGTAAACACTGAGTATAAACACAGCCGTGAATTAGCGTGGAATGTCGAATGGTCGCCATGTAACAGTCACAAACTCCAGCGGTTAGCAGTTAGTTGGATACAAATCACCCCATTTCTGCACCAGTCCGTGTTAACACAGCCCACCTTCACGAGTCTCTTACCCGGCGACAGAGCATCTCTAGCTCGGATCGTCGGAGGGCTAGCAGTCCTGGTAGCTGGACAGTCTGGTAGACTGTTGTTCAGCCATGTTTCCACAAGAACAAAAAACACAGTCTCTGAACTCGCGTTGGGAGCATCGTTGAAGTTGGATGTAGTCCAGTTTGTTGTTTAATGAACGGACACTTGCAAGCCGGCTAGCGTTAGCTTCCCACCTAGCCGACGAGGATGTCCCCTACCCAGCTCGGGGCATCGAGCGAGACCGCTGGTCTCCGTGCTGGTCTCCGTGCAGGCGAAGCTCTCGTAGTGTGCCGATTATTCCGTCTGTAATAACGTTTCCTGCATATTCTCCGATCTGTACCAATGTATCCCGGTGGTACATGTGCGGTAGTTTGAATGCACATAATTGTTGTAAAAGTGTGCTGCTGAGAAGAGAGAGCCCTGTTTAGCGAAGATTCAAGATGGCTGACATTTCGTTTTTTTTCCGGCTGAGATCGGCTCGCTTCGGGTGATGGGCGGGTTGAAAACATGTGGAAGTAGCTCCTACTAATGGCTGTAGTCTTTTGCCTCTGGCCAAAAATCTTCCGATCGCGCAAAAATCGTCATTTTACGTCATTGGAAGATTTTTTTCCAGACCCCCCAATGCAGATATCTCCCGTCTCAGGGGGATATGAGAGAGGGACGCACGGTCATTCAGAAATACTACCGGGTTTCTACTGATACAAAGCTGAATGCTAAATCGGTGAAGTATCCCTTTAACACAATTCACAAAACCACACTCCCTAACTGCAAAATACCTCATATCCTGCAAAATGAAGCACTGCAAACAAAACTACATGTAGCATTATCAAAATCAAATTTCGCACCAAATGGCACACACTTCATTCATATTACCAGATTTTTGTCTGAACAATAATTGTTAATCTAAGCAATAATGAAAAGCACTCTCATCTTTAGTGTGCTTTTGTTACGTTTGCAGGAAAATGGCGGACCCAAAGCCTGAGACGGTAGGCGGAGGAGTAATAGAGGAATTTAATTAATGCAAAGGGGAAAAAACATACAAACAAAAGGAGCCCAGGAAAAAGGCAAAAGGTATACAAAACAAAATCCAAAAATGAGAGAAGAAGAACACAGAAACCAGGAACACTAAGTAGACAAGGAAGACAAACACAATGATCTGACACAGGACAAGGAGAACACACAGACTAAATACAGGGTAACGAGGTAACAAGAGGCAGGTGACACAAGGGCTGGGAAACAGGTGAAAAACATCAGGCAATCACAAGAGCGGGAAAAACCAAAAGACAGGAAGTAAAACAAGACAAGACAGAAAACCAGACAGAATAAAACAGGAAACCGAACAAAATACAAAACAGAAAGACAGACTAAATTAGAGAAAACACCAAACCCATAACAGCTTTGCCGTAATACTAAAATAGTTCAAATTGTAGAAAATTCTTCAGATTGTTCACATGCACAGACATATTTTCAGATACAAACACATGCTTTTGAAACATTGATTTATTTTATTTTTCACCAAACAAATCAGTGCAACATATGCACAGCAGATATATTTACATGAACAAAAATATGCTCACAAAAAACAGCAAACTGAAAAAGAAAATTGCTTGAAAAACATATGGAAAAAAAGAGGCACCATAGTGCTTACTTCCTGATTGAAGTGGTAACAATGAAGCATTGAGGTGTTTGGCCAGGTGGCACACATATTGGCCAATTAGCTCATGTAGTGTCATTTTGAACGGCAAACATTATGTCAGATTGTTGTGTCTTATGCAGAAAACCGTGCAGTGCATTTAAAAAGTGCCATTTTAAATTGCAAAATGTGTGTAAAGCAGAACATGTGTTTAGACTTTTGGAGACTTGAGAAGAGGTTTTGATGTGCGTCAGTTTAAATAATAGTGCTATGCATGTCATTTTAGTGTATTAGCAATTGGAAAAAAAATGTAATGCCTGCTTTGGAAATGATGGGCAGAAATGTAAATAAAAAAAGTGCTCTGTGAGTGATGAGTGCAATTTGCCTTATATATTAACATGTAAAGTTAAAAATACATTGTGTAAAATGTACACATTTGTGAAATAATTCAAACTAAACTTACTAATATGGAATGTTATGAAATGCCATTTCATTATTGTTATTGTAATAATGTATTCAGGTTTTACTGGAAATCATTTATTTCAGTAAAGAAGTACTCTCATGCAAAAGCCTGTTTTCATTTCATAATGGCATTTCTCATGCCAGTGGCGCTGTAACCACCCTCTCACTTTTCAGCCAATCACATGCTCCCTGCTTCTTAAGCAAGGAAGCTCAACAACTGCAGATTCAGCCAGTTAAACATGCTGTCTAGAAAAGGGACATTATGACATGATAATTGACCAATGTGTGTGTGTTATGATGAGCTCTGTCAGTTTGTTACAAGCCATCAGGATCAGGTCGTGTGTGTGTGTGTGTGTGTGTGTGTGTGTGTGTGTGTGTGTGTGTGTGTGTGTGTGTGTGTGTGTGTGTGTGTGTGTGTGTGTGTGTGCGTGTGCAGCACTTGCCCTCACAAGTGCTGGGGCAGCTCCAGTGAGTCACAGTGCCATGTATACCTCTCTCATCCAACATTTACAAGCCTTCTGCTCATTCTCTCTCTCTCTCTCTCTCTTTCTCTCTCTCTTTCTCTCTCTCTCTCTCTCTCTCTCTCTCTCTCTCTCTCTCTCTGCTAACACATTACCCATGCTCCACTGCTTCCCTTTCCCTCCATCTCTTGTTAGTCTTCACTCATCACCAGATCTCTGTCGCTACGTTTGCTTACTCATTTTTCTTTTGTCTGATTTCATTATCTTACATTGTCTTGTTTTGTCTTCTCGTCTTCTGCCGTTACAGGCTTTTTCCTGTCATTCCTTGTCATCTTTTCTGGTCTTCTCTTCATCTTATTTCATTTCCTCTCACCTCTTCACCTAACCTTTTCTTCCATCTTTTATTTATCCTCTTTTCCATCTCCCACCTTTACTTCTTACTTATCCTTCACCTTTCTTTTTTAAGCTTTTTTAGTTTTTCCATGCCTCTCCATAATTCTGTCATCCATTCTCTCTTCAAATTGATTCATTATTTCCTGTCATCTGTTTTCTTCTATTCACTCATTTTAGATTCAATATTAAAACTGAAGCAGTAATATTTATTTCAGAGCTATTGCAATACATGTAATTATATTGCACAGGTGTTCATGTTATTATGTCCACGCCTGTGAAGCTACCATCATTTTCCAAACCAGGTTTCCTCAGCAAATGTATTTATTTTATTATATTTATTTGTTTATTTAAAAGGGACAATGCGTATCCATTGACATTTTTTGTTTACACTCAAAATGTAAATGTGCCAGAGTTAGCAAAAAAAATCATTAATAAAACAGAATGCAAGAAAAATAGAAATCAAATTAAAACAGAACAAGAAGAAGAAGAGAAAAGAGAGTGGGACAAGAAAAAATAAGTACAATACAAAGAAGGGCAGTACCTAGGAATGAGCCCACCATGATTCAAAAATAAATATCTTGTTTTTCCTTTGGCCAAAGTGAGATATAGGCCTGCTGTTGTTTGTGTTTGAGAAACAATTTCACACGAAAGAAAAATAAAGTGATGCTTGATTATTACTTATGCTTGTTTAAAGGAGTGGTTGTCAAATGCAATGAGTAAATACATCGGTATCACCAGTGTTGACATGATGCAAATGCCACAGTGCCCGCTGTCAGATGTCCAAATTTGCTGAGAGAGCGTAGTGTAAATGACGGTTGGTTTTTAGTGTTATTTCTGCTTTTTTCCTTTATTTATTTTAATCTAACAACCTCTGGTGTACAGTGATTTGTAGAAATATAGTGCCTATAGTGGCTTTTTACAAAAATTATTCCATTGTACTGTTTTACTCCACTGTATCATGTCAAAAAAATAAAGGCCCCCTATTATGGATTTCTGTATTTTCTGTCATAGTAATATTGTTTCAATGTCAGATATTCATATTAAACATGGCCAACGCTTTAAATAATCCCTTTGAGCAAAAACCTCAGATTTTCAGACAGGTCTTTTTTATTCTTTTTTTTTTTTTAAAGAATATATTTTTGGCATTTTAGGCCTTTATTCAATGCAGCTTTGACATGAAAGGGGAGAGATAGAGGGAATGACATGTAGCAAAGGGCCGCGAGGACTGAGCTCTACATTATCCCTTACTTACTATCTACCCCTTAATGACAATGCTGCCCAAATTAAGCAGATGTTAAACAAGCTACACATTCTCGTGGTATTGTAGATTGTTGTCTTATTATACCACAATTCTGAAATGGGTTTGTGTTGAAACAGCTGAGGAAAGGTTATAAAAACTACCATAGTTTAAATAAATAGGACAAAATTAAGGGACTAATGCTTACCAAAATGTACTCTTGAATATAACCGTTATGAACTGTTTACTTTATTTACTTAAAAGAAATATACCAACCTTTTTCACTCACCTTGTGCTCCATTCGAATGCCTCTGGAACAAGTCTGGCCATGGTCAGGCAGTGGAGGCGGCCCTTCAATGAGCTTGCCTTTGGCCAGCCTTCATTTAAATATTCAATGCTAAATACACAGGTTTTGATTAAGCTTTACTGATTCATACCACATTTCTAGAGATAGAGATCTGAATTGTAATGCTAACACCTCCAGCGAAGTAGTTTGTTATGGCTGAGTGTGTTGTATCACTATTAACCCTGTAAGACCCAAATATAGAAAAACCTAAAAAACCTTTCAGATGTTGTTGTAGGATGCCTTTGATGCAGAAATTAAAGAGTTAGGGAAAGGAATTTTTAGGTAGTAAAATACTTTGCCACAGCTTTGCCTTCAGTTGGAGATGACAAATGAGGTTTCAAAACGGATGAGGCTTTGTTCAAGGAGAAGTGCATTTTCAAGGTGAAATGTGGCAACAAAAGGAAAAGAAAACATCCCCCCATTAAGTTTTTCTCACCTTTCCTCTTCCAGTCTTTTTTCTCTTCATAAAGTGGAAAACAGCCAGACAGACAAAAGTATGCTCAGAAACAGCAGAGCTGCCAATTTGCATCAACAACAGTATGTTAATTCTTCTAGATCTTGTTGGAATTAGATTTTTATTGTAAAACTCCTCAACCTAAAAAATTAAAGACAAAATAGGGTCCAGTTTGCAAAGGGAACTACAGATTTCTGAGCATAAGTTCCTTTGGTATCTACTAACAATTCTTAAATTACCTATTTGATATAAAATCTGTGATCTTATGGGATGGCTTTTCTGAAATCCCTAAAGCTTTATTAAATATGTCAGAAAGTATATTTAAAAAAGAATTCAACAAATTCTAAATATCTTATACTGTAATCACTCTGATTACTTCAAAATGTCAAATGCCCACTATATATTGACCACTCACTTTGTAATTAGTAGATTCAGTAAATACTTTCAAGAATAAAAATAAAATTGATTGAGAGCAATTTAATTAGATATTTTCCCACGATGAAAGCTATGTGATATGTGTTTAAGCTGAGCACTGTGGGCTCAAATCTTTCAACTCTGTCCTTTTCAAAATCAGTCCATTAAATGTAAAGCCATTGACAAATCTGAAAAAGATCTACATCACGCGTCTTTAAAAAGCACATTGTGCAATAAGGATTTCTAAGGAGCTTGATCTTTCTATTAAAAAGTAAGATCCTTTTTTTAAACACAAAAACATATGCATAATTGTGTTTGCTAAACCCACCAGACTCCATGTAAATAAACAGTAATTTTAGCATTGTAAAATACACTTCATTCAAAGTCGACAGAAACAAAAAACTATGAAAAGCCGTTTTGGGCCGTCTTTCTACTTTTCCAACCATCACAACTCTACTTTTGGTTGAAGTAAACACATAGTTTACCGATTTACATGTGAAGATATGTTGGCTCTATACACGCTAAAAGTATTGTTTTTTTAAATGGAGTCTGGTGGGTTTAGCGCGAGCGACTTCAGAGCTGTTTCTGGTTAAAGAGAAAGGTCTCAAAGAGATTTTAAAGGTCTATATCTGAAGGAATCCTTTCCATAATGTTGTTAGAGACTTATAATAATAATCTGAGCCTGTCAGTGGAAAAATGAGCACTTTTGTGAAGGTAAATACAAGCTGGACAATTGTCCTATTAACTTACGTTGTGCCTTGTTTCGCTGCTGCCGACTGCCGCGATCTGGCTAAATACTGGACCAATGTCAAAGATTGTTTTTCCCATCAGTCACTTAGACACAAAGACATAGGAAAATAGGGTCCAGGTTGAAAAAAAAAAACAGTAGTTACTGTACCATTTAACAC
>CM042427.1:6320000-6652500 GCA_023631565.1 Gymnocephalus cernua | reverse complement strand
ACTCACTACCATAGTCTCTCTTAGTGTCTTCTACAAACACGCTGAAGGGCGCTTTTTTTGTCGCTTCAGACGCTGACAGCCACTGTTCATATTTTACGAGTTTGGAGTGAGAACGGGTTGAATATGAGAATAACATAACCACCCTTGTGCAGCCAACCCACAGATTTCTCTTCACTTATTATGGTCTGACAAGGCTCAATTGGCATTTGCTTGGTTCACGGGCACCATCAGTGGGCGTACTGTAGACCAAAGACCAATCCAAGATTGGATCAGCTTTTAAGCAGCAGACAGAAGTCTGACAGCTGCTGTCCTTTGGCAAATGTCAACATAAACTCATCCAACACCTGGTTAGACAGAAGTATTTCTTACTGTATTGCACTGTATTCATTCTTGAAAAACAATTTCAATAATCTGTTTAAATTCATTATATAATTTATACTTTTTATTGATTCCCAGTTGGGAAATTACTTAGTTTAATTAGAAATCACATAGGCCTGAAATACACACACGCACAAACGGAGAGATGTCAGAGTGAGTGGGCTCACTCTGCCAGTGCTGGACCAGCACTCCGCAGTTGAGGGGGTACTGTGCCTTGCTCAAGAACACAGTGCCAATGATGAACTGGCATCTGACACTCCGTACTTTGGTCCGTACAGGGACTTGAACCAGCAACCCCCTGGTTTCCTACCCAACTCCCTACAGACTGAGCTACTGCCACTCCAAAGAGTGCATCATGCTGGGGATTTTCATCATTTAAACCATTGATATTTGGTCTGGCTTCTATCTGTTTGGCTCAACACATTCTCAGCTGATGTTTCAAAGACAAAACTGACTTTGTGAGATGTACAGTAAGTACATTTGTGAGGCTGCGACAACTACAGCTAGAAACAAGGTTGATAAGAGCAATAAGAGTTAGTAATCTAAAACAATGCGCCTTAAGATACTGAAATGCTGGTGATCATTTTCTGTGAGGTTTGTCACTATGAACGACACCTTTCACATTGCACATTGTAAAGTTTTCCATTGTTGATTCTATGGCAGATTGTCATGGTCCCCGGTGCAGGACTCCTAATGTCCTTGTGACACTATGATCTTTACTCTAGTGCAAAAAGCAGGGAACATTTTCTGCTTGTACACAAAATCATAAGGCCCTGACACACCAAGGGGTGCGTCGGCCCTTTTTTTGCTTGGCTATTCAGTTTAAGAGAATAATACTGCGTTCCAGACACAATTTTTAGCCTGTAAGTTACGACTTCAAGCCACGACTCACGACTTGGTAGCGTTCCAGGGTTCAGGTTGGGCTACACTGACGTTGACGTTAGCTACTGGGTACGCTGACGTTGACGTTAGCTAGTGGCTATGCTGACGTTAGCTAGCGGCTACCTAACATTGGCGTTAGCTAGTGCTAGCTGATACTAGCGATTTCTAGTCAGCGACATATATTGGGCTTTTTAATAAACATAACCTGTAGTAGTACACAATTGTGTGTGCATTGTTTTGATTACAATGTGCGGAATTACTTTACGTTGTCTATTCATGTCTATTTATTTCTATTTCACCGGCATCTGTACAGCATCAACAGGGGGCCATTGTTGTTTATGTGTGTGTGACGTCAAAAACTGTAACTGGGAGTACAAAATCTGGTACGAGTTCACGGGTAGTAAGTTACGGGTTGGACGGCCGTTCCAGGGCACTTTCACGGGTATAAGGTTGTGAAAACACGAGTTACGGGTTGCCTGGAACGCAGCATTAGTCCACCAGAAAGCAAACGACTGAAGTCAACAGGGCACACAGAGAAGGCTCTTCTCATTGTTCAGATCATCTCATCTGATTAAACTAATACACATAGAGCTGTCAAAACTGTCCAAACATGACGTTCAAATGTTCCTCTCTATGTTCCACACACAGTTTCGAACTATTGGAATGCTAGAAGGCATTCATTATTTTAGTGTTGTTCTGGAGAGGAACACAGGTAAATCATGTAATCTGTGAAATGGTGAAATGGTCAAGAGAACTTAATACAAAATGTAGCTGCTTAGTGTTGAATAATAACAATGTAATGCAACTCTGCATATTGAAATGTGCTGATGACTTTGCCATTTGATTCTAAACGACAGGTATGGAGAGTCTAAAAGGGGACCAAATTAATTTAAAATGTTATGAGTTGCAGGGAATTGTGGACCCAAATGCAGAGACAGGCAGGCAGGCAGGAGAAGGTTTGTGCTCGAGGATTTATTGAATACAAAAAAAAACAAGGTACTCAAACAAAGAGAGTCCTGAGAGGAGCAGGCAAAAAGGCAAAGACTAAAGGAAGTCCAAAAAAGTCGAATAGCCAAAAAACAGGGTAACAGGAACGAGAACAAGGAGACAAAAACTTACACGAACAAAACAGGCAGGGAAAGGACACGAGCAGGGACGAAGGCAAACAAATGATCTGACCGGCAGGAAAACACAAGACAGGAAGTAAATCTAGACAAGACCATGAAGAAAACAGAATTCAAAATAAAACAGGAAACAGAACTAAATACAAAACAGATACCAAAATAAGACAAAACACCAAAACCATGACATAAAAGTACTTGCATGCATGTCAAAAAGTAGCAATATTTGATTGGAAATTGTTCAAAGATAAAATAGATACTGCTGTTACACTTGAACTGTCTACAGATTTACTCTCAGTTGTCTTGGCATGCTGTAGTGTTTTCAGTGGGCTTTAGCACAATATAATTGTCAGGTCCTGAAATGCTATTGTGTTTTGACCCTTGTGTTTTTTTTCCCACTGTGTCCTTTTCTGTCCTTTGCCCATGTTTTGTTTTGGATGACACAAACACTGAGGAGGAGATAGAGAGAAGTAAAGACAAGTGGGGAGGGGGGTAAAGGTAGCAATTTGGCAATACCAGCAGAGCAGTGAAGTGCAATCAAAAGTCCTGTCCTCTCTGCAGCACTGTGTGTGTGTGTGTGTGTGTGTGTGTGTGTGTGTGTGTGTGGTGACACTCAGAGAGAGACTCCATTAGTGAGAACCATTGTCAGGTCACCAAACAAGGCACCTTGTCAAACAGGATAGACTAGAATAGAATAGAATACAATACAATAGACCAACCATTATAAGCAAATACCAGCATGACTACTTTTGTTAAGTAAATGGTAACCCAGTTTGCTTGAAAAGCAGCAATGGCGGGGGGGGAGGTGATACGTGGGATTTCTCCCTTTCTGGTCTATATATCCCTGCCTCTGTCCCTGGTGGGGACCAAATGTTTATCGTCACCAACAGACCATATTACACCTACAAGTATTTTAAATAGGGCTGTCAGTTTAACGCGTTATTAATGGCGTTAATGCAAACCTATTTTAATGGCGTCAATTTTTTTTTCAGTGAGATTAATATTCTTTCGGATCTAGCTAGACCGGAAACAAAACAGGCACATGCCGCGGCCACACACACTTGTTTGGGCTTGCGAGCCGCGTAGCTAGTAGGCTCATAGCGGCGATTAGCTTTGGAGTGAGTAGCGACTCTAGAGTCATAGTGAGAGAAACAAAGTGTCTCCTCTGTTCTTTCTGACCACGGTGGGAAACCTGGAGCAGAAAAAGGTTAACCTTCTCCTTGATTTTACGTTGTTTATGGAGAAGGAGAACCAGGAAATGATTCGGGGGAAACCATAGTCGCTATGACAACGAGCCACACTCACCTCAGGCATGAGGCAGTACTGTCTGCAATGGAAAATGGAGGTAACAGTGTTACATTATGTGACAGATTATTAGGTCCATGTGTGAATGTTAGTGTGAAATTGAACACTACGTATATGCCAATGTTGTTTTCAATGAAAAAAAACATTTGCACAAAGCAATCCGATCCACTCCATGTTGATAAGATGATTAAAATGAGAAACAATTAATGGGACAATAAGAAATCAAGGGACATTTAGAATAGATAAAAATGTGCGATTAATTGCATTAATCGTGAATTAACTATGACATTAATGTGATTAATCACGATTAAATATTTTAATTGTTTGACAGCACTAATTTTAAACTAAGTAGTTAGGAGCAGTGCAAGATGCTCGCGACCGTGCAAAATAACGTTGTCTGCAAACCACCGTTCATGTATCAACCATTTTTATTGTAGCTGTTCAGCAGCAGCCGCCTCTAGTCCGGTTTGCTGCTAACAGTGAAGAGCAGCGAGGCCCGGTAACGTTACCGAGCTCCAGTCAGGAGCCCAAGACACCAGAGCCCTGCTCAATGAAACATGCCCTGAGATTATTATACATTAATAATAATGAATCATTAATGAAACTGACTTGACTTGATTTGAAAGCTTTGTAAAAAGGGGATATTTGTGTTGAGAAATGAATGTAAAACATTTAATTTAGTGTCAGAAACAGAGCCAGCTGTGAAGAGACTAATGTTCTCACTGTGAGACACAGGTAAGCTGCTGATGTACCATAATGTGTTAATAAGAAAACGTTATCACTGAAAAAAATGCTTTTCTTACTTAGTATCTTACCTGTTTCCAGTTCAAATATCTAAATATTCTTAATTCAAGATACATTTACTAGACAAGTGAAATGGCATAAGAAATGATGTCTTGTTTTCTGAAAAAAAACAACTAAAAATTAAGTGATTTTGTTTTTTTGTTGTTGCTTAAAACAAGCTAAATCTTAAACAATTATTTTTGGCAGATAATGTAGCTTGTTTTAAGCAAAAATCACTTAATTTTGAGGTGTTTTTTCATACTTGTTTAGTAAATGCATCTTGATGTAAGATTTTCTTTTAGATATTTTGCTGGAAACAAGACAAAAATACTAAGTAAGAAAAGCATTTTTTTTTTGTTGCAGTGATCACATTAGTTACAATATAACAACTTTCTATTCCCAAGTGTTACTAGTGACCCATTATGTTTTTAATCAAACAATAGTGAATATACAAAGCCCACGATTGAAAGGGAATAGGATAAAAGTAATATGAATTAAGCCTTTAGTCGTGAACTAAAGTGGGCCGGTCTAAGGCATGAAACTCCAGGGCTGAAAATGAGTCCCAATCCGGCCCTGGCACCCGGTTAAGCGCGTGCCCCATGTACTAAGGCGCAATCCTTACCGCAGTGGCCCGCGTTCAAGTCTGACCCATGGCCCTTTGCTACATGTCATTTCTCCTCTCTCTCCCCTTTCCTGTATTCAGCTGTGCTGTTTAGTAAAGGCGAAAATGGCCACAAAATTATCTTAAAAAAAACAAATAATTGCTGCTGTTGGGTCCATTGTCTATTAATGCATTTCCCTGCTGATGTATTTAAGGTTCATACTGTAGATAGTCTGTATCCACGATGTTCCACTTCGAGGATTTTTCAGCTGGAAATTCTGCATTCTTTGTGTTGGCATTTTAAACTCTGGTGGATTTGTGAGGACTCTGGTTAAAGGGATACTTCACCGCTGGAAAGCTGAATATATCTTTAAATTGGGTCACTTATGTAGCAGAAATGTGAAATTTTTTTTTTAATTGGTGCCTTCTAGGCCGAGAAAAGCCAGAAAATGTGTTTTTGGCTCATATGGATGAAAGACACCAAATCCCAGAATGCACTTCGCTTCGCTGCTTTGAGTCCACTCCCAAGCCACGCCTACCGCTTGACAGACAGACAGTGAGGCATTCAACTCAAGTCAATGTGTTTTATTGTTATTTCAACCATATACACGAAACAACGTTTCATCGTGGCTCAAGTGGTGTTACACATTTCAAATATATAAAAACTACATTATATAATAACGACATACAAAACATTGAGTGCACACACATTATAGGCTCCGCAAAGTTCAGCTAACGCATACTAGCATTAGGCTTGGTGGGCTGTAAACACTGAGTATAAACACAGCCGTGAATTAGCGTGGAATGTCGAATGGTCGCCATGTAACAGTCACAAACTCCAGCGGTTAGCAGTTAGTTGGATACAAATCACCCCATTTCTGCACCAGTCCGTGTTAACACAGCCCACCTTCATACAGAGCATCTCTAGCTCGGATCGTCGGAAGGCTAGCAGGCCTGGTAGCTGGACAGTCCGGGTCACTGTTGTTCAGCCATGTTTCCCACGAAAGCAAAAAACACAGTCTCTGAATTCGCGTTGGGAGCATCGTTGAAGTTGGATGTAGTCCAGTTTGTAGTTTAATGAACGGACACTTGCAAGCAGGATTGATGGGACAGGTGGCCGGCTAGCGTTAGCTCGCTCTGGATGTGCCTTTCCCCCGGCTAGCGTTAGCTTCCCACCTAGCCGACGAAGATGTCCCCAACCCGGCTCGGGGTACGACGAGTCCGCTGGAGTCCGCTGGTCTCGGTGCTGGTCTCCGTGCTGGTCTCCGTGCTGGTCTCCGTGGCAGGCGAAGCTCTCGTAGTGGGCCGATTATTTCGTCTGTAATAACGTTCCCTGCATATTCTCCGATCTGTACCGATCTATCCTGGTGGTACACGTGCGGTAGTTTGAATGCACATAATTGTTGTAAAAGTTTGCTGCTGAGAAGATAGAGCAGAGCCCTGTTTAGCGAGGATTCAAGATGGCTGACATTTCGTTTTTTTCCGGCCGAGATCGGCTTGCTTCGGGCGATGGGCGGGTTTAAAACATGCGGAAGTAGGTCCTACTACTGGTTGTAGTCTTTTGCTCTGTCGAAAAAATCTTCCGATGACGCAAAAATCGTCATTTTACGTCATCGGAAGATTTTTTCCGGACCCCCCAATGCAGATATCTCCTGTTTCAGGGGGATATGAGGGAGGGACGCACGGTCATTCGATTTAGCTGAATGCTAAATCGGTGAAGTATCGGTGCAGAGTCGCCGCAGCTCCGTGCCTTTGATACAGTTGATCATGTCTGAACTCCTGGCAGTTATTAACGGTGTGCCACAGGGTCTCTCAAATGGATGTAAATGTGCTTCTTGTGACTGTTAAAGCTCTTTCGGACTCCCTGTCTTTCCCACAGAGCCACAGAGAGTCTGGCAGTAGCTGCTCATGGCTGGTGACTCTGACTACCAGCTCTATATCTCTATCCACACTGAGTGGTGGTCAGTCAGACTCCCCTGTGTGCCCTGACCCTCCGTTTCACTCATTACGTAGCTACGAGGACCAGCCATCATTGCTCCCCCACTCCACTGAGCCAGAGTTCTAAGTTGTAAGCGTTGTAAGTGTTAATGGTAATAATCCCATTGGGTAAAGCTTTTAGCGTTTGCCTTCTTTTTCTCTTTTTTTCTTTTCTCAACATGAGTTTGGCTAACCCTAGTTTGCAATGTTGCCACATTCCCAGATCTCAGAAATTTACTTGGTGAGTTCAATGTTATCACGATCCAATAGATAAACCTGACTTATACATCAACCATATACACACAACCACTGTGTGTGTGTGTGTGTGTGTGTGTGTGTGTGTGTGTGTGTGTGTGTGTGTGTGTGTGTGTGTGTGTGTGTGTGTATGTGTATGTGTGTGTGTGTGTGTGTGTGTGTGTGTGTGTGTGTGTGTGTGTGTGTGTGTGTGTGTGTGCTCTAAGCAGCAGGTATGCCCTGACATTCTCCTCCTGTGCTTGTCATGAATAAACATCTACTCTGACTGCAGACTTAACAGCTTGTAATATGTAATACACCCTATCACTAGTTGAGTGTGTGTGTGTGTGTGTGTGTGTGTGTGTGTGTCTGTGTTAATGCTCCATATCAGAGCTGTCTGTCAGGCAGCCGTGCGTCTGCATAAAAGGAGGCTGTTCAACAAGCCCTCGGCACTGTCACTCTGTCTCCCCTCACACACTGATTTCTCATTATGTCCTGAACATCTCCCTCTTCCTGTTCACCTGTGCTTTATTGTTTTATCTTGTTCTCCTCCATTTATCTCTCTTTCACTTCCTCTCCATCCCTCTCTTCCTGAAACCCCTGAGCTACAGTTCTGTGTTTGCTGAGCAAAAGTAGGATGGTACTACTCCTCTGGCTCTTTATTTTTCTCATTCTATAATTTTTCTTACCTGTTTGCTAAGCAAAGATGAGGATATCCTCTCTCTACTCACTGCCTCTAATCTTCCTTTACTTTGTAGTATTAGTCTTTCTCTCAACCTCACTCATGTGTACTTTTGCCAAATGCTTTTTAGGGGTAGGAATCACCAGAGGCCCCACGATACGATATTATCACGATACAATATTTTCACGGTGCGATATTACCACAATACGATATTATCACGATACAGTATTATCACAATACAATATTATCACAGTATGATATCACAATATGATATTATCATGATACAATATTATCCCTGTACAATATCACGAAAAGATATCGCGATACAATATTATCACAATACAATATTATCACGGTATGATATTATCACGGTGTATATATATATATATATATATATATATATATATATATATATATATATGCTAGTATATAGAGTGGCTTTCCATCTCTGTCTGCACTATTTCCCCCCAAAAAAGGACACAGTGAATAGGTTGGTCAACAAACCGTACTGGACATTTAGTTTTGTGTGGTCTAACTTATAGAACTCCTACCTGATGTCATCACTGGTCTCATCTCTACTTGATTCCATCGCCCACCTCATATCTGTCTCATTCACTCCTTGCCTCCTTCTCCACTAAGACATATTGTCAAACAAACATTATGTAATAGATTTTCCATATTAGTTTTTCCATATTAAAGCACAACTCTCGCCAAAATGCATCCTAGGGTATTTTTGTGAATGTATGTGAGTCAAACTTTAGATTAAAAGCATTTTTTGGACCAAATCGCCACTTTGAAGATTCGCCATATTCTCGTTTTTGGGTCAAATGGCCTTTTGAATGGGAGATCTAGGGGCACCCTTATGCTAGCCTCAAAATAGCTATTTAGGAAACACTAAAAAGGCTCGACACAACATGAAACTGTGCTTGAAGTATCACTAGGGGCTCTACGCATTAACGCAAGCATTGACAACATTCTTTGTGTACACAGATTTACTAAAAATAAAGTATTTGAAGAACTCACCGCATCTGTTGTTGTTTTCGCTTGCAGCCATCTTTGCCAGTCAAAACTAGTCGATTTCCGAATGCGACGTAACAGGGAGGAGAGTAAAGATGGAAAGCTCCTAAAGCTTAGTTCCATATAAATGCGCGGATGATTTTTTGTTTTATCGTTTGTAAAAACAATATTGACCTTGTAGTTATAAAAGGAGCCTCATATAAGAACGATATTTCCTCCTATGGAGTCCGTTCATCTGCATTCGGAAATCGACTAGTTTTGACTGGCAAAGATGGCTGCAAGCTACGGTGAGTTGTTCAAAAACTTTATTTTTACTAAATCTGTGTACACAAAGAATGTTGTCAATGCTTGTGTTAAGGTGTAGAGCCCCTGGTGATACTTCAAGCAAAGTTTCATGATGTGTCGAGCCTTCTTAGTGTTTCAAAAATAGCTATTTTGAGGCTAGCAAGAGAGTGCCCCTAGCTCTCCCATTCAAAAGGCCATTTGAAAAACGAGAATACGGTGAATCTTAAAAGTGGCGATTCGGTAATCTGTTGGTAACAAGTGGCTCCCCCTACACTTCCACCTAATGTTAGACCTACCTGTTGCCTTCCTCTGTCTTTCCTGAGCCACCATCCTCACACCTGAATGAAATTCAGCCTAAATTCTATTCTTTAATCAACCTAGTAATGACATCAGATAAGACAACTATTATGCAGTAGGGTTGTGCTGCTGTTGAAATTACATTCACATTTTGGATTTTAAAAATATATAATACAAATATGGAGAGCCACTTAGCACAGACCTTTAAAGAGAGAGAGAGAGAGAGGGAGAGAGAGAGGTGACCCTGTAATTACAGCTTCCATGTCACCTAACAGATGTAACTATAGTCTGTATGTCTTACAGCACAGCTAACATGATCAGCTAATGGTAAAACAAAATCTATTAATGATTCCATGGTAAACCAGTTATTGCATAAGTTATGTTTTCCAGCTTCTTGTTTTCTTCCAGTTTTCAGCTCAGCAACCTCATTTTGCATAGTCTAAGCTAGCCGTAAACCTCCATTTGGCTGCCACATGTAACATGTTAACATGTATATTTACAAGCCTCCAAGCACAGACTTGGAGACTTTAAATCCTACCTGTTGCCTTTCACTATCCACGTATTTAACTACTGTCACATTCCTTGACATGCCATCTACTTTTCTCTCATTTTTTCTATTTTTAGCTCCCGACAGCTTTTTTGCTTCATCCATCTTTTACCATAGACGACAACTCACTACTCGTACCTGCTCGCTCAGCGCTCACAGTGCCCCTGCCCCGCCTCCTCATTATGTGCATCAATCTACATACTGTGTATTTTACGTGCGGCTATGGGGTGGTACAAATTCAAAACCTGTTCTGTAGTCTCACATGGCCTAGTCTCGCTTTGCCAGACCATCCAAATACTACAAGGGTAGTTGCCCTGGGCCACGCACCCTCAATGCCATCTTGCTCATACCCCCCAACAGCAAGATGAGAAAGGCAAACTGGACTGTCCTGTGCATTCATTTAAAGATCAATCAATTGAAAAGAAAGAGAAAAGAGCTATCTGTAAAGATGCATGCATTTAAATGTCTCCCGAGCACTTAACACGTGATCAGTGGCAGTGAAGAGTGAACTTAGGACTGTCTTACTTTAGATTTTGAGATAACATGTAATGTCGTCGTTTTATAACAAACAAATCCTGTTAGTGTTGAATTCAAGCGTCTGCTTATATATATATATATATATATATATATATATATATATATATATATATGTGTGTGTGTGTGTGTGTGTGTGTGTGTGTGTGTGTGTGTGTGTGTGTGTGTGTGTGTGAGTGTTCCTTTAAAACTGGTTTTAATATCAAGTATTCCCTGTAGTGCTTGGCTTCTTTCAGTGCTTTGTTTGAACAGTGTGGTGCAGAAATCCACTGTTGGAGAGACAGGGCGAGACTTAAACACAGAGAGAATAAGAGAGAGAGAGAGAGTTATTAGGAGTGTGTTTGTCTAAAGATATGTCGACACACACTGTGATGAGCTAAGTAAAGGCCACAGTGTGAGGCAGCCAATATCCAGAGACTGACCAAATATTTAGTGGTGAATATTGTCTTGAATAGCTGAAATGTTGGACAATTGGCCATTGATAATTTAAATTAATGTGATGGCCGTTTTAGCGGGTATATTGTATACATTGCAACATACAAATAACATACAGATAATAATTAAAATATATATATATATATATATATATATATATATATATATATATATATATATATATATATATATATATATATATATATATATATATATATATAAACAACATTGCATTCTTTGTTTTCATTTCCTGACAGTGTAGCTAGCTGTCTGGATTTACCCTGCAGAGATCTGAGGAGCAGTTAACCAGAGTCCTCAGAAATCAACCAGAGTTTAAAATTACAACACAAAGAAAGAGGAAGTAAACAGAGCACCAGAGCAATCGGCAGTGGAACGTCAAGGATATAGACTACACATGGCCAGACTATGTCCACAGCACTGTATCAGCACTGGAGTATGGTCCGACCACACTGTTTATCTATTCTAGGATAGGGGAAAAACTCTCTGGCCTTGTTTGTATTTCTTTAAACAATCACTACACAACGTCACAGCGGTGCTAATCTCCAGATGTAGCAATGGTGTCCTTGCAAAATAGATAGTGGAGATAGCGGAAGAGGAGGGACATCCAGCATTTCTCAGGCTTCAGTCCAGCACTGTACATCCCATAAGCCAGAATAATGTGTGACGACCATATTCATCATAGACATCATATTCTTCTTTGTCAGTTATGTGTGTCTGCAGGTGTGTACATGATGTAGCTCTAATATGGCAGATGTAGTCGAGGTCAAGAATCAGGACACACAAGGAGTGTGTGTATGTGAGTGAGAGGTGAATGATCGCTCTGTAGGATACTACTGTGCTCCACTGCATGCATGTATGAAGAGTCACTAACCTCTCCACAGGGATGTAATAAAGGGCAATTGTATCATCATCATCTTCCAAAAAACACCATGAAGGCAATGGGAACTCAAATCAGTTTCAAGCTTATTTCAGCAAACCTGTTAACCACTGATCAGCTTATGTTTGATGCCACAACTACTCTACCGTTTTTGGCTTCCTTCTTAAGGCTGTGTTAAGATAAAGCTTTTTTTTTTTTTTTTTATACAAAGTGTGTCAGATGCTAGAAACAGAGAGCACAACAGAGTGTGTCAACCTTGGGATGTCTCAAACCCCATGAAGATTTTGTTGAGGTAGAAAAACATAGATATTTCAAAAGTGTGTAATGCCTTCATAAACCATGTAGCACTTGTTCTCTAATTGTGAAAATAGAAAATAAATATGCCATGCCCAAATTCACATGACAACGTAACACTCTGGGGTGATGAAATCTAAAAACAGCCTCGGGCAAGAAATGGCTGAGAAGCTGAGAATAAGAGGACATAGGGCACATGCAGGAAGCATTGCAGCATTTTACATCTAGCAAGCAATTTAATTTGTAACTAACTATTCTTAAGGTGTTAAAACAGAAAACAAAAATAATAGTCATAATAAAATTGAGAACATTTAGAACATTCAGGATGGTGACCTAAGTGACCACTGCCACAAAGTGTAAAAATCAATCTTGGCGCTAAAGATAAATTATACACCTTGCCTAACCCTTGCCTTATTTTTATTCATTTGTATTTTTTTAGTTATTATTATTAGGACTGAGCACGGTTTGTAACATTACATCCTACCATGTGCTGTTTTTTACGGAAAAACTCAGTAGCAGCACAACTCATTCACATATGTGAAGAAGGTTCGGGAGACTTACACAGAAGCATTTAATGAACACTCAATTGAGGAGACAATTAAGCAGGCAGTACAGTGTGCAGTGCCATCCCAACTCTCTAAAGTTCCTGTGCTCTTGAAAGTGGATTTAAACTCATGCTGGAGGCGTGACGTTTAGCTGAACTTTTAAAGTAAACAAAGATATTGCGGGCGCCATAAACAAAGATGCTAAAGCCTAATTCTCTCTCTCTGGGAAGTATGTTAAAGTGTGGCTGGCCCTACGACCTCCACAAGCAGACAGTCCTGAGATATAACATTCCCTTATCATGCAGCTGCCTAGTCTCTCGAAATCTGTAGACAGACAAACATGAACAGTTATGGTTATTAGAGACTGGCCCCCGACTCGTCCCCTGACCTGTGACCTATGAATGACCTGATGTTGTCCAAGTTCTCCCTTTAGTCTCATCATAACACAACATGGTGTGTCTGTGTGCGTGTGCGTGTGTGTGTGTGTAAAAGGAGGCTGACCCACTCAACTCTCACTTTAAACTCAATCAACCTGTGGCTGTGGCTCAGTGGTAGAGTGGTTGCCTGCCAATTGGAAGGTTGATGGTTCAAACCCCGTGTTTCCCCCGATGCTGCAAATCGGAGTGTAAATGTGTGAGAGTGTTTCAATGATGAGCAGGTGGCAACCTGGCAGCCTCGGCCACAGCGTGTGATTGTTGAATGGTTCCTGTACTATGTTAAAGAGCAGTCGTTAAGACTAGAAAAGTGCTATATAAATACAGCTATTTATAAATAAAGTTGCCGTAGTGGAAGGGGCAGAACTAACAAAAATTTAACAACTTTTGATAATGGCGGCCATATACTTGACAGCGAAACCCACGGCATATTACAAATGTAAGTTGAATATAAGTCTTTTTGCTATACTTGTATAACATATAAGCCACCTGTTTATGTATATATATATATATATATATATATATATATATATATATATATATATATATATTATATTATATTATTATGTTTATGATTTTTCTATTACGATTTATAACGTTTATTTGTACTGTAATTTGACGTGCTATCAAGCTAGCTTTAGCTAACCTTAGCTAGCTAACAGCGGCACAGTTTAACCAAAGAGTATAGAAGTTACCGGTACTCTTTGGTTTAACCACTGGCTAATAAGTGATAACCTAGCTAACGTTACATGTGTTGTGGTATACTGTTGTTTATTGTGTTAAACTATCGTCCTCACTGTAGACATTTTAGCGGTAGATGTGTGATCTTGTAAATATACATTAAGCTGCGAGCATTAGCAGTAATGTTACAGTACATTTATGTATGCTATGTTATAACGTATTGACTTATATATATCATTAGGGACACAGACGTAGCAGCCGTCAATGCTGCTAACTTGAGGGAAGACCTCCTCTCCTGGAAGGCGAACGACCTGGGGGAGGAGAGAGAGGATTTCCCTGCTGGTCTTGTGGACAGCACGGTGCACAGTGGCCCGGGGCATAGCAAAGGCTCTGGCTAAACCACGATAAGAGGTACCGCTGGCTAGCCGAAAGAGGAAGACAAGGGCCTCGATGACGGGTCCCCAGGATGTACCGTTACAGGATCCCCTGGAGAGTCTGAAGTCCACCCTCATATCACTTTCCCCATCAAAGTACAGGCCCAGCAATGGCACCGTCTTTTAAAATAAAATGTTGTTGAATGTATTTAATGGTATGTGTTATCTTTAGCGTTGCATGACTGTAGCAAGCATACGTGACATGAAAAATGAATAGAACAATAGCATCTATTTAAATGTCTATTGGTTGCCTAGCGCTGCTTTCACTCTTGTATTGTCACTGTAATTAATAGGTATTGCAATAAACACCCTTATATAAACATATAATATGACTAGAGAAAAAGAAAAAGAATCGCTGGTGCAGCACTTATTTCATTTATTTTTATTTTTTAAGGTGCATAACAATGACTAACGTTTCGATGTAAAGTTACATCTTCATCAGAGTCCTTGACTGCTGCACCAGCGATTCTTTTTCTCTGCACTGTTTAGTCCTGCCCTGGTTGCACCGGATTGTTTTGGATTACAGAAGCGCAGAGAACTCTCTTTTTCACATATAATATGACTATTTTCTATGTTAACGTTATATGTCAATTGGACGCCATTTTAATTGCTCCAATTTTGCTAAAATAACTCAAAATGGCCATTTTTTGGTTATTTTTTTACAATAAATTAAGAGCAAAAGTATGAATATCATCATACCGGTACGTTAATGGTTGCGTAAAACGGAGGGTAAATACAAGAAACAATAAAAACAATCACATTAATTTTGATGAACAAAGCAGAAATGTATTTTTCGCAAGTGCTCTGCGCTGGGTACAATTGAAGATGTGGAAGTGCGCTATTTGAGACACACCTACAGAGACATTGTAGCTTCAGCGAGACATCATCCATGAAGTGTTTAGTTTTTGTAATTTTATACCTTATATCTTATACTTCCACAGTTTAACAATAAACTGAGACTTTCTTCGGTTGAAAAATGATCTTTTAAATTGACGAACATCATATTTGTAATCCATGGCTCAATTCAAACGGGATCAAAAAATTATTTGCTTTTCCCTGTTCACTACCGTTCATATTTTTTCTGAGTTAAGGTCCCTGAGGTCCACCGGAAGGGGCGGGACTTCGGCTCTCTATAGCGCTGTGTGAACGCATTCATGTGATTGGCTTATAAGTAAACAATCCCCCACGTGGGGTGCGTTCTTGTGATTGTCTAAAACAAGGGAGATATCTGATTGGTTGCAGATCATTCCCTGTTTAAAAAAAGGCATTTGTGAGTCGAGCCACATCAGAGGAGTGTCAAAATTCATTGAAGTTCACAGACCGCAAGCAGTTTGTATATAAGGTATATTTGTGTGTGCATCAGAAATACATTTCTGAATGTTATGTGCATTTCTGAATCTTGTGTGCATTTGTGAATCTTCTGTGCTTTTAAAATTTTGTGTGCGCATGTATGTATCCTGTGTGTGTGTTTATGAATCATGTGTGTGCATGTATGAATCCTGTGTGTGTATTTATGAATCATGTGTGTGCATGTATGAATCCTGTGTGTGCATATGTGAATGTAGTGTGCGCATTTATCTTTATTGAGACTCTTTTAGCTCCATAGCCTTGACCGTGTTCTTGACCATGCTTGAGACAGTGGTACCCCGTTCTCATTCAGCACAATGTCCAACATAACCTCATAACCTTTGCAAGCAGAGAAGTACTTAAACAAAGTGGGCCCTATCTTGCACCCAGCGCTATTGACTTTGTACACCGACACGTGTCATTCCCTATTTTAACCAGACGCACAGCAGACTTTTGCCTCCATAGACGCATGTCGGTAAATTAGGGAATGAACTTGCACTCCCGGGGGCGGTTCAGGGAACAGAGGAGGTGTGTTCAGGCGCAAATGTTCCCTGGTGCTATTTTGCAGTTTCAGAAAACAATTCCGCCACTGACCAGGAAAAACCTAGTCTAAAGTCAGTGGCTCTAGTCTAAAGTCAGTGGTGCTAGTCTAAAGTCAGTGGCGCTAGTCTAAAGTCAGTGGTGCTAGTCTAAAGTCAGTGGCTCTAGTCTAAAGTCAGTGGCGCTAGTCTAAAGTCAGTGGCGCTAGTCTAAAGTCAGTGGCGCTAGTCTAAAGTCAGTGGTGCTAGTCTAAAGTCAGTGGCGCTAGTCTAAAGTCAGTGGGGCTAGTCTAAAGTCAGTGGCTCTAGTCTAAAGTCAGTGGCGCTAGTCTAAAGTCAGTGGCGCTAGTCTAAAGTCAGTGGCTCTAGTCTAAAGTCAGTGGCGCTAGTCTAAAGTCAGTGGTGCGTTATTCAGATGCTATTTTAGGGCCGCATGCTTGGCCATAATGTAGCGTGTGCACAACATGCATACACTTTGCTTCTCTCATCTACACGGATGCAGCAGTTCCCATTTTTGCAAACCATACATAATTATAAGGAAAAATATTACCGAAAATGCTCTTCAGGTGTTTGGATAGGTCAGGAGGAACTTTACAGTACAGTCCTCAAAAAGTCGCAGCATTCTTTGTGGCTTGTTGTGTTTTACACATTTCCATGAATCAGGGATGTGTTGATGACATAAATGAGGAAATATTAGAGGACTTAAGGAGACGTGATGTTGAACTATGGCGGGATTGGATACTTGAGGGTCCGGGAGTGGTAATGCGCGATGTGCTCCTGGTGGACGGAGATGGAGTGGTGGGAGGAGGAAGGGGCACAACAGGAGCAGGTGGTGCGTTTGGAGGCCCACGCTCCATGGCTGCAGCAATCCTCTCCAGACTTGAGGAGAAGCGCCCGAGAGGCCGCAGCAACATCGCCACCCGGTCAAGACGGGCATTTATTACTTTGCTGCATCCCAGACAGCTCCCGCTGTTATAATAGCAATCTGCCATGGAACAAGCGCGCCTGCTCTTAAAGGGAATGTGAGATGACGCTCTGATTGGTTTGTTGCACGTTACGCCTAAACCACACCTAACTACTTCAGAACAACCCATTTTAGATTTGGGTCGGGCGCAAGACTCATTTATCCCGCCGGTACAATAGCAACAGCGCCCGAGATCCGCCCACAAAGTTACTTGCGTTTTGCATTTGATACTTGCATTTCAGGTCTTTAAATAGGGCCCTGTGTCTCCATAGATGACGGTAGACCTAACAGCTGTATGATAACACAGTGCTGCCTCATCCTGCCGAGGCCATGGAGGAAGTAAACACTTAACACATTCTGTCTGTGCTGAGGTATTTGGGTTAAGCATATGTGTTTACGTCTATCTTTGTTTACATTGAAGGTTCAGCTAAAGTTGAAATACTCCTTTAGAAGGACGGGAATTTCAGAAGTCGGGGTGGCATATACACTGAACTGTGTGATCCTAATTTCTCCTCAATTAGAGATTTAATTAAATGCTTCTGTGTAATTCATCAAAGTCTACCAAAACTTCTTCACATATGTGAAATGAGATGTGCTGCTCCTCAGTTTTTCCTTAACAACTACATGCACACACACACACACACACACACACACAGACAACCTGTGACTGATCTGAAATGAAACCACAGTTGTTAACCTCCCATACTGTTTTAAAATGTTCTATATTTTCCACACCGTGCACTGCAGTAAAATCTGTGGGGCTGGGTGAGGATACATTACATACTGGACTTCATGTCTAAATCATATGTCTAAGGATGTTCTGTCCCAATAATTATGTCGCTAGTGTGCCTAATTAAGGCCTAATTTACTGTAATTGTGCCGTACTGGCTGAATAGAATATAAATTGCCGACAATTTTATTTGCCCTTATTTTAGCAACATTTAGAATGTACCACACCACTTGTAAATGTAAATGGACTGTATTTATATAGCGCCATAGGTGGAGTTTGACATTCAAGCCAGGGGTGGCAAAGAAAAAAAAAAAAACTCATTGTACAGCTGAGACCTGGCCTACCACTTGGGGAACACAGCACGAGCACATATGGACAAAACAAACATGCTAAACAAACATACTGTATGATTATTTTTAACCCAAAGAAAAGAAAAACAGTACAACAATACAATCATATTCTATTAGTAAACAGGTAGAAGCCACGTAACTTGTTGTCACATCTTTGGACACAGTTAGGATCAAAGCAATGACATGTGGACGACTTCTGCACTGTTAAATATTATCTTCAACCAAAACAAAAAGATTTTACAAGTTTTTCTTTCCTTTCTTCTAAACACACTTTGTGGCAATGGCAGCGATTAAAAAACCAAGTTATATTTCACATTTTGTTGAACTTAATGAAACATTTAAAACATTTTGTGAGACACGGGGAAAAAAGAAAAAAGCGGCCATGTTAGAGGCTACAGGATGCATAAAGATTTGCCTTTCTCTTGGTTTTAGTCTGACAAGACAGAACATTTTCAACTGACAGTCACACTCACACAACACTCCCCACTTTTGATTTTAACATCAGTGGACCCCCCATCTCCCGTCCCTCAAAAGACAGCTAATTGAAAGCAGTGTGTTGAGCTTCTCCAGCTTGTTGTTACCTAGTGCGGCTGTTGCTGTGGGTTGAACGTCAGGACTGCTAGCGGTTGCTGCTGATCCAGAGCTGCTCCAAGTTCCCTCCAAATTCACAGTGGTGTCTGTTTGCCTATCGTCATCATCGGTTATTGTTGTTTGTGTTGTATTCTTGTTAGATCCTGATGGCTGAATATTTATATCGTTTGGAGCTTACCATTTTAAAAATCTCCTTATGTCCATATTTTCGTGTAACGAGTCCAACAGATAACTACATTATTACAGTTTTTTACAATCACTTTGCTACTAATTTCAGAACCTTGACGTCATTTTTCAAAACTCTAGACACAAAACTCAAAACGATCATCACTTGTAACCAGGGCATGAAATTAACACCCGCCCACCCGCCAAATGCGGGTGAATTTTGCAATTGGCGGGTAACACTGTCAATCTACCTGCCACATTGGCAGGTAGCCAATGAGAATTGAGTGATTCAGACGCGCAACTATTGGTAAGCATGGTACGCGGTTGCTTACGGGCCCAGACCAATCAGAGGCCCGCATCACTGGAAGACATTGATTGACAGCCGGGGCCTCCTATCGCATTTGCATTACTCGCGACAATCCCAGCAGTCCCACGTGCAGCCACTGACCAAGCGGTAGTGAGAACGGGTCAAATTCATTTCCTTGTTTCTGATAACGAAGACAAGACGTGTGTGACTCGAACATTTCACATTTACCAACAAAACGTACAGCGACAGACCGTGCAGAACATTTCAGACCGTCCTGCCAACCGGTAGACATTTTAACATCAATGTAGCTGTAGCAATGTTTCACTCTGAAAGCTGCTGCCGTTTCAATCCTGTCCTGGGCTGTTGCTCGATTTCCCCCGCGACGCGCGCACACACACACACACATGGACACAATCACACGGTGAATGCAGGAAAAAACGGAGATGAGACGTACATAATAACCTAAATTGAGGACAGCTACGCTCATTATTGTAAGTGCAATAAGTTAAAGTCCAATAAGTAGCTACTCAAACCGTATGAATGTGTGTCCCAGACCAGGATAGAAAATGAACTAACAATGTAAAGATCAACAAGCCACTGACACATAGGCCTACTGTATGTTCAAATTTGATTAATTCAATAAATTATTATGTTTTGCCTTAATACACAGGCTACGATGAATAGGACAGGATAGGATCAGAGAGACACAGTAATTCCTGTTTTTCACCTTTTATGAGGCAAAAAAAAATCTGGCTGGTAAAAAGTCACTGTGGCGGGTGGATTTTTAAATCCACCCGCCACAGTGGCTGGTGGTCAAAAAAGTTAACTTCATGCCCTGCTTGTAACACAGGCTGTCCAATGTTCAGAACATTGCATTGTGCATTCATATCTTTAAATAAATCTTGCACTTGCACAATCATTGGTTCAAAAACAAATGTATTGTGAAATACCACTGAAAGGTTACGTTAGATCACCCACACATAGTTTCACTGGTCATCGTTCGTACAATCATTAAATATTGTAGTACAAAATAGGTGATACATGTTTCATTATGGTACTAGATGTAAATACATCCCTGTAAAAGTACTGCAATAGTAGAGAGAATACTACAGACAGTGGAATCATTGAACAAAACCTGAAATGTATTGATGAAATACAATACAGTACAATCACAACATAGGTTTATTAGAATCAAAGCAAAAATAATTAGCTACAAAATAGAAAAGAAAAGACAGTACTGTAAAACATCAAATGCAGTGTTCCTCAACTTGCTTGTACTGTAATAAGCAAAACAAAGAAGTGATTACTGTACTTCTACATATTCATCAACTCTGTCTTGTGGATTTGGCCGCAGGTTCTCATCTACATTGCAATTAGCCAAACATCTTGGAAAAACACCTGAGGAACAATGTGGTACGAGTATATATGTATATGTATATGTATACATATACAGTATATATATAAAGTATATATCTCAATCATCAGTAACGAGTTTGCAGAATTGGACAAGCAATTCCAAGGGCCTGCATGCATACAGTGCAGTACTGTCAATACTGTAAATAGTCTGAAAGGTAGTACATGGGACCATAGAAACAGTGTCTGATAAACAGTAGTACATTACAGTAAAGAATGATGGTGAAATATTACATCCATAGATAATGTAGTCTAACTGGTTCATGCTCCACACTAATTGGTGACAATGAATCTCGTTATCTTGAAACTTTCATGATCTAAACATGGAATATTGTTTGTCTGTTTCCATACAACTATGCATTAAGAGTAATGCAACAGTTACTTATCATTTTGATTAGTTGTATCGATTGATAGTTAGATCATTGTAATGAAATGAATAAACAATCATCTGAAATGTAATGTGTGAATTGCTTTTTGAAATAGTAGTACTTTGATGTTAAGTCGTGTCATATTGAACAGGTGATCTTTGTTAAATGAACAAATGATCTTTGGTTTATGTGGATTGTATCCAAGCAATTGAAAAAAAGTGTTAGAGTTTTGAAAAATGTGTATTTTGATCATTGGTTCTGAGTTTTGTGTCTAGAGTTTTGAAACATTACGTCAAGGTTCTGAAATGAATGCCAAAGTGATTGTAACAAACTGTACATGCTAGCTGAGAATCAATGGACTTAGGTTAGCCTGTCACTTTTTTATTTTATATATATTTTTTACTTATCCGGTATCGGGTCGCGGGGGGAGCAGCTCCAGCAGGGGACCACAAACTTCCCTTTCCTGAGCCACATTAACCAGCTCTGACTGGGGGATCCCGAGGCGTTCCCAGGCCAGGTTGGAGATGCAATCCCTCAACCTAGTCCTGGGTCTTCCCCGACGTCTCCTCTCAGCTGGACGTGCCTGGAACACCTCCCTAGGGAGGCGCCCAGGGGGCATCCTTACCAGATGCCCAAACCACCTCAGCTCCTTTTGACGTGAAGGAGCAGCGGCTCTACTCCGAGCTCCTCACGGATGACTGAGCTTCTAACCCTATCTCTAACCGTGGATTTCCACCGGCTGCATAACTGCTGCGGAACGGCTCCGGAACGTCGGCGGAGTCAATCGGTTTCCATTGTAGTCAATGTGTGTATTTCCACCTGTTGCGTAACGTCTGCGTTCCGACTCCGGCACAGCTCCGGCGGTCGCAGCCCTCCGGATCAGATACGCAGAGCTTCTATTTTTGACGGACGCCGGAGAGCTCCGCAGCAATTCAGCACACGGCAGATAGTGCGGGACAGGAAGTCGAGCACAGAAACAAACTAAAACATCCGGTTAATTTTCAAAATAAAATACACCGTGCTCACGGTGGATCATATTTCCGTTCACTACACCTTGAAAACACAGCACAGAGTTGTTTCCTCTCTACTCCTCGGAATAGAAACAAACTGTTGGTGGTTTTGTGGTTCTATTCTGCGTGAATTTGCGAGATCTAGTGGGTCCACGTGACTACAGCTGTCAGTTCTGGCCGCAGCCGTTCCGCAACAACTCCGGATCCGGTGGGTATTGTCGGACGGCGGACCACAGAGCCATTCCGCAACAGAGCCGTTCCGCAGCAGTTACGCAGCCGGTGGAAATCCACGGTAAGGGAGACGCCAGCCACACTCCTGAGGAAACCCATTTCGGCCGCTTGTACCCTGGATCTCGTTCTTTCGGTCATGACCCAGCCTTCATGACCATAGGTGAGGGTAGGAACGAAAACTGACCGGTAGATCGAGAGCTTTGCCTTCTGGCTCAGCTCTCTTTTCGTCACAACGGTGCGATAAACTGAATGTAATACCGCCCCCGCTGCGCCGATTCTCCGACCAATCTCCCGCTCCATTGTCCCCTCACTCGCGAACAAGACCCCAAGGTACTTAAACTCCTTCACTTGGGGTAAAGACCTGGAGAAGGCACTCCATCAGTTTCCTGCTGAGAACCATGGCCTCAGATTTAGAGGTTCTGATCCTCATCCCAGCCACTTCACACTCGGCTGCAAACCGATCCAGTGAGTGCTGAAGGTCACAGGCCGATGATGCCATCTACGTCGTGGTGGGATCGATGGAAAATTGCCAATGTATCTATTTATAGTAGTTTTTACATCATTCCCGGGTTTCACAGGAATATTATGCATCAAATCAATCAAAAACATTCAACTGGTGGAAAAACAGGGTGGCTTTTATTGTGAAGCAGTCAACAGAAATGCAACGTGTTTTTTCATCACTGTGGTTAACGTTCCTAGCATTTTCATAAAACTGCTAGGAACAAAGACAACTGTCATTTTGGCTTTTCTTCGTCAGTGGATCATTTTACATTTTTGGAAAGGAGTAATGGAACAAGAAGAAATAAGTTGGATGAAGAGCTGCAGACAGCAGAATGTGCCCCTCCCAACTCCTTAGCAAGGTAACATATGTTACTGTGTCCTGCTGTTGTGTGGGGAACGACTCACGCTGTGTGCAACCTGAAGTCAGATCGCCGTTGCAATCACTTTTGACATCTTTATTTTTTGAAAACAACATGAGTTTGTCTGGCTGCACTGTGAACAGATACTGTTGTATTTTTAACAAAGTATCTGCTCAGGTTTGCTGTAGTACTAAACTACTGCCAAACTAAACTACTAAACTGCCAAATCAACCAGGACTGAAACTTTAAAGGGTAATTTTTCAACCTGGGCTCTTTTTATCCCATGCATTAGTGTCTAAGTGACTAATGTGAACAAACATCTTTGAAACTAGTCCAGTACTGAGCGAGAATGCTGTAACCAGCAGCATCAAACCAGGCTGCAATGTTATCCTATGGGGCAATGCGCCCCATCAATGTCCGTCCACTAAAAGTGCTGTTTTTGCCCCTGACAGACTCAGATTATTATTCTAAGTGTCTCAAAACATTATGAAAGGATCCCTACAGAGATAGACCATTTTGTTAAAGTGTAAGATCATTTTTGTTTATTTTGAAACAACTTCATCGCCATTGCAAAAACTCACCAGATTCACCAGACTCAAACAATACTTTTAGCGTGTATAGAGCCAGCATATATATATATTTTTTTACCTTTATTTTTTTCAGGGAAGGTTCTCTAGGAGGAAGCCTCTCTTTTGCAAGGATGCCCAGATCACATTCACACAGTAACACACATTCACAGTACAACCACAGTCTGATCTGCTAGCTACTAAGCACTTGGGTTTAAGAGCCTTGCTCAAGGGCACCTCACTGATTTGACCCAGGTTTATCCTGTCGGTCCGGGGACAACCTCCCGGTCACAAGCTCGCTTCTCTAACCTCTCTAACCACTGCCTTTTCACATGTAAATGGGTGAGATAAGGAGTTATTTCAACCAAACCAGAGTGGTGATTGTTGGAACAGTGGAAAGACTAACCAAGACGGCTTTTGGTCTATCTCTGTAGGGATCCTTTCCATAATGTTGTCACTTAGAATATTAATCTGAGCCTGTCAGTGGCAAAAACAGCACTTTCAATAGACGGACGTTGAAGGTGCGCAATTGCCCATTAATATACATTGTAGCTTGTTTCACTGTTGCTGACTGCAACGATCTTGCTTAATACTGGAGCAATTTCAAAGATTGTTGTTCCCATCAGTCACTTAGACACTAGTCTTGCACTTGGGAGGCACTAATCTAAAGGCACAAAAAAGGGGGAAAATAGTCTCGGGAAGGAACTTGTTTTTAACTGTTGACACAATACAGTAATGTGAGCTATAAATTAGCTGGATACGTGGTTAAACCTTATTAGCTCTTACCAGTGTATCTCCGTGGGTATTTTGTCCATAGCAAATCCCCGCCTTCTGGCCCCAAAACATCACAGTTAGAGAGGGAATGCTATAAACATATTCTTTGTAAATCTTTACAATCATTCCCCGAAAGAATCAAGCAGGTCTTTTTTTAAGTTTAGAAAACGATCGCCCTCATGGACCAAAGAAACCTACGTTGACTGTTGAAGGAGATATGATGTGACCCGCCATGATGAGCCACAATCCACTTGTCAACAACATCATAAATCATTATGAATTATTTCTCCGTAGGTTGAATATGATTTACCTTCGCACCAAGGGTGCGCAGTGGTCAATGTAAAAGTTCCTGCCCAGTAGAAGTCCAGTCCCTCATTCTCAATCACTGGGGTTGGTGTATGTTGTTAGAGTGTTGAGGGGAGTCAAGAGGAGCAGAAGGCCTGTGGAGACAGTAAATGAGTTACCAGTGTGTTAGGGGTGAGTTCATGATCTGTGAATTAACAAGGACAGAATAGAATAGGTCAGCCGGTGAGAAAATAAAATCACTCATGTAATGCACAGTATTAAGGAGTTTCTTTGCCTTTCATACAGCAGTCAAATATTATTTTTCTATCAGCAACAGTGTGCTGCACTGCACCGACAATATTGAAGGCCATTCCATTTGGTTCTGCACACTTCTGTTTTTGGTGTGCTTTGCTGTGTTGTTGAGATACTCACAGACATGCTGCGCACAGTGCTGTCCAACTTTGGAAGTGGTACGTGGCCAATACACTTTTCTGATACTGCATTATATTCATATCTGGGCTTTGACAAGCAGAGCCAATGGTGTTGTGAAACTGTGAAACATCTTATTAAGAATGTTGCACAAAAAAGAAAATTCTCCAGCAGTGATTATTTTCTTTCTTTCTTTAGCCATGGCCCTTTCTTTTGTTCTTTCTCATCTTGTCATGCATGCTCTCTCACATTCTCTCTACCTTCTTTCCATTTCTATCTTGAATTTCTTTAGGGCCATTGAAGAAGCACGATCAGTTCAAAAGCGAATCAAAAAGGGTACATGAGGACAGAGGACCCAGTGTGATTCTTCAAGGCTCTATGTGTCAGAAGCATAATAAGACTGGTTCAAATCAGCAGGGGTGACTGAATGTTAGTGAATAAAACAAATTAAACAACTTACACACCCACACCAGAGATATTTGCATTCCAGAGGAGCAACAGATGGACTAAGTGTGTAGTTTTGTTATTTAAAAAATAGAATACAGAAAATAGTCTCTGCTGTGTATCATACACTAGAAGACTTTGAACAGACTTTGAAAAGACTAAAGTCTGACACCATCTCACATCTAAAGACAACCATCTCACATCTAACATTAAAGACAAGTCACACATTGCAAGACTACAACTAGATTTGTTTTGAAAAATGTAACCAAGCTAGCTAGCTACTGCTAGCGTTAACTGGTAACTTAAAGGGGTGGTTCAGAATTTTGGACATAGGACCTCATTTCGATCAACGCGATTATTGAGATGCAAGGATAGTTTTCTTTCTAACATTCTATCAACACAGACATTCACATCGATAGTCTGGCGTTATAATTTATTTGCCTCGGGTGTACTGTGGAGTGGGTAGGCAGGCTAGTATATACCGGCGAACTCTGCAACTAGAAGGACTGGATGAAACGTGTTGAAAACAGTCTCCACTGATAAATAACTGATATGTCCAAAAGCAGGTAAAACTTCAAAAGGGTTGAAAATCGGCAACTTTCCCTCTTTAGTGTTTAGCTTAGTTTATAGCCATAGCAACCATAAACAACACTGTCTCTAGCTGTTGCTGCTTCCTGTTTGGTGCTGGAGGGAGTGCACCCATTGTTTTTTGACGATGTTCACGTGATTTAACTTCACTACCAAGACTTAAAACTTACGATAATATGAAACATGTTTGATTTTGTCTGAACGTCAAGACGGAAAACTGAGTTTTATGACCACCTTACACCAAACAACTGAGACGACGGGAGCGTAACATTGCTTCTTTCTGGAGTGCTGCTGCTGAGCTCGAAGAAGAGCAGAGACGGCGAGGAAGTGCAATATCCTGGAGGAAGTAAAAGAAAAAGTAAATCCAATCCAATCATTTCATTTAAATTATTTTCCAGACATTGGAGGGTCTGACTAGTCCACACAGCATTCCGGGATGGGAGAAGAACTCTGGTTTATTGGCATTTCTTTAAACCAATCACAATCGTCTTGTGCGCCGCCAGAAGGAGCAACGGTGCCTCTGCAAGATAGCCTCAGGAAGGAACTTGTTAGCTAGCTGTCTGGATTTACCCTGCAGAGATCCGAGGAGCAGTTAACCATAGTCCTCAGAAATCGACTGAATCGAGAGTTTAGAAGCCAACTCAAAGAAAGCGGAAGGTGACGGACATCTGGTGGAATTTCCATCGGCACCTAAACAACAATAAACGTCGTTGATATAGACTACTGCTGGATTGACCACGGAGATCGATCAGCCAAACTACAGTAGGTCAAATCCTGTCCTCGCATGCTTCACAGGTGGTCCAGAGGCAGCGTATGATGTTTCTGCTTCAAGCTAGCCGTTACTCGCATTGCTGTGCCTTGCACAAACCAGCAAACCATAGCATTTATAGCCTTATCTAATATGCCTTTAAAATACATAAAACTAAACAACAAATACATAAAACACACAGTACAGAACAACAATTACAACAGACAATAAACAAATACAATGAATAAACATACATACAGTACATTGAAACGCTAAACTCGTGACTGTGCCAGTATAAGACAGTTAAAACATGTTACTTGTGTCCCTTATAAGTTAAGAAATCCCACTAAATTGTGAAGGAAACGACTTTATTCTTTGCTTTTTGTTTGCTGGCAAAAAAAAAATCCTGACAATGAATAAATTTCAATTAAGGACAAACATTTTCGACGTCCAATCAATGCCTATTTAAGGGGCTGATATGAACGTTTTTCTCACATCAGTTTGTCCACCGACGTCGTTTAAAAGGCTCACAGACGAGATCAATAAATGTTTCAACGTTGTATAAACAATATTTGTCTACATGCTTGTTTTTTACATAACGTCTACTTTTTTACTGAATACCCAAATACTTAAAAATAAATATCAGCCTGTTTCACATGGACTCCATGTTACTTACATCACTGGCTTATAATGGTTGGATTAATGGTGTGCATGTTAACATGCCCAGTGTGTGGCAGTAGCAGGAAAAAAATGTTCGGTGATAGCATGACACGTTCAGTTCATCGGCCGTCAGACGGTCCGGCAAAAACACAGGTCTTTCCATTCATTTTGAATGGGGGTAGTGTGTTTGGGCTGCAGCGGGCCTATGGCGAAGAAGTTGAGACAGACTCAACGTTTGGAGAAACTGAACCCCACGTCACGCTGCGGTGAGAAATCATGTAGTCTCGCTTTGCCAGACCTTCCTCCACAGCGCTGCAGAGGAAGGTCTATCGAGTCCACACAGCATTCTGGGATGGGAGAAAAACGTGCTCTGGTTTATTGGCATTTCTTTAAACCAATCACAATCGTCTTGGGCGGTGCTAAGTGCCGGATGGAGCAACGGTGCCTCTGCAAAATAGTCTCAGGAAGGAACTTGTTTTGATGGAACGTGTATGTTCAAAAGTAGTTTTAGTCGTGCAACAGAAAACTCAGATTGGACAGATAGTCTAGCTAGCTGTCTGGATTTACCCTGCAGGGATCTGAGGAGCAGTTAACAGAGTCCTCAGAAATCCACTGGAGGTTAGAACGCCATCACAAAGAAAGAGGAAGGTGACGGACATCCGGCCGAAAAGAGTGACATCCGGCGGAATTTCCGGCTGCAACGGAGAAATCCCAGAAGTGGAACGTTGTGGATATAGACAATCATGTAATCTGAGATCAGACTTGTCAGTGTGTTTTGAGCTATGGTTTGAGGCAGTGTGAGAGTCATGTACAGGAAACAGGAAACAGGAAACCTCATTGCCTCTATCACTGCCACAAGAAAGTTTTAAAACACTATGAGGGTAAAAACCGAAACACAAGCACGGAGTGTGTGCAATAGCTGAATGTTTCCTGCAACAACAAAACACTGGTTATGTCTCCTCGTCTCTTTTCTTTCTCTCTCTCACCTGTGTAATAAAGCTGCCTTCAAGCACGAAAAATTCGAAATCTATAAACAAGCTGATGGAAAACAGTGATTGTGAAATATAAAGTGTATTTGTGCTTTGTTGGGGGGTTTAAGAGCATAACAGGACATCACACAAATGGGCCGTTTCATTGACGCCCGCCCCGTCGCACCACCCCCGTCGCAACACCCTGCGCAAAATCGCGGGATCACTTTTCTTGGTGTGAATGCCCGGTTACCATTCCCAGGGCTCCCTACTGTGCATGCACCTCCAGCATGTTTACTTGCAACAATGTGGCTAGAAGCAAAAACTACAGTACATACAGTGAAAAATGGCCCCAGACGTATTTTATATGTGCATAGAACTTAAAACTAAATATAATGTCAAACTCGAAAGCACTTAAGCGGGAGACATGGCAAAACCATCATTTTTAAAGTTTAGAGTGTTGGGGCTATTTAGCTTCCATAGAATGTCTTCTTTCAGACTATTGTGAAAAAACATCCAAAATACACATTTAGGTGTTTATGTTACTACACTTTGAATATTTACACCTGCATATTTCTCCTAAATTCAGCAAAAGTTAGCATTAGATAATGCATAATTTTCATATTTTAACATAAAATTTCAGAAAACTTTTAATACAAAAATATATGTCTTAATGTAAGTAATCAACTGGGGAAGTTTCATGGTAATATCTATTAGTTGTTTTGGTAATATATTTTAGGTTTTTCCTATTCACCTGCAGTGTAGCACAACCAAACAACATTTATGAGAAATAATAATATAATTTTAAAAAAATTGTTTAGTTTTTTAGCTTCGTATCAGTATAAGTATAATTGCCATGACTTGATCTTTAATTTACTTAGTGTAGAGTAGTTTAGGCTCCAGTGAAAATATAAAAAGCAAGATAAAAGGAAAAAGATGGCCAATTATTTTTGAAGGATGAGAAATTATCAAATGATTCTCAAACTAAAATGGATCTTATTCCCAAAACCTATCTTGATTGAATATAGTGAAAACCCAATGTGAGATCCATGACCACCGAAGGGCTTTGCTGTATATTTATGTTTACGCAATGACAAAAAACACGTTTTTTCATGTAAAGAGGTATTTGAGAATATGGAGTGTTTTGGGATGGTGTAGGTGATAGTGCTGCGTCGTGTGACTTGTCTAACTCCAGTTGTTGTTGCTTATGAGCTGGAAAGCATTTAATCTGCATCCAGATTAGAAAAGAGCCATGTGACATCTGATTGGACACTGTCGGATACTGTTAGATCTTAGATCCCCAAAAACACGTTAAACACGAGTATAGATGTAAGCCTAATAATAATATTATTGACAATAATAAAGTGCATTGTTTATTCACATTCAGCTGCCTGGTTTAAATGGATGAGAGGCAGCTTCCTTTTGTGTGTTTCTTTGAATGGAGATTTATCCAGACAAAACGTGGATTGTACAATCTTTCTTTGAAATAACGGCGTTCTTTTGATGGAAAGAAATGTGGCCTTGAGCACAAAATAACATTTCACAATCAGAGAGCAGACTGCACACAATTAACCAAGCACATAGCCTTGAAATCAGGCATTTTGGCTGTGTGTGTGTGTGTGTGTGTGTGTGTGTGTGTGTGTGTGTGTGTGTGTGTGTGTGTGTGTGTGTGTGTGTGTGTGTGTGTGTGTGTGTGTGTGTGTGTGTGTGGGTGTGTGTGTGTGTGTGCGTGTGTAGGTGTGTGTGTGTTGGAGAGAAAGTGGGAGAGCGTGTGTCTGTCAGTGTAAGACCTTGGCAAGGTTTGAGTATGTCTATTAGCATGCGCTCAGTTAATCCAATAGCCGATACAAAAGCGTGGCTTTAGGCATTAGACTGCCTCAGTGTCTGTTTAGTGAACACACACACACACACACACACACACACACACACACACAAAACATATTTACCCTTGCCTTGAACACTGAAATGGAAACATTTACCGCATGACAGTAACTTATTTTCTTCACTTTGGTGAAAAGAAGAAAACGGGTATGTTGGTATGTAAGTGTGTGAATATGTTTGTGTGAATTGCAGTCATGGATTTTAAGTGGATCTGATTGGTTACCATGGCAGCAGCCATCACACTGGCAGTGTGACTAAACAATTATAAAAGGGACACATCTGTCCGGCAAAAAGCAAGTGCTCAGCTAACTCAGACTCAGGTTTAAAAGTAAGTATAATAAAGTAGATCAGCTTGGTGTCCAAGTGCTGAGAAACTATCCAAAGATCCAAAGTATCTCCAAAGTGCAACTAAAGAAGAACAGTCTTAACATCCAGTAAACAAAGGTGCTAAACATATGGGCAGAAAGACTACCGACATCACTTAAAATTTTGTAAAATTCCCAGCAGGTGGGTGAGCCTGATGCCATGCCAAACCTGTTTAAACTTCATTAAAGAACACAGAGCGCTGACTTGTTCCTCTACAGTCACCAAAATTTAAACCCATTGAACATCTTCGATAATGTTTGACAAGAGAACAGAAACATATAGTAACATCATTGCAATCAGGAGAGACTTCGTAGCTGATATTAAATGATTTATTTGTAAGATACAAAAGCAAAATATGAAATGTACAAAGTCTTTGGAGATTAGACTCCATATTATAAAAATGTATATTTTTATAAAGGGTTAGAACAACCCTATCCATATCGCCCAATGGAGTCTAGACACTGGTGGTGGTGATGAAAGAGCACGAAGACCGGAATAAGGCATCGAAAGGAGTGGTCAGCCGGAAGAAGACCGAGAATGCCATGGTTGAAGAAACATGGAGGTGGAAGGGGAGGAGGGGGGTTGCACTCTATTCCTGAAATGACAACCGCAGAGGAGAAAACAGATTTAAAGCAGGGATGTCATACTGTGATTGGCTTGTGGAATACATGGCTGAAACTGATTGGTTTGACAAAAACGTGAATGCCTAAAACCAGCTGATCAATTAGGAGCGATGTGCAACCATTATTGAAATCTTCCTGAAAGAATTTACGTTAAGCTTCATTAGACGTGTTCTTGGATGCACAAATGTAAATGGACTGTAATTAGCGCCTTTCTAGTCTTAAAGACAACTCAAAGCACTTCAACATAGTACAGGAACCACACGGGATGCTGAGGCTGCCGTACCAGGTACCACCTGCTCATCAGATACACATTTACACACCAATGGCGCAGCATTGGGAGCAATTTGGGGTTCAGTGCCTTGCCCAAGGACGCTTCGACATGGATACGCAGGGCCAGGGATCGTAGGCGACAGCTCTTAATACCTGAGCTACAGCCGCCACAGGAGTGCTCGAACTATGTGGATTGTCAAATTTGGGAAAAACCTCTGAAATTGATGCCAAACAGAGAAAGAGTGCAAGCTGGGATTGAGGCAAATGGTGGACAGAGTTAATATTGGCACTGGCTGCTAAGAGTTATTTCCTAAGCATTTACATTTTAAAGTGCATACAGTATTAAGCTTTTTGGCTTTTTCCTTTTCCTTTATTGTGTTATAGATCTGTTTTGTGCATGCTATAGGTTTACAAAGTGAAAAAGCCCAAAGTCCCCCCCAAAGGGACTTACCATCTCCAACAGAAAACACTGTTCACCAACTGCTCCAAACAGCTCTGTTGTAGTCCAGCCTTTACTTCAGAGACACACGTGGTCACTTTGGAACACACGTTATAATGCTCGCCTAGCTGCTAGCATGGCACGCCCTCATACTCTGCTTCTGACTGGCTAGTAGTCCTTACCTAGGTACTGTCAGGACACGCCCTCATACTCTGCTTCTGACTGGCTAGTAGTCCTTACCTAGCTACTGAGCATGTGCGACTCCCAACAAAGATAGACCAGAAGTGAGATGTCTCACTCTGTAGCTAAAACAGAGAGCTCAACACACAGGGTGAAAAGAGGAGCTGCAGCAATGTGCAGTACAACAAAATATGGTGTTTTTTAAAAATTAAGCCATGTAAACCTATTCTAGTACAACCTCTAAATACAATTATGAACCTGAAAATGAGCATAATATGAGGTATTTAGCCCACTCTCAGGAAGAATTTGGCCTTTGCTTGATATTAATTCCAATACTTAATTGACCACAATTAAGAAGAAAAGCATCAGTAGTATGTTAATATAGCTTCTATCACTAATGCAGTTTTGCTGTTGTCAGGCAATATTTCGAAAGTATCGTAGAATCGAATTTAGTGAAAGCAGTGGTCAACGTCTGCATTACAGTAATGTAAAGAATCTGTGAACAATTACTTATTTTCATTCAGCAGTACTGGCTATTAAGTTACAATATGTTTACGAAAATACACGGATTGTTCTGTCGAGTATTTTGAAGACATTCTGTTCATGGTCACATCGAACCTTAATTCTAATCTGGATGATGGATTTGAGGAAATGAGAAACCCAATCATACAGCACGTGATTGCAAAGTCGGTGACATATCGACTGAGTGCTACTTTAGAAGTTGTATTTAGACCACTGAACAAGCTTTTAGGAACACAGTCAAGCCACTTAAATACAACTATCTGTTTAGTTTAAATTAAATGTTTTTTCTGTTATATCCAGCTTCCTCAAGTTGTCCACAGTTCTTTGAATAGAACTAATTCTGATGCAAAACTAACTTTTACCTTGGGTTGCAGCACGATTTAATGGAGCATTTTAGCCTAAAAATACTGGACTACAACCAGTTCGGCATGTGTTGGCATTGCAGGGAAGATGGACTCCAGTCGTGAAAAGGAATGGAGGAGCTGTCTTTGTAATGTTTGGGATCCTGAGCCAAGCCATTTGACAGTCGCAGTGTTTAAAAATTGGCATTGGGGGTGGGCGTCTAAAATGCCCCCCCCACAGCGGGGTTCCGATGAAACAATTACTATAAATGTACGGCAGGAGCACTTTCCTCTCCATACGAGATTTTATAACTTCGCCAATGAAGTTTGAATCGAGCCAACTAATTTGTCTGGCAAATTAGCTTTAGCATGTCTCGCTGCGTGATTCAACGCTTACAACATTTGGAGTCAAATTGTTTTTTTGCATTTGTGCGTCTGGCGTCGTGATGAATGGCTCGTCTGAAAATGGGGAAGCACCGTTTTAGCTATCAAATTAAATGGTTTTTAATCAGTTGGTGTTTTTAATGGCGGCTCGGTGCGGGTTCAGTTGTGCTCAACATCGACAATAGAAGGAAACAAATGCGGCAGCTTTGTAATTGAAAGTGCTGTGATACCTCAGTTAAATAGTGGTATTATGATGGTGTTATTTTGGTTTGTTCACTTGCTCAGTTTGATAATCATGTTTTTTTCTAAAGGGACTTTGGAATTGGTTTGTGATTGTCTTAATGGGCATAAATTTGTGAGAGCGTGTTGGTGTTATGTATAGTCGGAAATGTGTGTGTATGTGTGAACAAAGCAAAAGTACAGATACATAGTGGTGGTCTGGTTTGTTCAGGCTTTAAGTTTCAAATTATTAGCAAAAGATCCAGCAAAAGATTTTTTCAACTAACTTTGACATTTAAGTTTCTAAAGTGTCACGACACGAGAACATGTCGACACGTTGCATTAGGACTGTACTGCAAAAAAACTAATGACATCGCAAGCATTACTCAAAAGCATCAAAAGTGTGTGTGTGTCTTTGCATCTCTGCGTGTGTATATAGTTATAGGTATAGTTATAGTTAGTTATTTGTGTGTTTATGTGTGTGAAAAAAGTAATTTTCTATTATTATTATTATTATTATTATTATTTGTGTGTTTATGTATGTGAAAAAGGTAATTTTCTTGAAGTTGCTGTAGTTCTTGTCACACACACACACACACACACACACACACACACACAACCACACACAACCACACACACACACACACCAATAAATATAGCATTAATAACATAGTCATATGAAGTCTTCAAACTTTATTCCTGGAGGAGTTCTTCGGCACCAGAGCAATGAAGTGAAATATTCATTATTATAAGGTCTCCGTCTCTCTCTTCCTTTCCTCACACTAACTACACGGGCTGAGCACTGAGCAGAAGTGACAAATTCATTCTTTCTGGGTCAGAGACGAGAGAAATGGTTGATTGTGTAAATAATGGATCATGTCCTTGTCTCCCGGCTGTCTAAATGGATTTAGATTTACTCCCAACTGATGGTAATGTGATGAGTGTATGATCTAGGCAGCTGATAGATTAAAATACACGCACGCACACACACACACACACACACACACACACACACACACACACACACACACACACACACACACACACACACACATATATGCATACTGATGGTGCAAACGCAAGGGCACACATGTACAACTTGCATAAATACACACTATTGACACATAATGATACAAATTCTTTTTTTGTGTGGATCTTTTAAATGTGTTATTATTATTTTTTTTTAACTATTAGCAGGTGTGTCCAACACCTCCATCCTTGTTATAATATTTACAAAGACATTCTTGAATTGTTCTCGAAATATAATTGGCAGGCAATTGTCTCAGATTAAAAAAATAAGCTTTTTTTTTTTTAACCCATATATAATAATGCATTTTTATTAATTTTCACTGTCCCATTCTTAAATAAACTGAATTGAATTGAGACATGTTGCCATGAGAAAGGGTGTTCGGTGTTCTTTAGTTGGAAATTGCTCCGGATTCTTTTTAAAGATTGTAGTCATTTATCAGGGTTTGTTGAGAACCAGTAAATATAACATTCTACATATTAGATCAAGTCTTTCAATAAAATATGTTTTCTTGAGTTGCTGTTCTTTTATTGACAAATGCAGCTAGTTGTAAACAGGGCCATACCTTCCACTGAGGATGGTGATGACAATTCACATAACTTACACACATTTTTAAAGAATATTATAATATTTATTCAGTCTTAATATATCTGAAGATTGAAGAATTTAGGCTAAACAAATTAAGAATGTATTAAAGGGATCTAATATTTTTGACTGGAATTACATACCTGGCAGTGAGGAGAAACATTTAGACCGTCATGTACGGGGATCATTTACAAACTTCCATTGAAAAGCTAAATGAATAAATGAAATGTAAAATTGTGTATACCCTAATTTTGTACAGAAATCTGTAAGTCTTAAAAGGTTTTAATGATGCAGGTTCCTATGTTAGAATGTATTGGTTTATTTATTTGACTTCAGTTTTTGACATTATTTCATTGGTTTTATTCAAACTGACTTTCCATGCCTTTATTCTTCTTTATTTATCCTGCCTTTTATTGTAGAATCAAGCAAGACATTATACACACACACACACACACACACACATACAACCAAGGTGCAAAACTCGGCATCCTGTTTGTATGGCTTCAAAGCACAACGTGTTTATGTGTGGGAGACAAACTAAATAGACAGAGGTTTTTGGCGGTCACTAAAATCAATACGCCATCATAACTCAGATGCATAGAAGACTTCCTCCAAGCACCTGCCTCCATCCAAATGGAACACCATTTATGAGTCACAAATCTTGTGAGCAAGATATGTGTGTTTCACCCAAGGTCCATAAACCAGGTTTTCTGCAGGCTTCACCAAATCAAATTTAAGACTTTTTAAGACCTTTTTAAGACCATTATGAATGAAATTTAAGACCTATATATGGCAACATAAAAAGTCAGTGTGGAAATAATGTCTGAAACAATTCCCTGATTTTCTTATTGGCATTATTAGACTATATTGGCTGCAATATAAGTTGCATATTGGTCTAATTTGTAGTCATAATACAGCAAATTATATTTGTACTAGCGACAGAAAGAACTACAACACCACAGTGTTAAAAGAAGAATATTGTAGAGCGCTGAAGTTACATTTCAATGAGCATTAGAGGTAGGAAAATTAAGACCTGTTTACAATGATTAAAGACCTAGAACACAATACTTCATCATGAATTTTAAGTTCTACAATTTTGATTGAATTTTTGATTATTTCCACGTTTTTTTTTTTAAATGCTGTGCTGCTTTGGCATACTTGTAAATGCTACAGCTTATGTTTGCTCATGAGTTGTGTTTCTGTGGTGTAATATTTGCAAGTCTCTCACAGTCACAATTCACCTCACCTCAGGTCCTCTCATTTGGGATGTCGTGGGACGTCAGGTTGCATTTCTACAAATGTAAAATCTGTCTCAACTTTTCGCTGCAGGCCGCTGTGTTTTTTTCTTTGGATCCCCCTGCAGCCCCCAGCGCTGCAGCCAAAACGCACTACGCCCATACGCCTGACCACCACCTGAGTGTGTCTGAACGCAGCCTTAGTCTATGTTCACACTGCCAGCATCTGTTTTTACATTATAATCCTATAGAGTAAACCGTGTTTTCAAAGTAGTTGTGAGCGCTATTTGACACGCCACCGCCATCTTTTTTTCTGCAGCTCATGGTGTCTTTTTGAAGTTGAAAAAAGGACAACTTTTCTGAAAGAGAAAACGCCCTACGTCAAGCACTTTTTGACAGCCGACCAATGAAAAGTGGAATAGCCAGACTTGTCGTTTCCATAACAACAAGAAAAATTCAGAGTTGGAGCACAGCGAGTTATATGATAGAACGGTGCTCCCTGTACAGGGAACTCACTTTGTTTTATCTAACGTTAGCACCTCTCTCTCTCTCTGTTCTTTCCCTAGCTCGCTCCACCACTTTGTTTTATCCAACGTCAGCACCTCTCTCTCTCTCTCTCTCTCTCTCTCTCTCTCTCTCTCTGTTCTTTAGATCGCTCCACCGCTTTGTTTTATCTTACATTAGCACCGCTCTCTCGCTCTCTCTTTCTCTCTCTGTTCTTTCTCTAGATCACTCTACCGCTTTATTTTATCTAACGTTAGCACGGCTCCACATAGCGCTCTAGGATACTGTAGCAGTAGATGTTGTTATGGCAACAAAAGATGTTCTCGGCTGCTTTTTGGAACCAAAACACCGCCAGCAACGGTGCCTCTGTAAAATAGCCTATAGGCAATAGGAACTTGTTTTGGTGGAACATGTGTACGTTCAAAAGTTGTTTTAGCAACAGAAAACTCAGATTGGACAGATAGTATAGCTAGCTGTCTGGATTTACCCTTTTCATCAATTTATCACCAATTTAATGATTAAATAAAGTATTGTCTCCAAACATACCTCAATTATAACTGGTATCCTGCTAGTTGTACTACAGCACTTACTTTTAAAAAATAAGTTAAATCAGTATTTTTGTTGTATCTCTTTTCGGTCTTGTAATTTGCAGTCCCTAAGCACCGGCAGCAGTAGCAGCAGAGAGCAGAAGCCAGCAGGCAAGTATTATTTAAATAAACTCCTGGTGTACTTACAAACTTTCCAATCCATCGTTTAATGAGTACATAACCTATTTGTACTACTGTAGATGTTTGGTATCATTTCGAGCATTATTAGTGGGGTAGGCCTAATTTACGAGATAAACCTTTGGATCCGTTACCACTTGCAGTAAGCTAATCAGCTGATAATGCTAACTCGCGCAATGTTCGACCCAGGTGAAAAAAGCTTCTGGGGGGTTGTTTGGCTCGAGGTCGTGGTGCAAAGGACCCTAGGGTGAAATTACTCCGAACCATCACTTTAAATGTTCAGATTTCCAACTGTTCTGAACACTCCGGTTTCAACAGTTTTTTTCTACTTTCGGCTAAGTGTTATGCAACTCTAAGCCGGCCTCCTATTGTTCATTTAGCTACATGCTAACAAGAGTAAAAGATGTCATCTTGGCTGCTAGTGTTGTTAAATTCCGGATCACATTGCTGCTGAAACATGTCCGATTGGGTAGTGTTTGGTTCAGAAGCCTTTATCTGCAATTTTTGACGGTAGAAAGTGCTGCTTTGTTCCATTACAATCTAACGTTAGCCTAGTGCTAAATATTTAGCAGCTGCATTCTAATGCAAGATAGCTGTAATCTTGGCAGCCAAGGCCAGTCATTTCTCCCTAATTTTGGGGTCACATTACTGCTGGGACATGTCCGGTTGTGAAGTATTTAGTTTAGTTTAGTTTATTGGTGATTTTTCATGGTACAAAGTCTTGCTATATACTCCGTTGCAGTAGCTCCAACTAGTGAAACAGCAGCGGAGGCTGTGGAGCGGAGCACAGATTCCAGGAAACACTCTTGCCAATCAGAGCAGACTGGGCTTTTTAAGAAGGAGGGATTACAGTAAAGAGACAGGTGCTCCTACAGAGCGTCTCATACAGAGGGTGAATACAGGTGCAGCAGCCATACATACAGTGTTTCTTTAACATTAAAGCATGTAAACATGTTCTAGTACAAACACAAAATGCAAGTATTATCCTGAAAATGCTATATAATAGTTGTCCTTTAACAAAGCAACCTGAACAACAGAAGAGAGCAGTGTCCTTTTGTTAAAGCAACACTAGAGAACTTTTCCTACTTCGGTCCCCCTACAGGTTGGAAATGGAATTGTCCATTACATTACCTTATGCAAGTTTGCCAGATCGGGTAGCGCGAGCTGTAGTTCCAATGAGACAATCTATAGGGGGACCGAAGTGGGAAAAGTTCTCTAGTGTTGCTGTCATCCCCAAAAACATGTTACTGTAAAACTTAGGACATTGTAGGCTACATTGTTCAATAAAAATGTTGACTTAAATGATTCCTTTAGTATTATTATTATTAGTATTAGCATATAGTATATGTTTGTAGGTATCGAATTGTTGGGACCTCAGCTGGGGGGGCGGGTTGACGTACTGGAACTCTTGCTATTTAAGTTGAATACTCCTGCTGTAAGCATCCAATGATCCTAATGAGTGAACCTCAGATGGGTTTCTCTGGACTTTTATCAACCCTGTCCATTCCTTCATCATAAATAAGTGGTCATCATCCAGTGCCCTTTTTTACGCCATTTCAACGATTCATCCACACTATAATTTTCTGTTGCCGATGGTAAGAACTAGATTTTTGGCATTCCCTCATCCCCAATGGATAATATGACCCTGGGGACTGAAAATGTTACCTCCTCGGTTGAGGTACAGTACAGTGATAAAAAGAAAAAAAACGAGTAGATCCTCAAAGTATATGCACACTGTACAGTATGTACAACTGTGTGAATCCTCCTCTTCCAAAACTCCCCCTCCACTACCACCTTCTCTCTCATTTTCATCATAACTATCAATCATTTTATAATAAGTTTGTCCCTCTTCCCTTCCACCATCTCTGAGTCTACAACTCTCTCTCTCTCATGTACTCAATCAAGCTTTGACACAATGAGGTCACGCCATTGTGTTCTACACAACATTTTAAACATTTACATCTATCCTGTTTGTGTCTCGGTAATTAAGACTGTTTATCTCCCGCTTTGTGCCTACCACACACTTTAATCAGTCTAATCATATTTCATTTCAAACACAAGCTGGATTTGGAGGCCACGAACGTTACGAGATTAAAAGATCACCAAAGTGTGGAGCAATTTGCAAGCGACATCCCTCTACAAAACGACTAAGCCGCTGCAGCACCACTTAAGGTGAATAGCCTATAATCTATTTTGAGCAACATGCATTTGACAGCTCCGCCGCAACTGTGCTACAGTGGAGTTCACCCACGTGACAGCAACCACTCTAAAAGCATTCAGCATTGGGCTTGAATACCACGTTCCAGTCGTGACAAAAACATCTGCACGAGTGATCTTGCTTTGAAATAAAGCTTCTGTCATGGCTCCGTGCTTTGTGCTCTTTAAAAAGGAGGAACACACTTCCATTGAAGGTCTAATTGCTTTGACAAATCACAGCTGAACATGTAGAGGCTATGGCTTTCCTTGCTGTGTGCAGGTAAACACGGCTAATGGAAATACACAGCAGGCCTTTAAAACCTTATATATTAAAGAAACTATGACACAACCCCTTAACACATTACAGTGGCTAATACATCAAATGTAACTGGTGCAGTTATGAGGTAAAACTGACATTTAAATAGATGTGGTTAAAGGTGCTCTAAACGATGTCACGCGTTTTTTAGGGGATTTAGACGTCAAACGTCAACAAGAAGTGACATCACCCAACATCGCTTAGAGCACCTTTAACTAAAGATTTTAGCTAAACCTTATCAAGGCTGAGACTGATTTATTCACTCTGTTACTGTCAGATCCTGAAAGAAGAACCACCGCTAATGATTAAGAAAAAGCTGAGAAAATCATAATGTTGAAGTATGTCACTAGGCTCAGTGAAACACCTTTAAATTCCATATATAACTTTATTTCAAATGGCATGGTCAGAGGTTGAATTTATGTATTCAATCAGGTTCCCACATAATAGTTAGCCTATAGTATCCCCCTTGTGGAGTGCTGTGAAGTTGGTAAGAGTGGTAGTTAAATGCCTAGTTTGTTATTGAGAATACTTCACATTTCAGGGTCCAATGGCTTCAAGAGCACTCCAGAGGAGCAAGAGCACACGTCATGTCTTGACCTCTGTATTATACCTTTGTATCCACAACCCTGTTTGGATGGGATTTCAATGTCAGATGTTAGCCAGTCAGTGCCAAAATTACAGCAGGTGCTCCATAATAGACATTAATTTCTGGCAGCCCACCCCAACATCAAAAATACCTATTTTTCCTCTTAACTGTAGTGCTATTTATTATTCTAGATTTTAGATTGTAAATTGTTGTATTTTTTGGCACTTCTAGTTCCATTATATTGGAGAGAAGGCAGACATTTCTACGGTCTGTCTCCAACACTGGCCAACTCGCACCAAAACTATTTAGATTGATAAATAGTACTATAGTTAAGAGGGTGTTTTGAACTGTCCTTTTAAGCCTGGATAAACTACTTAGTGAATTTGTAGCTGACATCAGATGTGGTTGCAAGTTCTGGAATAAGCGCAACCTCAATTTAAGATATTTTTTGCCCAATTAATCCTGGTTTAACAAACTTTTGCCAGAACAGCAAGTTGAAAAAGTTGAACCATCATCACCTCAGTGACATATAGCTGCACATTATCTATGTTTGGCTAGTCTGGTTAACTGGATGTACATTGCTGAGATAGCGCCTGATGTTTGGGCCACTTCCGCTATCTTTGCTATGATTTTGAAAGGGCACCATCACTGCATCCCATCCAGGGCTTAGCGGCGCCCAAGACGATTGTGATTGGTTTAAAGAAATACAAACTTCCCAGAGCGTTTTTTCCCCCCTATCCCGGAATGAGCGGTGTAGCCAGACCAGAAGATTCTTCTCCTCACCTTCAAAGCCCTCCATAATCTCGCTCCTCCATACCTCTCTGAACTCCTTCAGCCTTGCACTCCATCCCGAAGTCTCCGATCCTCCTTCTGCCCGCCTGTCGACAATGGGGTTCAGAGCCTTCAGCCATTCTGCCCCTCCCCTTTGGAACTCCCTCCCTCTATCCATCCGTACCATAGAGTCTCTCCCCACCTTTAAAACCTCCCTCCAAACTCATCGTCTTATAATCAGGGTCATCTTATATTCAGACCAATATGGTACTTCAACATGCATTGAGGCAAAAAAAAGTACATTTTGAGTAATTTAGAAAAAAAACTTTAGTTTAACAGCAGCGAATCGCCACTTTGAAGATTCACCGTATTCTTGTTTTTGGGTCAAATGGCCTTTTAAATGGGAAAGCTAGGGGCACTCTCTTGCTAGCCTCAAAATAGCTATTTTCGAAATACTAAGAAGGCTCGAACATGAAACTTTGCTCCAAGTATCACCAGGAGCTCTACACATTAACACAAGCATTGAGAACATTGTTTGTCAAAAAGAAAGTTTTTGAACAACTCACGTAGCTCTTGCTGTTTTCCTGCTGCTGCCATATTATCAGTCCAAACTAGTAGATTTCCGAATGCGGATGAACGGACTCCATAGGAGGAAATATCGTTCTTATATGAGGCTCCTTTTTCAACTACAAGGTCAATATTGTTTTTACAAACGATAAAACAAAAAATCATCCACACATTTATACGGAACTAAACTTTTGGAGCTTTCCATCTTTACTCTCCTCCCGGTTACATCGCATTCGGAAATCGACTAGTGTTGACTGCTAATATGGCCGCAGACAGAAAACAACAAGAGCTACGTAAGTTGTTCAAAAACTTTCTTTTTAGTGAGTCTGTGTACACAAAGAATGTTGTCAATGCTTGCGTTAATGTGTAGATCCCCTGGTGATACTTTAAATACTAAATAGATACTTAAAGTTTCATGTTGTGTCGATCCTTCTTAGTATTTCGAAAATAGCTTTTTTGAGGCTAGCATAAGAGTGCCGCTAGCTCTCCCATTCAAAAGGCCATTTGACCCAAAAACGACAATACGTGGAAGTGGCGATTCCGTCCTAAATATGCTTTTAAACTAAAGTTTGACCCATGTACATTCACAAAAATACCCTAGGATGCATTTTGGCGAGAGTTACGCTTTAAGGAGGAAAATGTGAGCAGAGCCCAGGAAAGAATTCGGACAAACGGAAGTATCTAGTTACCATGGAAATTTCCGAACCACCTGTGGATGTGTTCATTTGATCTCATCAGCCTGGTGTGGATGCACATGCACCTATGTGCGCGCACACACACAGACATATATGAGTGGGAACACAGTCACCAAAACATTAAATAACAAGAAAAACTTCCTCAGAGCACCTTAATTAAACATCTATCACCCACACACTCAGGCATAGACATGTTTAACACAAACAGCATCAAAGTGGGCACCAAAAGTCTGAAGTGGTGCCAGCCCACACAATTACACTGACATTCAAATACACTCTCTATCTTACAAACATGAATTTAGGTTACAGTATTGCTTGCTACTGATGTTCCAGTATTCCTTATACTGTCATCAGGAATGAGGAATGATGCATCTTTGCTTTAAAGGCGAAGCGGAGTGATATGCTTGCAGCTCTGCTCCAGAGCTGCAAGCATATCACTCCGGAGCTGCAAGCATATCACTCCACCTAAGTAGCACTGCTTCGCCTTTCTGAGAATATAGTTCCCATTTTGTATACAGTTAGAAGATGGCTGTGTCTCATGTGACGTCGTTATTTGTACACGCTGTGACTATACAAATCACAACATGTAAATAGGAACATGTTGCCGTTATTTTGTCACTTATTCGGAGCAGTAGGCTAGTTGGAACCAGTTACCTCCAGGATCTGTGCTAGGCTAAGCTAACGGTGGAGCCGTCAGACAGAGTTACGACACGCACGGAGATGAGAAGGGTATGTATGGACTTATCTAACTCTCAGGGTTACAGTGAATAAGCTAATATCCCAATAAGTCGGCATGTTCCTTTCAAAGTAAGCAAATAAGTAAGTAAACTTTATTTATATAGCACTTCTCACAGACAGTCACAGAGTGCTTCACAGGCAAAATAAAAAAAATACATTAAAATGAATCAATAGTCAATGCAAATCGCAGCAAATCACAATAAATCACAAAGGCATAAAGTACATAGTAATACAGTCAATAATGTGACTAAAAATGTGTCTTTAGCTGCATTTTAAAAATATCAACATATGCTGCCGCTCTTAAAAAGGCAAATTGTTCCACAGTCTATTAATTCTATTATCTATATTATCCATTAACTATTAAGCCTGCGCTTCAAAACAGAACTGGACCCACAAGCCAGGTTTAAATGGTTTATTGCCAAAATCAGAGATCAACAGGGAAGCTGGGTGTTGAGGCAGGTAGGGTCAGGGTTGTGAGTGGAGGCAAAGAGGAAGAGAAAGGGAGAATGCCATGCAGCAAAGGACCATTAGTCAGAATTAAACCCTCGGCCGAGTGAAGCTCTGTACATGGGGCGCACGCTCAACCAGGGGCCCCAATGCAAATTTCTTTTAACGGCACTAATTTCTGTTGACACGCAATTAACACAAGTGTGTTCCATGATTTGGGCCGTGGCCCGCTCTGTAGCTTTGACGTTAAAACACTAAGGACGGGACAGGAAAGATATTGCACATGGTGAATGATTATTGTAATATTATTGCGGGATGATAAATACTAAGGGTGCTCCGATCGATCGGCCACCGATCGGTATCGGCCGATAATGGCTTTAAATAGTTTGATCGGTGGTCTCCATAAAGGCCGATCAGATAGGCCGATCAGATGACGCACTACCACGGATGTATTAAGAGCGCACTACTCCTGAGAACATTTTCAAAATGGCGGCGTCCCTACATTCAGCGGTCTGGCAGTTCTATAAGGTGTCTGAACGGTGGCAGAACAGGAGTTGGCCCGCGGCCGCGGAACGAAGGCGGTAGGAAGACGGCTACTGCTTTTAAAAGCGTCTTCCACCGGTGGTGCTCCGGCAAACGTGTTTGTGATTACACCATTCTGACGCTTCTACTGCCTCTGGAGCACCGCTGGTGGTCCGCCGACTCGTTGCTATCTGGGAAAAAGACAATACACTAGCGATTAGCAACGTGTGTACCGAGGAAATACCACGAGGCGGAAATCTCCAAAGACATTTCAACACCACCAACCTCATCAGACATTTGAAGGTTAGTCACAGAAAGGAGGATGAGGAGTTTTCAAAGTTAGCTAACGCTAAGGCAGAGCGGAGTTGTGTAGCTAGCAGCTCCGGCGCCGCTCAAACAGCTGTTTCGCCGTGTGTGTGTGTGTGTGTGTGTGTGTGTGTGTGTGTGTGTGTGTGTGTCGGTGTGTGTCGGTGTCGGTGTGTGTGTGTGTGTGTGTCGGTGTGACTGACTGTGTGTGTCTGTGTGTGCGCCGCTCAAACAGCTGTTTCGCCGTGTGTGTGTGTGTGTGTGTGTGTCGGTGTGTGTGTGTGTGTGTGTGTGTGTGTGTGTGTCGGTGTGACTGACTGTGTGTGCTGAAGAAATGTGCAGTGATTGAAAAAAAAAAAACTAAAGTGTGTGGCAAAATTTCCCAAAACTCCCTGATTGACTTAAACTCTCTATATGAGATAAGGACTCTGAAGAAAGCCCAGTCAGTCCTGGCTGATATAACCCCCCCTCTGAACAGCGACAAGATGTTACCGTCTGGCCGCAGATTCTGTCTGCCAAAATGCAGGACAAACAGACATAAAAACTCTTTTGTTCCTGCTGCTATAGGCTTTGTAAATAAGTCATTGCGAGATGTGTATGTCTGTGTAGTTTGTATTTATTTTGTCTATTATTGATGGGATTTGTTTTCTGTATAGTCTATGTGTTGTTTATGTTGCATTCTATTGCTGCACAACGAATTGCCCCTCGGGGATAATAAAGACTCCTTGAACCTTGAACCTTGAAAGGACATTTTTTAGATTTTGAGCTAGGACAGAAAGCCAAACAGTTACTGATACATTCTCTAAACATGTGTGACTGTTATGTAATGGCGTAATTTTCAGTTCATAAAAGTGATCGGTGATCGGTTATCGGTATCGGCCGATACGTCTTCCAGCAATCGGTGATCGGTGATCGGCCTCAAAAATCCTGATCGGAGCACCCTTAATAAATACATACACTTTTCAAGGATATATATATATGGAGACATAGAACCCAGTTTAAGATTATGGCATTATAGCAGTAGATTATGTCAAGTCACATAACAGTATTGAGACGTTTGCTATCACTATATAGCAATATTTGATATATCGTTACACACCAAATTAATTACATTTATTAAGGTTGTGATACCCTCTGATGTGTTTATTAGCATTTGCATAAAATCTATTTAAAGCCAATATATTGTACTACTGCTCAATTTTTCAATTAACTAAAACACTGACTGGAACTTTATTCTTTTCAAAATAGAACTAACCCTAAGATACAAAATAGTACCAGATAAGCAGAGAAAGAGCGTGAGGTGGACAGAGGGAGAATGACTGATGTAAAGGGCCAGAATGATTTGTGAGATGACGTATCAAAAGAAAGAAAGAAAAAACAAAGACAGCCCCTTCAGTCACTGATATATGGACAACACACCCTAGAATCCATGAATTACATTAGCAGTGGCTTTTAAATGAATTAAGTCTTAATTGCACCTCAATTTCATTCCACTTTTCCTTTAGTTACATCCTTAATTAGCATTTATCACAAAGCAGGCTAAATGAGAGGAATGCATCTTGGGTAGCTGAAAAGGCACAGTCAGAGATATACAGTCAATGTAAGCAAAAGAGCTTTGCTGTCATTGGACAAAGTAAAGTGGAGTAAAGTAATGTCATCTGAGGGGTGCTGTACTGCAAAACCAGATTAATGGCTTAACGAGTAATGTTGAGCCTAATGCCAGAGTTTTCAATGTTACAAAGGTGCTCTATTAACCTGGCTGGATCGCTGTGGTTACTTATGTTGCACGCCTAACCTCCTCCTCCGGAGGTAATGTTCAGAGTTTCGGATGAAATGAGCGATACAGATTCTCAGCTATGGGAATACTTTATAAATGCAAACTTGTTGAGCCAAATGTTAATGCCACCGAACGAGGCCACGCAATTGCAGTAGCCTAAACTTTTAGCATGGCTTTGCAGTTCTTTATTGCCAAGGGAACCAACTTGCATTCAGTTGGTGATGCAAAATAATCAGAGTAAGAATATGGTATTATGTGCTATTCGCAAGGTTGTTCTTGCTCTCACTGTTCCCTGGTCATTATCCCACCTTAGCTCTAAAAGAAGCCTTCTATAAAAACACAGGTAACGTACAATAATAGTTCACTATAGTATTAATTAGTATGATGTTGACTTGCATATGAAATGCGGTATTATTCCTTCATTGGTTTCCCTATGGTGGTAAGTGCAGTAGATTGCACCCATATCCACAACGTTCCACTTCAGGGATTGTTCAGGTGCCGTTGGAAATTCTGCTGGATGTCTTTAATATCGGCTGGATGTCCGTTACCTTCTGCTTCCTTTGTGTTGGCATTTTTAACTCTGGTGGATTTGTGAGGACTCTGGTTAACTGCTCCTCAGATCTCTGCAGGGTAAATCCAGACAGCTAGACTATCTGTCCAATCGGAGTTTTCTGTTGCGACGAGACGATTGTGATTAGTTTAAAGAAGTGCCAATAGAGCAGAGCACGTTTTTCTCCCATCTCGTAATGGTGTGTGGACTAGCCAGACCTTCCTCCGTAGCACTGTGGAGGAAGGTCTGGCAAAGCAAGACTACCTTTTTGTTAATAGAAAGTTTTTGACAGAAATTTGACAGCAGTAATTGTGTAGTCTGGTGAAGCTGTTAACTCCTCAGAGTTCATCATCTCTTTTTTTTCGCTTTAAATATTAAACAAAATATTATCCATACACTAAAAGAATGATGACGGTGCAGCAACTACTTACCACTTTGATTTATGTTTTTATGCTTGGTCCTGATTTGCTGCCAATCAATAACTCAATTCACTTTCAATCAATAAAAAAGCAAGTTAATAACCTGATTGATTGGGGCTTTAGGCTTTGTCGATCCTTTAATGCAAAAAAAACCTGGCTCTGTCTGACTTGCTACTGAGTACATCCCTCTGTGATCTTTAAAGGGCTAGATTAGTCAATGTTGTGATTTTATGTAGCCTGGCATCGCCAGACTACATAAAAAAAGTAGCATTATTAAAACCAGACCAAAATGCCTCTGGTATCTAATTGGATAGACCTGCAGCCAATTACAGCAACAAAACGATGTAGCTCTGAGCGAAACATACAAGTTGGGGCGAGGCTTGGTCCATTTTAAAGCAGGAAACAAATGGCGGCCAGGTCTCAAACTTTCTGAAATTAAAGCTAAATAGTACATTAACATGTGTTTCTGAAAACATTTTAGGCCATACATATATCCAGTACAGTAACTAGTTTGACAGTTTGATCAGGCAAAAGGTCAGAAGCAGGTACGCAAACTTGACCAGGAAGGGGGCAGGCGAGGAATTGGAGCCTGGGAAATCAGACACAATCTGGTAGAAGTGGAGGCAATCAGGGGAAATGGGGAGCAGGTGAGATAGTAAGAAGAGAAGGTCAGGTGGTGGAACTGGTGGAAAAAGGGCTATCAGAGGACAGGAAGTGAAATGGAAAACCGGCAAAACGAATGAGTGGCTGCGTTTCATTTGTAGTTCCACTTCCCCTCGGTCACTTCCCCTCAGCATACGTCACACGGGGGCCACTCAGAGAGCACAGGGGAAGTGGGCATGGCAGGAGCAGGTGATTAAAATGGAACACACCTGCCTCTGTACACTTTTAGCCCAATTTATACAGATCGACCGCCAGTCAAGCCCTACAGAAAAGTCATATATCTAAAGATCCTGACTACACATGAACTCCTATAGCAATGTGTCTTTCTCTGATTAACTCCTGACACTCAAAAATTATGTCTACATATGTGTCATATATTTGTATTAATTCAGCAGTAGATCAGAGGGTTCATTAAGGCATTACAGAACTATATGTATTGATCATTTCCTTTACCTTCCTTACCATTCATAGTTCTTCAATAGTCCTTTTTCCCCTGTGCATCATCCATTGACAATTATCAGAGGACTATGCCATTTCCACCTTGTTAAATATGGCTTGAGCCTCGACCCCAGTCGCCATGACAACATAAAACACTGGCTGTGCTGTAGCCATGGTGATGAAAGCAGGTGGACAATGAGGTGCGAGGGGTGATGCAGAACAGGAGTAAGAGGGAGGTTTAAGGGAGGAAATGGCAATGTGTCTCGGAGGTGAGATTACAGAATCGGAAAGGTAAGAATAGAAGATGAGGAACGAGAAAATGGGAGCAAAATAATCCAAAAGGAGGCAGATATCATGATCAGTCTCAAGCTGCCACATGTCCAACTAAGACACCACTATCTCTTTTCTTGTCGTCTATTTTCCATCTCTCTCTTTTTTGTCTACTACCGTCTACTACCACTTTCTTCCATCCTGGTTCCGTTTGCTTTGTCTCATTGTGTCTCTCATACACTTTCTCTAACTCTCATTCTTCTCTCCATTGTTAGAGGTTCCATACTGTAAAAAGTGATATTTCCATGTCTTTTTTCTTTACAAAGCAGGTCGAGGTGCTATATATAAATAATGTGAAAGTATCAAAATGCTCAATCCAGAGAAATGCACACAGTCCTTGAGCGTGAGGAGAAAATGAAAATACTCAATTAAAAGTACCATACAGTTGTATTGAAGTACGGCATTGTTGTAAAATGTTTGTTTAAAGCACTTGAATAAGAAATTCATTATGTTTCTTTAAAACAGTCTAAAGGAAATTGTCAATTATAGTGTGATTAAAACTCACTATTTACATTATCTACAGTACTTGATTTACAGCTGATATGTGAAAAGGTACACAACCTTATTGTTTACCAGTAATTTAGTGTTACTGCGAACCGTCACAGAAAGTGCTTTTAATTTAAAGTAGCCTACACGGAAGTTTTCTGTTGTCTCTTGCTAGCTTACTGAGATGAACGTGAGACGCTAGATGCAAACATGTCTGTCAAGGTTAAGTTGCTCACTTTCTTGTTTGTAAAACTGCAACATATTGAACATATTGAACAGCTTTTTTGGTCGTCATTTGAAGCCATGCCATTACAGGCATAGCTACTCTCCACGACTGATAAAATGCAATGATATTACGTGTAGTAAGCCTAAACATTAATTCCCGACATGTTTCTGTCAGCAGCTCGGACACACTGCTGTCCGCGCTGACGTACTGTCACCTGTTGGGACACAGATGTTGTCCGTACCGTCACCTGTTGGGACACAGATGTTGTCCGTACCGTCACCTGTTGGGACACAGATGTTGTCCGTACCGTCACCTGTTGGGACACAGATGTTGTCCGTACCATCACCTGTTGGGACACAGATGTTGTCTGTACCGTCACCTGTTGGGACACAGATGTTGTCCGTACCATCACCTGTTGGGACACAGATGTTGTCTGTACCGTCACCTGTTGGGACACAGATGTTGTCCGTACCGTCACCTGTTGGGACACAGATGTTGTCTGTACCGTCACCTGTTGGGACACAGATGTTGTCCGTACCATCACCTGTTGGGACACAGATGTTGTCCGTACCGTCACCTGTTGGGACACAGATGTTGTCCGTACCGTCACCTGTTGGGACACAGATGTTGTCCGTACCGTCACCTGTTGGGACACAGATGTTGTCCGTACCGTCACCTGTTGGGACACAGATGTTGTCCGTACCGTCACCTGTTGGGACACAGATGTTGTCCGTACCGTCACCTGTTGGGACACAGATGTTGTCCGTACCGTCACCTGTTGCGACACAGATGTTGTCCGTACCGTCACCTGTTGGGACACAGATGTTGTCCGTACCGTCACCTGTTGCGACACAGATGTTGTCCGTACCGTCACCTGTTGGGACACAGATGTTGTCCGTACCGTCACCTGTTGGGACACAGATGTTGTCCGTACCGTCACCTGTTGCGACACAGATGTTGTCCGTACCGTCACCTGTTGCGACACAGATGTTGTCCGTACCGTCACCTGTTAGGACACAGATGTTTTCCGTACCGTCTCTGGTTCTGGCTCTGACCATGGGAACAGTGACGGGACAGCTCGCTTAACGCAGTGTAATAACTCCTGAAATTAATATCCATCTCGCAGATCTATCTGTCTCTGCAGTCATCTCAACCATTGAATACAACAACAGGAAATAATACTCACAGCTTTTTTTTCCTCTGAAGAAATGTTTCCTGGTGTTGGTGAATTCTTTAAAAACTGAGATTGTAACAAGTATAATATTACCGAAATGAAATTAGTAATGCATTATATTACTGCGTTACAGCAAAAAGGAATACATTACTGTAATTGCGTTACTTTTGTAACACGTTACTCCCAACACTGCTAAGTATACTTTATGAACGCTTTCTAAGCATGAACATGTCTCTGTAATTGACCAGAACCACTTCTTGTCAATTCATGAGGCTCCTTGAGCCATCGACTGTGCAGATAATAAGAGCTGCTCTTGGATTCTCACAGTTCTACAGGTATAGAGGGCATAATGTATGTGTCCCAGACACAAGACCTTTGGTTTGGTGCAGTTTCTCTCAGTTTGGTATGTGTTAGCATGTGCAGAAAATAAATCAAACCAGATTTATCATTGCAACAGTTATTTACTGCTAGATAGACACTTGTATTGTAGGCCTGTGAATTCCTTTGACCCAGATTTTAAATAATATATATATATATATATTTTTTATATATATATATATATATATATATATATATATATATATTATATATTTTTACAATAAATAGACCCTTTTCTACTCACACATGCATGGTAAATAAAATTGAGTAAATCACATGATTTGCTACTTGGCTAAAGTTCCCTTGTTTAAGGTTCTGTACTTGACATTCAAATAAATAATAAATAAATATTTCTATGTAAAGATAAGGTGGAGTAATGGCGTCCAGACCAGAGCACAAAGTCACACTCCCTCTGTGTGTGTTGGAATCCCAGCTTCTCTTTTTGATAGCCGGTCCGGCCACGTACATGTGGGTGCCTTGTGCATCGGTATCAGACGCAGAGGGCCGTGACAAAATGTCAGTATTTGACGAGTTGGGGGAAAACATCTGTGAGAGCCATGTGGAGGCAATCCCACATCACTGTTTTCAGTATTTTGAGCACAGCCCCTCTAACTGGGCTTTGCAGGCTTGGCTCTAATTAAAAACCACACTGTACTGGAATCATCGAGACCCTCCATTAGTGGACATGATCTGATTTTGAATAGAAGACCATTATTAGTCTTATATATTGGTCTTAATAGAGTTGGATATCTTTGAGTCACACGCACACAAACACAAACTCCCCCACCCTTTCCTGGTAGTCACTCTCAGTTTGATGCTGGGCTTTTTTAGTGGTGGAGTGTCAAGCAGGACAAAGTGAGGTGCCAATGTGGGATAGGATAGCAGAAACACAGGGCTGATCTTATCAAAACCTCACACACGCACACACACACACACACACACACACACACACACAGTCCCTTGCCTCTCGTAACAGATAATAAACAAAGTGCAGACTATAATTGCTCTCCAGGATCTGTGGCGCCTGTTGCTGTGTGTGTGTGTGTGTGTGTGTGTGTGTGTGTGTGTGTGTGTGTGTGTGTGTGTGTGTGTGTGTGTGTGTGTGTGTGTGTGTGTGTGTTCCCATCTATTATAGGGGTATTGGTGGTCATTAAAATTAATGATGAAGGGCTGATGTCACCAACTAAAAGAAGTGTGTGTGTGTGTGTGTGTGTGTGTGTGTGCGTGTGCGTGTGCGTGTGTGTGTGAGTGAGTGAGTGAGTGAGTGATAAATAGAGAGAGATGGAAAGGCAACTGGAAAAGATTTAGAATGATGCAGTACATGGACAGGTATGTCTGTGAGTGTGAATTAACGCATTTTTGGTGTGCATGTGTGTTTGTGTCCATCACCTTATGGTGATTTATTGATGATAAATATTACGATTTATGGGTCATCATTGGTTAAAAAAACTCCTCAAGGACCACCGGTTTACTACAGCCTACAACCTTCCTTGGCTTAGCTTAGCCCCAGTATTTCTCTAAAGTGTCCTTAGGTTTTGTAAAAAGCGCTTTATAAATAAGGCTTTTTTATTAGTTCTGCACATATTTCTGTTACTGTATTTGCTATTTCATTAAAGAACACAATAAAACATTTCTTCCTTGCCTTCACCCTCCTTGATCCGCACCTCAATCTCACAGTTGGTGAAAGTTTTTTTTTTCCGTCTGCAGTGGAATTATGTCAGGGGTGCATGTATAGTCATTTGCAAAGTAAGTTATAGGAGGAGGCAAGGCGGAGTAAGTAGCTCGTTCACGTGCACTCAATTTCACGTTGATTGGGATGTATAAAGGAAAGGTGCGCAGGATCTGGCGTACACCGAGTTTTACAAGGAACTTTGCAAGTTTTGGGCATATGCCATGTTCTGGTATGAAAGCTGCTTTCATACATGATGCCCCAGGAGATAGCGTGATGATAAGCTATCCAAAGAAGTAGAGTAAAGTGATGGAGCTGGAGGGAGAACTACTAGCTGTGTTAGATTGTTGATGAATATTGACACCACTGTTCACCCTGCAACAACAAATAAGAAGAAGAAAGGAAAGTGAATAAAAGCATAAAGTGGTGATACAGAGGGAAAACAAAAGTGAAAGGATGAAAGCAGAGAATACTTAAGAACTCAATGACTTGGTAGAGTGCAACACTCCGCTAATACATAACATCTTGCAAAGCTACAGCTTCTATAATGGTTTGTTTGTTTAAAATGTAATTTTCCAACAAACAAAAAAACACATGGCTTTTACGTGGGCCAATTTATTCAAGTCTAACTCCGATTCTCTACTGGGCACGTCTGTGCTGTGTGGGCAGCTGGTGGATTATCAAGCGTTGACTTGAATGGCTATGATTGCTCGCGGGGCACACCATGCGCCCGGAACGCAGCACAGACGCGCCCTGTGGAAATTAGGGGTAAATATGGTTTGGTTTTTTTACTTCAAATAGAACCCCATCCCTACATGTCACATACAGTATTACTGCTGGTGTTTTGCATGTATGTCTCTAAAAGCAACAATAGTAGGCTATGTCTTTAAATATGTTAGTACTATTATGGAAATGCCAGCATGAAGGTTAGAGGTACGGGCTGTACCTCTAACTGTGAATATCTAGATTGTGATACATATGAAGTTAGCATAATTAGCCAGAGAAGATTTACATAACAACCATATGGAAGACATGCTTGTGCATTGTGTCTACCTTACTCAATTATCCTCTCTTATTATCCACAACAGTCTCATTTGTTTTGGGAGATGATGCTGTTGCCACAATGACATAGTAAGAGCTACACTGTTAGACATTTTCCAAGGGTTTTTAATGTTACCGTAGTACTAATTTACAGTACCTAACCGTATATTCCTTTTACAGTAACACTTAGTTACTGTAATTATATATTACAGTAACAAATCGGCGCCAAAATAAATACAGTAGCATACTTCAATTTTCAAAAATACAGTACATCTCTGTATACAGTGTTGGACGTCAGCAACAAATCCCCATAATGCATTGGAAACTACAACCCCAAATCAGAAAAAGTTGGGACAGTATGGAAAACACAAATAAAAAAAGAAAGTAGTGATTTCTAAATGTACTTTTACTTGTATTTCACTGCAGACAATACAACAGCACATAATTGAATGTGTTCCTCATGATTTGTATTGTTTTTGTTTCAAAAAAACTAAATTCCTGTTTTGGTTCTTGCAACACATTTCAAAAAAAGTTGGAAGAGTAAAGCATTTACCACTTTGTAATGCTGCCATTCCTTTTCACAACACTTAAAAGACGTTTAGGGACTGAAGACAGCAAGTGATGAAGTGTTTCAGGTGTAATTTTGTCCCATTCTTGCTGCACACAAGTCTTAAGGTGGGCAACAGTACGGGGTCTTCGTTGTCGCACTTTGCGCTTCAAAATGCGCCACACATTCTCTATTGGAGACAGGTCGGGACTGCAGGCAGGCCAGTCAAGTACCCGTATCCTCTTCCTCCTCAGCCAGGACTTTGTAATGTGTGCAGAATGTGGTTTTGCATTATCTTGTTGAAATATGCATGGACGTCCCTGGAAAAGATGTCTTCTTGAAGGCAGCATATTGTGCTCCAAAATCTCTATGTACTTTTCAGCATTAATGGTGCCATCACAGAAGTGCAAGTTACCTTTTCCAAGGGCACTGACACAACCCCATACCGACAGACCCTGGCTTTTGGACTTGTTGCTGGTAACAGTCTGGATGATCCTTTTCTTCTTTGGTCCGGAGCACACGGCGTCCATTTCTCCCCAAAAAAATACCTGAAATACTAATTCATCTGACCACAGTACACGTTTCCACTGTGTGATGGTCCATCCCAGATGCCTCCGAGCCCAGAGAAGTCAACGGTGCTTCTGGACACTGTTAACATAGGGCTTCCTTTTGGCACAGTACAGTTTTAACTGGCATTTGTGGCTGTAACTACGTATTGTGGTACTTGACAAAGGTTTGCCAAAGTAGTCCTGAGCCCATGTGGTGATATCGCTTATAGATGAATGACGATTCTTGATGCACTGCCGCCTGAGGGCTCGGAGATCACGGTTGTTCAGCTTAGGCTTGCGCCCTTGTCCTTTACACACTGAAATTCCTCCTCATTCCTTGAATCTTTTAATTATGTTATGCACTGTTGAAGGTGAAATAAGCTAATGTCTTCCTATCTTTCTTTGAGGAACATTGTTTTTAAACATTTCAATCATTTTCTCATGTATTTGTTGGCAAACTGGCGATCCTCGGCCCATCTTTTCTCCTAAAGGACTAGACCTTTCTTGGATGCTGCTTTTGTACCAAATCATAATTACAATCACCTGTTGACATCACCTGTTTCAAATCACATCATTATTTAACCAATTTACCTGATTACTAGCCCTAAATTGCTCCTGTCCCAACCTTTTTTGGAATGTGTTGCAGGTCGGAATGACAGGAAAGGATGTATATTTACAAATGAAATTAAGTTGACCAGACAAAACATGAAATATTTTGTGTTCACATTGTCTGCAATGAAATACAAGTCAAAGTATATTTAGAAATTACTACTTTCTTTTTTTATTTGTGTTTTTCATACTGTCCCAACTTTTTCTGATTTGGGGTTGTACAGTGAAATACTGTAAACTGTTTTAGGGTATTTTACTCTGGTATGTAGTAATAACTGTAGATATTACAGAAATGTCTAAATATGTGTGTATCTGCTAGCATAGAAATACAACTTCCAAGGCAGACTCAAACCATTTTCATTGGCAGTTTTTCAACCAAAGTCACCAACAACCCTTGAAATCAAAATAGGGTCCTGCTAAATACCATTGCACACCCCAATGCATACAGTTCCGCTAAGGGGAAAGCGGGCTGAGTTGAGCCAGTTTTTACTCAAGGCACACATTGTGCTTCACCTTGGCGTCCTCTTCAGCTACAAGCCTAAATACACCTGCTCGATAGAGGGTCACCACTGTTCAGTATGCTGGTACAAATGTCATCCAAAGCTTTGGTGCAAAAATTGTCAGCAAATGTATTAAGATGCTGGGGTCGGGCCAGACCACATGACCTTGATGTTAAAAGGTTGGATTATGATAAGTCAAATCCCTAAAATGGATTCTGTTTCCAAGCTCTGAAGTAAACATCATAACAATATTTGACATTATTTTTTTCTTAAAGTGCCCATATTATGAAAAAATCACTTTTTCTGGGATTGGGGGTGTTATTTTGTGTATCTGGTGCTTCCACACGCATACAAACTTTGAGTGAGATACGGTTTCTGAATGTGTCCTGCCTTCAGTCTCTGGGTGAGCTGTTCAAAATCTGCAGGGCTTTTTACTAGGGCTGTCAGTTTAACGTGCTATTAACGGCGTTAACGCAAACCCATTTTAACGCCCACAATTTTTTTATCGGGCGATTAACGCATAGACAGTTAGCTAGACAGGAAGTAAAATTACGAATCCCACTATGGCCACGCCAAGACCTGCCCTACGAAGCAAATCGATTGGTTGTGGTTAGGGAGTAGTTAGGATAGCAAATTGGTCAGGGGATAGGACCTGAACAAATGGGGTTACGTTACCTTGGACGCTTGGTCAATAGTATTGATTAAAGAAACAAAGTGTCTCCTTTGTTCTTTCTGACCACGGTGGGAAACCTGGAGCAGGAGAAGTTAACCCTCTCCTTGATTTTACGTTGGTTATGAACGAGAACGAGAACCAGGAAATGAGTCACGGGAAACCATTTGCTATGACAACGGCTATGCCGCTGACGACGCTATGAGCCCATAGACAGTAGGACCAGCCACGCTCGCCTCAGGCATGAGGCAGGACTATCTGCAATGGAAAATCGAGGTAACAGCGTTACATTATGTGGCAGATTATTAGTTCCAAGTGTGAATGTTAGTGTGAAATTGAACACTACGTATATGACAATGATGTTTTCAATCAAAAAACATTTGCACAAAGCAAGCCAATCTACTTTTCCATGTTGACAAGAGCATTAAAATGAAAAAATATAATTGGACAAAAAGAAATCAAGGGACATTTAGAATAGATAAAAATGTGCGATTAATTGCGATTAATCGTGAGTTAACTATGACATTAATGCGATTAATTGCGATTAAATATTTAAATCGCTTGACAGCACTATTTTTTACATAACTAGCCGGAACGACGGGCTAGCCACAACTATTAGCATGCTAGCGCTAGCGTTAGCATGCTAGCTCGTTCTCAATGGCAAAGCACTGCTACAACACACACAAGTTCACCATAATCTACAAAAGAACTACTTACATGTGCGCCCTCGTTTAGAAGAAATCTCCCGGCTAATCCTGCCTTGTAACTGACCAAAGTTGGAGAAACAACCTTTCTTTTACTGTCTATGGAGCTAACTGACATGATCTACGATCTGAGCTACTGCCATGTGCGAGTGCAGCCAAAGATAGTACAGAAGAAAAGATGATTCACTCTCTAGCTAAAACAGAGACCTGAACACAGGGTGAAAAGAGGAGCTGCAGCAGTGAGAGAGAGATGTGCTGTACAACAAAAATATATTAAACCATGTAAACCTATTCTGGTACAACCTTAAAATACAATTATGAACCTGAAAATGAGCATAATATGTTGGGTTGGGTACCGAAACTCGGTGCCAATAGGGCCCCGGTTCCGGCGTAAACGGTAGTAACGAGACCGAATAAGAACGAAAATTTCAGTGCCTTATTTTGGTGCCTGACTTTACACTACACTCGACAGCAGGTAACGTTAGTCTACCTTTAGCTAGCAGTTGGATTAAACACGGTTAAAATGCTGACAGGTAACGTTAAACAGTGTAAAGTGTGACTGTATATCAACACCGGGACGCAACAGTCTACTCTGCAGTGCAGCAGATGCCGACAATATGGCTTGGGCGTCGTGACGTCATTACTTGGCATGGCCCCATGTTGATGGCCTCCTTTACCGCTACTCGGACTACTGCGCACTGTTTATAGATGTAACATCCCTCTCAGTCGTGTCTTATTTACTATTTCAACCATGGTAAACCGTTGCTGTATTGTGGGGTGTAACAGCAACATTCAACATTCATGAAACATTCATCTTTCTGTTGCTATCCCTCTGCTGACAGCTAAAATTCATAATACAAAACTGCTGCATTAACTAAGCGAGTTGTGTGAAGCTAGATCTAACGTGACTTTGCTTACAGATTGGCGTGAAATCGTGCTCTCACAACAACCACGCTGTTATCTTAAAAAGGCCAACATCACGCTAAGGTTGCTTTCAAGTAAGCAAAACGATGCTTTGAAAACATCTATTTTGCTGGAAGGGCAAGGGGTAGCAACAGGACAACAGTACAGAGACTGACAGGTCCGATGGAAGGGCTAACGTTAATGTTATGAGAGGATTCAAACACGGGATATTTTACAGGAAAATACTAAAACGGGAAGACAGCGGGAAAAGAGCTCAAATACGTGAGAAACCCGGAAAAAAACGGGAGGGTTGACAGCTACTAACTACACTTTTGAAACACATAGTTAAAAGTATTACATGTGTGAATGGTTGTTGGTGCTCCAATCTTTTTTGGGGCGTTCGTAGGGATCCAAACCTTTAATAGTGCCGATTTTGTCCACATACCGGTCCCTGGCTTCCCTATTTAAAGTATCCCGGTAAATTCCACATCCTTTTCTGGATTTTAACATCTTTTTTTCCTTTTCTTTCTCCCAACTCTGCTTTCTTCTCCTCATTCGAATTACTGTATGTTTACATTTGCGAGGCCATCAATATGGCCGCCACGTCCCAGAATGCAACGCGGCGCCCAAGCCCTATTGCGACGTGAAAAACACAGACGGTGCATTCACTGAAACTGGTAACATACAGGCTCGTGGTGCATTCAAAGTTATTGTAAAATACCCTTTCTGTTTGTTGTTTTGTCGTTCAACAGCAATTTACTGGTGAGATAAGTTATTGTTTATTATAAGCTATAGTTATTACGTTACTATTAAATCATTTAATTTTGACCATATGGCCTTAGTAATAAACAACGTGTTCCTAAATGTCACCGACTGTTGTTTAGTAGGCCTATTCTTCTTGTTTCTTCTTCTTTTTTTAAAACTTTCTTAAAAAGTATCAGGTCAGGCACCGTTTAGGCACCGGCACTGTTTTAAAAGTACCGATTTAGCACCAGTATCGGAAAAAACCCAAACGATACCCAACCCTAATAATATGGGATATTTAAATCAAAATATGAGAGGGAACTGTCCAGGTTTCCTGGAGTACTTCACTGAACACCTTGAGTGTCATGTTGTCTTAAAGGTGCTCTAAGCGATGTGACGCGTTTTTTAGGCTACAACATTTTTTTGTCACATACAGCATCTCCCCACTATCCGCGAGCTGCCTGACAGCCCAGGCTCCACAAACAGCAACAAAAACAAACTGCACCAACCTGCACCACCAAACATAAACAGTGTTCGAGTCAATAACCAACAAGATGGATTTGGGGGTGGGGGTTGGGGGGTTAGTGCGCACAAAGGAGGGGGAGGAGACGGGATGAGGAGGACGGAGGGAGGGGCGAGCTAGCCTCTGTTAATTTGACAATACTTTGAACGTCAACAAGAAGTGACATCATCCAACATCGCTTAGAGCACCTTTAAGTACTGTAATGACGAAATGAGTTCATTGCAGTGGAAATATGTTTCAGATTTTGCTTCCTAATTGTTTATTCAGGTAGTCAGGTACGATTTGGTGTGAAAGGTGCAGGACTGACTTTCAGCACAAAGCAAGAGCTTTACCCAAAACAGGAAGAGGACTGCCTCACTCTACCTCATTCATTCAATGTACTTGCTCAACATTCAGTTATCTGCTCCAAAACCTGTGCAACTACAAACAACACTATAGCAGGATCCTGCACTGTGTGGGAAGTTTGGCATCAAAGACACTGTGCGTCCTTGGTCCATTTATATATTACTTTCCACACAAACATAATGTTTGCTGAAATTGAATGTAACTTTGTGAGAAAGGATAAAGGTTGGGAACAAAATAGGAAAAAAGAGCAGGAAAAAATTCAAAATGGTCTCCTGATTTCCAAAGCCTAAAAAAAGCTTATCTTCCTATACTTCACAATGTCTTTGCTGATAGGGAAAACAAACACACACACACACACACACACACACACACACACACACACACACACACACACACACACACACACACACAATGACAAACATGATGCACTGACTATACAGCAGTAAAGCACCTCTCCTGAAACACTCAACTTAACCTCTGGGACATGCTAGTCTACTGAGCACACACACACACACACACACACACACACACAGGAACAACTTAACCTCAGAGAGTTGATCCTTGCTAAAACCTACTGAAATATGAAAGAGCTGGTGGTGGGAGGGGGGGAGGTTGAACACAAGCAGACAAAGAGAGAGCAGGAAGGAGAAGCAGAAGGAGTGAGTGAATATTAGATAGGGAAGGACGAGGTCATGAAAAGGTCTAGGACATGTGCTGTGTCAGTGCCGCTACATGATGGGAGATCTACTGTGGCAGTGCAGTTTGCCAGGGCTGGAGACACTAAAACATCCAGCTTAAACTCTTTACGATATACTGTGAGATTGCAGAAATGTTAGCAGAAAAAGACTCTATAACAGTCTGGCTTACTTGATATGCCATCAGAGTAAAGATAAGTAAAGAAGGGTGGTCAACAAAATATATAACATAGGTATAGTCCATTTTAGACATTCTATTGCAGACATAGTATGTATTGTACCTTTAAGGATGGTTGGGAATTAATAAAAGAGGTATTTATCTTGTACATGTTACAAAGTTAAAGTGGCTATATGTAACTTTCAGTCTGTGTTGATTCTAGCGACCGCTTTGGACAAAAGTGGTAGTGTTGTGGCCGGGTTGGTAGAGCAGGCGCACATATATAGAGGTTCACTACTCGACGCAATGGCTGTGGATTCAACTCCACCCTTTGCTGCATGTCATTCCCCCTCTCTCTCCCCTTTCACGTCTTCATCTGTCCCATATGGAAATAAAGGCCTTAAAATGCCCAGTAGTGTTTTTACCACACCTGCTGTCATAAAGGTCTTTTCTTCATGGTGCTGTATTGCCCACTGTAGATTACTGAGTTAACGTTATGGGAAGGTCTATGAATGTTTTTCTCAGACAGAAAATCATTCATTTACAATAAGAGAATAAGTTACAGATGCATCGTTGCATTTAAAATGTTGCATACAGTAACTTAGCCTACTTTGGATGTATCGTGAGCTAAACTGGGTCACACTGTCACTGTGTCACGAGGCAAAGCATTAGATTAGATTCATATAGATTGTCATTGTGCAGAGTACAAGTACAAAGACAACGAAATGCAGTTTGTGTCCAACCAGAAGTGCAACAAAGCAGAAAAGTGCAATGTGATATTCAAGTGTAGACAGGTTGTGCATAGACAGGAAAAGAAATATATTGCAGTGTTATAACAGCAGAATAAATATGGCTATGTACTGTAATATGAACAGTGTATGAACAACATGTACAGATATGTGCAATGTAGTAACAGTGACACTGTAATAGTAGTACGAATGATATAAATATATGCAGTGTATTAGCAGAATATACTGTATAATAGGAAAAACAGAATCAATAATTATAATAAATATTCAGTATGAACCATATAGACAGATATGTACAGTATGTACAGCTATGTGCAGTGTGGTAATATAAGAGTAGTAGAAGAAGTGTATGTGGAGCAGTAGCTATGTATAGGTGTGATTACAGTATGTACATTTGTAAATGAATAAAAAGAACAGTATGGGTGGGATGAGGGGGGAGGGCTTAGCTGGGCTTAGTTGGTTAAGAGTTTGTTGTAGCAACCAACATAATAATAACTTAGATTAATATAGCGCATTTCATGAAACCCAATCTAAAGTTATTTTATGAATGAAATAGACATATTACAAAGCCGAAGGCCAATTTGGGGTGGGTTTGGAATCATTTACAATCCCATAATTGTCTCCATCTGTTGAAAGCCCGACCTATGTTGACTCGCGTTATCGCCCGTTGTCTTTCCCTTTTAGCTTTTAGTTGATCTTCATTTAATTTCCTTCTTTCCTGTGTTGGTCCTGCCCCAGTATCAGCATAACTACAGCAGATAACTTCTAAAATAACATTCAAATACAATTAGGCCTATATAAAGATATCTCCTACTACCTTTTACCTGGCTGGATACTAACACAGGCTTTTCTGGAAACCTGTGACCCATCAGAATGTGTTACCGTAGCGCCGTCTACCTGCTGTAAATCATTCTGTGACTTCACGGGAAAAATCAAACCCGGTCAGAGTCATTAATAAAAACTATATCAAACTAGCGTTCTTTTCATTGTTAGTCTCGTTTCCTGTTACAGTTCATTTATGATCATCAGATGGAACATTACACAGTTTCAGAAACATTCAAAAGTTACATATAGTTATTTTAATTATCAAATTACAAAATATTAGCCATCCATACTTTTAAACCAAACATATCAGGACGGACATTGAAAAAGCTCACACTATTTACAATAAGCTGTTTAATGAAGACAACACTTCACTTGATAGGGTTAGTTTCAGACAGCCGGAGAGAACTGATGTGGAACAAGAAAAGAAAAGGTTAAAAAAGAATAACCGTTGGGGGAAATACACGCACACCTACACACTAACATACAAATACACTTCCTGAGGAGTGACAGAAAGGTGTGACAAGGTCAGTTGGTGAGAGTTTTTTTTCCCCCAGAATGCACTTGTACAAGCCTCCCAGGGACCCGATCAGAGAGTAAGATTTAGGTCAGGTTGTCATCAGCGCATAAATAGAAACAACAAAAATGTCAACATGTCACTGCAAGCGTAGCCTTGACACACACACCCACACACACACACACACACACACACACACACACACGCAGGCAGGCAAAATAACAATGATGCAAAGCTTGTTACATTTAAATATGCAGAGTTGGAAAAAAATATTCTCCTTTAATTGCCTCCTGTGTTAACAAAGCAGGGTATTATGCTGGCATATTGCATATTGCATTGAGATATTTGCTTGAATTCATGTTTGTAAGGGGCTTTTGTAGGTATAATTTTAAAAGGAAGAACACATTTAGGTTCTTATAAAATTAAATGGCATAATTATTTAATTTCTTCATGTTTCCTAAAGTTTCTGATAAAGATGTCCCTCTTGGCAGCTAAATAAGTTAAAAGGTGTCTTTGGGAGCACCAAAACTGAAATGGAAGCCCAATCACTAGAGCTATGGTATTTTACTCATAGGAAATGTCCTTGGGGGACCGCACATTAAACTTTATGGCAACATGGAAAGTAAATGTAGAGACAGACCAAAGGGTATTGGGGGGTGGACAGAAGTATGCACTGATCTTCCGAGAAAGAGGCCCAGAAAAATGTCAGTGTGAAAAAAGGCCAACAAATCCAAAATAAATCCGCAGGAGTATCAAGTGGGGACTGAGCCAGGTCACTTTTATACTAGTCCCTTCTGATTGCTGCAGCAATAGTGCTTTAGAAAGAATGATTTAGAGACATGCATTTTTTTGTCATCAGAAGGTAAAATGCAGCAACAAGAATACAATAAATCCAAAAGGTTCACAATTTAAACATCTCTACATATTTTTCATTGCCCACATCAGCATCACCCACAGCTGGCATAAAGCACACATACACATGTACAGTAGAAACCTTTAAAAGGAGTGAGTTAACCTTAGAGAGTTGATACTTGCTGAAACCTACTGAAATATGAAAGACTTGTTGGAAGGGAGTGAAGGGGGGAATGGAAGGAGAAACACACAAAGAGGGAAAGAGTGGAGTTAGTGAATATTGGATAGGGAGACGAGGTCACAGAAAGGTTTGGGACATGTGCTGCGTCAGGGCTGCTACAGCACCAGCTCTGTTAGAATTGGAGTAGTCTTGCATTGCCAGACCTTCCTCCATTGCACTGCGGATGAAGGTCTGGCTAGTCCACACAGCATTCCTGGATGGGAGAGAAACGTGCTCTGTTTTATTGGCATTTCCTTAAACCATTCACAATCGTCTTAGCGCCGGACGGAGCCACGGTGCCCCTGTAAAATAGCCTCAGGAAGGAACTTGTTTTGGTGGAACATGTGTACGTTCAAAGGTTGTTTTAGTCGTGCAACAGAAAACTCAGATTGGACAGATAGTCTAGCTAGCTGTCTGGATTTACCCTGCAGAGATCTGAGGAGCAGTTAACCAGAGTCCTCACAAATCCACCAAAATAAGGACATACAGTGGAATTTCCGCCAGCAACGGGGCAATCCCGGAAGTGGAACATCGTGGATATAGACTATAACTGGAGAAAATAGAATATTCTGCCAGTAGGCCTACATACACAAAACAACCACCTCAAACCATTGTTATTATCTTAAGTAATAGTATTTAAAGCTTGTCATAATGCTTAGTAATGTGGCTGGGCTGTAATTCAATATACAGTAATTGTTTATTGACTGTCAATAGACTTTAACTGTGGTTATGTGAGCACATTGGTCATGTTTTACATAGGACAGTTCATTGAATTGAACATAGGTATAGTCCATAGTCCAACAAGTTTGTGTATTTTATATTTTCTTTTATATTTGCAGTATTGTGGTATGTGTCAGAAAATGTAGGAAAAGTCAGGGCAGGAGGGAAACAGCAATAAAAAGGACTTATATAATAATTCCATTTTTTTAATAATGTTAAATGGTGTTTTGGCGGTTCTAGTGTTAATGAGTTGAATTTGAATTGTTCATTAATATATTATACAAAATGTATTCAGGTCATAATTTCTTTTTCATTCATGTAAAAGTGAACTCTTTGGGGATCTATAGCCCTGTATGTATGTGACTGCTAAACACAACTGATGATAGTTATACTATAGTTACTATAATAACAATTTACACGACTATTTTTAAGTATTAGCCAATGGAAGCAAGGTAAATGGTGACATGCTTTCTGTGCAATTATGCAGGAGGGAGGGATGTATGTTTATGATGACTTCCATTTTCCCTCCACCTACTACTTCTAAGTGAAAATGACATGTTTATACAGCATGGTTCTGTGTTTTACATTATATCCTAATGCACAAATGTTCTGTTCATAACGCTCTTCATAGCATTAAGAGGGAAGAGGGTAGTCTGAATGGCGACGTGTGTGTGTGTGTGTGTGTGTGTGTGTGTGTGTGTGTGTGTGTGCGCGCGCGCGTGTATCTTCACTGTTTACATGAGTGTGTTTAGAAAGTCTGCTCTCCGCTAATCTATTCCATACTTTAAGTGTGTGTGTGTGTGTGTGTGTGTGTGTGTGTGTGTGTGTGTGTGTGTGTGTGTGTGTGTGTGTGTGTGTGTGTGTGTGTGTGTGTGTGTGTGTGTGTGTGATTTCCATGCATCTATGTTTCAGCCTTTAGAGAACCGCTGAACCACAGGCGTATCACACACACACATGCACACACACACACACACACACACAGCTTGGTGAAAATCATTATAAGCAGGTGTGTTTAGATAGATCTAGTTTCTCTGACCGCTTCTGCACAAACTCTAGCTCTCTCTCACTCTTTCTGTCTTCTCCATCTCCCTTGCTTTTTTTATGAAGTGGTTTTCTGTTTACTGCAGTTTTAAAACAGCAGTCTGACTTGAAACATACACCAGAAAGATAAAGAAGCATGCATTTTGAACAAGAATGAAGTCAAAATGGAATGATAAAATGCAAACTCATGGACAGAGTAGCAATATTACACTCAAACATTTATATTACTACCTGAAATAAAGTCCTGATTGTGAAGTATAGGCAGATTCCTCTGCAGAAACACACACACCGACACACACACACACACACACACACACACACACACACACACACACACACACACACACACACACACACACACACACACACACACACACACACACACACACACACACACACACACACACACACACACACACACACACACACACATTCTAGGATGGGCTGTGAACATGTGGCATCCACTAAACACAAGGTGTGGTTAATGTGTTTACAGACGTGCTGTTATTGTCATATCTAATTTAGTTATTTATTATTAGTTCCTTTTTATACTCAGTTGAATGCTTGTCATTTTAAGTTTTCATAAAGTCACCAAAAGCATTCATATTCATTCTCCAGGGCTTGCGAATATACACAGCAGATTCCATCGATATTTGACCAAGCTAGTTTTCCTTGTTGTGTGATTTGTTAAAATGGTCAGCCTCAAACTTAATGGCAATTTTAATTTTTTTTCTGGACCAATGTGTTGCACACTGACAGGCATCCTTGACCAATGTCAGGGCTTAGGAAAGGAGATAGGAAGAAGTCCTCAAGGAAGAGTGTTCTGCAGCTTTGAACAATGCTGGCCCTTAGGTCAGTTTAGCAATGATTTTTATGACTACGCCTGATTGAGTTAAGTGTATTAATGAGTCATTTCCGCACGAGAGGGACTATATGAAAGCCAACAACATCATGTGGCTACGTTAGCATTAAAGCCTCTTCGTGTCCCCCAGATTGGTAAAGCATATGCCGTCATCTTTGTTCCTGAAGCTGCATCTATGTAACTGGTTAATCATGTGAAGGTGCATGTTTATCCATGAATCAGACAATGTTTGTGTGTGTATGTGCGTCTTGCATGCAAGAGTGAAAGCACATATCCGTGTGTATGTATGTTTGTGCATCTACACTTTGAATACATTTAGTCAGAGTGTGATTTGCCGGGGCGGATGCGTGGGATTTCCCCCTTTCTGGTCTATAAATCCCTGTCTAAATGTACCCCCCCCCCCCCCCCCATTAATTATAGTTTAGCCAGAAAAAGTGATTGACATGCGGCGATGACAGTTAGGCACCAAAATGAATAGTTAAGTTTAGGAAAAAGACTGGATTTGAATTAAAGCACTCCCGAGGAATGAACAAGCGTTTCCTGGGTGAAAGTATTTTGTTTTCGCCGCGAAGTGAACTCTTTTTTATGTTGACACCACATTGTGCTATTTAATTTTGAGTTTTTGTTTTTCTATTGAATATTGAAATGCATAAATACGTGTTTTGGCATGGGTGGACGAGTGGAACTATATCCATGGTAGTGGAAAGGGGGATTTCATTCTTGCATGTTTTGTTGTGCATGATCAAAAAACAAATATGTATTTTCTAATGTGATGGATCTCTTTTGAACTGACATTATTGGAACAGTCAACCAGTCAACACATTGGCAATGGAAAAATAAAACAAAATTATTAACTGTTGCTTAAAATATATATATATATATATATATATATATATATATATATATATATATATATATATATATATACTCATCATGTAGAAATGGTATGTGTTAACATTTGTATAGCATTGGTATGCATTGTACTAGTTTGATTTTACATTCAAAAGAAAGTCAAAACAAAGGGCAAAATCTTACTTTTTTCTAACTTACTTGTGCTGTATGTTTCAGTGTGGGTGGGATGAAGGGTGCCATTTTATTGGATGACCTCTTCAGACTGCATTAGAGGCTGCAAGTTGTGTGACCTTAAGCACCCCTTAACCAATGGAAAGCACTTGACGTGCAATCTCATCACCCACGACAAGTACCTAATCATTTTTAACAGTGGCTTGGCTAAAAACCTTCAAATAGCCTGTAAGGTCACTGATCCTGTTTGTGTGTGCATGTGCATGCCTTTGCACTTGTTTGTAACTGTATATCTGTTTGTAACTGTAAATGTGCTTGTGAACTGTGTGGGGGCGAAGGCTGTTTGTGTGTCCGACTTACTCTTTTTTAAACAAGAAATTCCCTCTGCCTTGAAATGAAAGCAAGTCCTGACTATAGTTGTTAAAATGGGACAAAGAGTTTCAGGGGAATTTGCCATTTACAGTCAGGCACTGTGAACGGCTCCCCTATGGGGACCTGAAACATTGAGTCCCCTGGGACATATATGCTGTGTTCTTCATGGAAGATTTATGACTGTTTATGTTTGGCTTGGTATTTAAACAAAACAAATGATAAATACTGGAGCTATGCAATAAAAGTAGGCTGGACTAACAAACAAGAGGAATAACAGTTTAAATGTGCTGAACAGATATTTATAAGAGATACTCTATAAACTTGATAACTACATATGGAGTCTATAAAAGTGAATGGTAAAACATGTCCTTGCTTTACTCTCCCTTTGGGTCGTGTTTGTGTATGTGTGTGTATTAGGGCTCTGTGATATATCACAGTTATGGCAATGGAGATTGGTGAGAATGGTGTGTGGCAGCTGTCTGAAAGTCTTCTTCTTCTTCTTCTTTATTTTAATGCCGGGCTACAAACCAACTTTTAAAGGTGTATGCCGCCACTTACCGTATCAGAGTATGCAAATTGCATTGTTATTTTAATGGTTTAAATAAAATATAAAAATGAACAAAATACTCAAATTCTATTTATTAATTTTGTTTCATGTAAAAATTTACACAATTACCTTTTCATCACAGCTTGATTTTCTCCCATTACTAACACACTCAAACACTCCATTCTCTCCCTATTTCTACCACCTTGTCTTTTAGTCTTCCCCTTTCTACAAACGTCTTACACCTAAGTAACACATGTTCCACCGTTTCCCTACTTCCACATATGTCACAATTATCAGAAACAATGACAACTATGTATGTTTTAACCCTGTGTGCCCTAACCTTAGCCTAGTAAACAGGACATCTTCCTTTCTACCTTTACCTTTAAATCTTCTCTCCCAAACCACCTTTTGAATTTAATAATACTCCATACCCTTCGTGTCTTTGCCGCAGATTCCCTGCCATTTAATATTAACTCTCTTACAAATGATTGACTTTACTTCCACTCGTCCCAACCTAATGTCTAGTATACTGTATTGTGTTTATTTAATGCACTTTTAGCCATTTTGTCCACTATCTCATTACCCTCTATACCTACATGTGCCGGGATCCAACAAAAATTAATATCTATTCCAAGATGCTGTAAATTTAGGAGATTCAAATAGACCTCTCTTAATAATTAGATGTTCCCTTGTCATTTGACTCAATACTTTGTATTGCTGGCCATCTGAAGGTCCAGCACGCTACTGCATGAATAAAGGGAGAGTTTAATTAGTACAACGCACAGCTGAGACAATTAACTCACCTGGCACTGTTCTCCTGATCTATCTCCACACCTCTCTCCACTGCAGCTGATTGCAGACCACACCCATTCCACAATGTCCGAATGTGTGTAAAAGTGTGAATGCGTAAAAAAATATATACAATAATGCAATGTGTGGCTATGGAAGAGATGCACTGCTCAGTCACAAATCTGCATGCCAAGCAAATTCAATTATTTTGTCCATGAACAGCACAAAATGCATGAAGGAGTGGGGACAGGGTACCATTGTGTTTAACTTGAAGCAAATAATCACTGGTCCCCTGAGACTCAGTTCCTAGAAAATATATTTCTATGAATACCTATGGTTTATATATTATTTTCATCAGAGCATGGTATTCTTGATCTAGTTTGACCAGCCATTCACTTTAAATTCAAAAGAGTTTAAATGTAGAGTTTTGTACAATATATATAACGTTTAATATTTAAAAGAAAACTGCATTTTCAGGTGATTGATTTTTGCAATTAAAGGTTAAATGATAACTGCTGGCAAAGGTCTTTGCAGTATATTTAAGCAAAGAAAAATGAAACAAAAACACCATTCTAGTGCAAAGTAAAAAATAAATGAATAAAACTCAACATGTACCTTGCTTTTGTGTCTGGGCCCGGTCCACACACGTGTTGTAATGTAATGAGTCTTGTCAATGGAACATTCCAGGCCATCCATTCCTCCATCTTGCAGCCAGTATCATGCTAACGGTGTTCTCAGTGACCTACCTAACTCTTGAGTGATGATAGGTGGACACATGCTGCTCAGTGGTAAGGTTTGACCTGTTAGAAGCTTTTTCTCCGGGGGCCCATTATATGCAGTTTTCAAGCCTCTCACGCTGACCTATGATGCTGCCTCTTTTTTGTACCAACTCACCTACAGCAAGACTTCCTCTCCTATGACAATATTCCTACTCCAACCGTCATAGATCATAAATCTAAAACCAGGCTTCAAATCATTCCATAAGAAATGTCTGGAATTTCCTTCAGATCCATGTTTTTCTACAGACTAAGGGAAATATTATGATATATGCTTATATATGCCCCTGGCTATACAGTTGTACTGTGCATTACACACAGCCATCAGGATGGAACTGAAGAATCCCTTGTAGCTTTGAAAATAACTCCCGACTGTTGGCTGGGTTTCAGACTATTACGTTTCTCATCCATTGCTCCGAGACACTTGGGATAGAACCACTTCTTGCAATCCTCTGGATATTGTCCCTCTGTGCTGCATCAAGGGAAGCCATGAAGTCACCTTTCCGTGCAGGCCGTGAAGCTTTCACTCCTCACTTACTATTCAGCCAACTGTTGGAGCTGCTAGCTTCAAAATGGCTGCCAAGGCTGCCAGAAGCGAGAAGCAGAGGGTGACACCAAGCCACTACTGTGCTGCACCCATTGACTGGTTTGATGTCTGTTTGTGTCCAACAGGACAGACAGAAACTGATGGTGCATTTAGCATTAGTTCTCTAGAGTCGCTAATATATGGTGGAATACAGTATATGATCTCTGCTGCAGGAACTGCTGCTTAAAAAAAAGCAATACAATAATCTAATCCACTGTTTCCAGTTTTGTTGTTGCAAAGGGGGCTGAACCCAGGTATGCAAACAGCATGGCATACACAGCCCAAATGTTGTGGAGTAATTTATTGAAGTGTCTTTGTGTATATATATATATATATATATATATATATATATATATACATATATATATATATATACATATATACGTTCAGCGGCACCAAGTCCTGTCGTTTTTAAGTCTATTTCCTACGGTGGCCGACAGGGTCAAATGCCCTGCAACTTAGGAAAACACATACAAATAGACAAAACACAAGCAAATTAAGAAAACAACTTCATTCATTTGACAACACACGCGCAGAATTCAGCAAACGCGCTGCAAATACACACAACACAACCAAATACATAAACGCGCTGCAAATATAGAAACGATGCAAAAAGAAATAAAACATTGATTTGACAACACATGCGCAGAATTCAGCAAACACGCTACAAATACACACAACACAACGGAAGTTATTACACAACGGAAGTTCTCCAGACCTGTAGGGGGAGCGCTAAGTGGAACAGCTTGACTTTTGAACAAAAAGCAAGATATTCTGATGGCGGATGGGTAAAACACAGGACTATCACCCGGGAGAGCGGAGATTGCATCCTGCGTTTGTCATTTGTGTTTGTGTTGTCAAATGAATTAAGTTGTTTTCTTAATTTGCTTGTGTTTTGTCTATTTGCATGTGTTTTCTTAAGTTGCAGGGCGTTTGCCCCTGTCGGCCACCATAATTTTCACCTGTTTACAGGAGAGGAGGGGGGGGGGGGGGGGGGGGCCTCGGAGGTTCACCCGGTGGACTTGGATCTAGCCCCAGCGGTCATGTCAGTCGGGGGTTCAGGGTTTTTTCAGAGAGTTTCACATTCCTGTTCCGGCTTGCTAGGTGCTTGCTCAGATTTGAGGTGGAATTTTTCGCTGTAGATAAAAGTTGTCTTCCCACACAGAGTGTACAGCGGACGCTGATGTTTTTGTCACCTTTAACCGAGTCAAACTCAAAGTAATGTCGGTACTTCCAAGCATTAAACGCTGCATCCTGCTCTCTCCCGCGCTCCATGTTGTCTCTTGTTCAACACTACACATGTCGGTGTTTACACTGACTCGCGGTGCTCATACGTCATTGTCACTCACAAAACAAAATCACGGTTAAATAACGCAGTAACACAGCCTGCTTATGGGAAAGTAACAGTAATCTAATTACTGTTTTTGCAATTGTAATCCCTTACTTTACTCGTTACTTGAAAAAAGTAATCGGATTACAGTAACGCGTTACTTCTAACAAAATGATTGAGCTTAGTGGCAATCCTTAACGCCCAGTTCAAAACAAAGATTCACAACGAGATGAAAAATGCTTTAGAACGTTGCAGGGAAAAGTTGCAGCGATCTGAAACGGCCCATCTCAGCTTGACTCAAACTGAGACTCAGCTGGTCGAGTCTCCAGAGGCTGGTTTTAAAACATAAGGGACGCCATGCGTTTCAACAGCTGATAGCAAAGTCAGCTGGTCAAGTCAGTTACAACTAACTGATTGAAGTTAAGTTAAGTTAAGTTTTGGACTGAGGCTCAACGAGTCGAGCGAGCTAGAGAGTAACTGAGTTAGAACGGTCTATATCCACGACATTCCACTTCCGGGATTGTTCAGGTGTCGCCTGAAGTTCCGCCGGATATCTCTCTTTTCGGCCGGATGTCCGTCACCTTCCGCTTTCTTTGTGATGGTGGATTTCTGAGGACTATGGTAAACTGCTCCTCAGATCTCTGCAGGGTAAATCCAGACAGCTAGCTAGACTATCTGTCCAATCGGAGTTTTCTGTTGCACGACTAAAACTACTTTTGAACGTACACATGTTCCACCAAAACACGTTCCTTCCCGAGGCTATTTTGCAGAGGCGCTGTTTCTCCGCCCACTGCAATTAGCGCCGACCAAGACGATTGTGATTGGTTTAAAGAAATGCCAATAAACCAGAGCACGTTTTTCTCCCATTCCGGAATGCTGTGTGGACTAGCCAGACCCTCCTCCGCAGCGCTGTGGAGCAAGGTTAAGGTTAGACTATCCAAATCAATAACTGCGTTAGAACAAAGCAGTGAATCAGAGTAATATTATTTTGTCATCACTATTATAAATACAACTGTAGCAACCATCTCACTATGCTAATTATTTCATTTTTTTTACAAATATTTTTTGGGGCTTTTTGGCAATTATTAGATTTGCAGACGGAAGGAGAATAGGGGAGAGAGAGAGGGGAAAAGACATGCAGCAAAGGCCCGTGGGTCGGACTCGAACCTGGGCCACTGCAGTAAGGACTGAGCCTCTGAATATGGAGCGCACACTCAATCAGGGGAGCTACCATGGCGCCCCAATGCTCATTCCTATTTTAAGACACTACAAATCATATCCAGCTACAATAAAGCCTGACTTGTCAGACGTGAAAACGAGAGTGGTCATTGCTATGGAAATGATACACCGTCTCGTCTAGTCGTATTGGTGTAAACTGGCAGCTTTCAGAATGTTGCAGACCAGCGCATTGCAAGTAGTTACAATTTTCAACTCATCTGGTCAACTATTTGGTCTGAACTGGGCTTAAGGTTTCATTCCTGGTTGATTTGATTTGTATTTGAGTGAAAACAATGGAATTGTAAGAGTTTAGCAGTCTGGAGCATAGAAATAGAATAATCGCTAGTTTTCAAAAGTAATGAATCTTATTCTATTTCTGTGGTCTGGAGTCTTGTCTGTTACATTTTTGTGTGTACATATATGATGGAGAAGAACTGTATTTCAGTAGGCAATGTTTTTCCACAAATATCACCCAGGCATCAGTTCGTAATACTACAAATCTGTATTAGTGGGCCATAGGCTTAATCGCCATTGTGCTACCTTCTGTGATAGTGACTTAACGGACATTTATGTAAATGAAAATCATCAAGATTACAGCTTTGATCTTTGCTTGAAGCTCCTTGAAACAAGAGCCAAGTAAAACTGCATTACTTTATCCGTCTATATATTTAGTTTTAGCCAGTTGGGGGAAGGTGTGGGCGGTACAAAAGCTCTAAACACAAAATCGGCATTTTATCACCTTCTGAAAGTTGGTAAAACGTTGATGAACTTGTTAGCAAACAGTTGCATTTACACACCCAGCAGAAACAGAGCAACAGGGTTAGGGTTAGTAGTGTGGATTTCTGTATCATCACCATGTAAACTGTGTGGATACCAGGAAGAATAGCTGCTGCGATGCATAAGCTAATGGGGATCCTAAAGTTTTAGTGTGTAACATTTTTATATTAATGAACGTCCGTTACATTCAAGCCATTGCCAAATGAGTTGCTACAAAGCTAATTAAGACTATCAGCTCCACACAACTCTCTCTGTGTTTCTTAGTATGGATATGTTCAGAAGATATTTTTTGCGTGCAGAAACTCAAGTGAAGATAATGACCTCTTCTGAAGAGTCCATCATGTTTTTTTAATCCTCTGTGTCGTCCTTGGCTACTAGCAACTGTGTGGAGGAGGGGTGGGGGTGGTGCGTGATTACCGAAGGCTTGTGTTATGTGGACGCAACAACATTTGTGTTGTCATTACTTAGAATTCCTTATGGGGGAGAGAGAAACTACACACTATAGCTTTAATAAAAAAATTAAAAAAACTTTAACATTTTTCTGGAGCTGTGTTTTTGGCCAACTGATGAATGAAAGTAGCCTGGTTGACCCCAGACCCTTCTCAGGTGTAACTGAGAGTGGGTCTGGGCAAGCTTCATTCACAGCTCATTTCCAAAGGGGCGTCACCAACGGACGCCGCTCAAATGTCTCTGGGCGCAATTGGATAGTCCTTCAACCAATCAGACCAACGATCCGGGTGACGTAGCAGCGACAGTGACATCAACGGGTTGCTTTTCTCTTATTAAATCCATGGTTGCTGTGCTTCGGTGGCTATTGTGTTGAATGTAAACAAAACGCTGCTTGCCGTCGCTGCGCTATTGTTATTGTGTAAAGCCCGCCTCAACGGTTGTGATTGGTGCCTCGATTTGGAAAAATTAGAAATGGGCTTGGCCGGACTGACTTGCAGAGCAAATCTCAAATTTGCCGGAAGTCTGTCAGGATTTTCCCAGGCTAGAATGAAAGTCCAATGTTCACTCTTCATGTAGCCCTTTAGTCTGCACCGACTTCTGAGTGAAATATCTGACTCTTTACCTGCTGTATGTTTCACTATGTTCATCTGTCGTTTGGTACTATAGCAGTTAGCACACAGTGAGTTTATCAGTTTTGGGGTTGGATGCTGCTGCTGCTGGAAATTAGGGTTGAGACTGAACCAAAGAAGTAAATAAATGAACTGATGAAACACATGAGCTGAAATGATGAGGGGAACTGTAGCATTGGGTGGGTGATAACTTTGTGGGTTTATCACTTTGAGCAACCACTTTCACATTACATGTGTGAGAATATTGATATTTATATTGAGAATATTTGCAGCTTTAATGAAATAGGTTTGCAAGTATGCCTTTCTTTGCAGAAAACTAATTCAAATTAGCCTTTTGTCAGTATACGTAAGATATCCTACTGATATAATAAATAATAATGTTAGCGCACAGTGAGATTATCAGTTTTTTGGGTGATAACTTTCCGTGGGTTTATCACTTTGAGCAACCACTTTCACATTATGTGTTAGAATATTGATTAGTGCAGCTTTAATGAAATGCCTTTCTTTGTTGAAAACTAATTCAAACTAGCTCTTTATCAGTACTTTAGATATGATACAAGCTGAAACTAATGTGAACCATTCGTAGTGTAAATATACCACTTTAAAAAGATGAAAACATTAAAAAGCAATAACATTTTCTTACTTACAACCTGTAGTGGTATCTAGTCTTACAGTTTTATTTTCAGTTTTTTCTTTTTATATTCTAGTCTAAAACTTTTCCATTCACGTGAATGCCATTTGTAAGAATACATTGGATTTCTACAAAGACAGTGGAAAAGAAGAGTGGAAGACAGTTTTTTTCTTGTCAAAGTCCCTGGTTACTCTGGGGAAATATGAATGTAAATATGAATCGACTTTTCTTTGTTATAACTTCACACCACAAAATAATAAATTCGCAACAAATACCGAGATTTGCCACACCCTAGAAAAGCCCCCCTAATAGAAAATGTTTCATGTTGATGCGTATGATACTATGTGTGGTTTTACAATATTTTATTCAGAACTGAAGCAACCTTTATTAAGCTTTCTAGTTCTGCTTAGTAGCATTAGCCTTGGTAAATTACACTGGTTTACAATTGATGTCAAAGTGAATGTTTTTAACCATTTATTTTGAGTCTTACTGTACACTGCAAGACTTCTGAGTTTTGCTTTATGTACCTTTCAAAAGAAACTTCTTTGCAATCTTTAATTTTTACAAATGAAAAAAGGTCATCTTATTTTATATAAAAAAATACTTTTCATCAGTGCTACCTTCCCTCGCAATTTTCCTCTAAAACATCCCTAACTGTATGTGTGTGTGTAGCTGTGCATTTGTTTGTGCTTAAATATTTTCATATTTGTGTAGGTGTGTGGGCTTCTGTGCGTGTGCTCTTAGCTTGTGTGTTTATGTGTGTGTGCGTGCGTGCGTGCGTCTGTGTCTGTGTGTACCTGTGACATGACCAATTTGCTGTAGAATACATCTACCTATTAAAGTGATATGGAGTAAGTGTGATGTTGGTCCTAAATAGGCCTTGTTATCCTGGCTAATAGGCTGTGTGTGTGTGTGTGTGTGTGTGTGTGTGTGTGTGTGTGTGTGTGTGTGTGTGTGTGTGTGTGTGTGTGTGTGTGTGTGTAAGAGCGAGGGAAAGAGAGAGAGAGTTATTGTAGGTAATAAGGTTACTTTTCAATTGCTACCAGGTGTGAGTGAGACAGAAACGTGGGAGAATTAAGACTCCCAGCTCGCATTCTGCTCCATTTGTTTCAATCTGCTCTGCTTTCCTCCTCCTGATTTATTTGTCTTTCACGCTTTTTTTCCCCTTTCTCTTCTTGCTTCTTTTCTTTCTCCCTTTCTTCCCTCTTTTATTTTTGATCCCATTGGTCTCACTTTCCATTTCCTCTGTCCAACCTAATGTTTGCCCAAGAGAAGGATCATTTACTGAAGGAGGGGTTTGTTTAAATCACACTGATCCATACAACATGTATCTGAGGGGTGTGAGAGGGAGTGCTCTTGTTTCGGCACCATGCAGGATTATTCTTGACAGCAGTTTTTTGACGTGTTATGAACTTTTGATTAACTAGGATAGGTGATGATAGGAATGTGTATGTACAAGAGAACAAGATGGACTCGGACATCGATTTTTCCTCCACAGTTATCCAATATCCAATTATAGTTTGTGTGTGCATTTGTGAATTCTTACCCTTTGTGAGCAGTACTCTGCTCTTCCATTGGCGCGTCTCCCGGCAGAGCAAATAAAGCGCAGGACACGCTAACATGAGTTAGTCCCAAATCCCTAATGAGTAAAAAGCAGCTAACAGCTAATATATCAATTTATTCCTCTGGCCAAGTATGCCTAGGAGGTTAGATATGTGGATGTCATTATGGTTTTAGTTAAGAAGGGAGTGGGAGGATGTCATGACTTCAATATCCTTCCATCTCTTTGAGTATTTCACTCTCTCTCTCAGTTTTTCTCCCACTCGCTCTTTCTTTCCACATATGCCAATTTTTTTGATTCAATACACAAGCTGTGTACTAAGTAGATCAGCTCAATAACAGTCAATCATGTTTCATAGTGTTGACCTGTCTGAATGAAATGAAAGGACTGATTACATCAGCGTTATTTACTTATTCCTTATATTCATCAAATCATTCGCTGCAGTGCTAATTGACAAAAAATTAAGAAGTTACTTCACAACATAAGTTTAGAAGGGTATAACTACTCTCATGTTTCTAATAGAGAGGAGAAATATGTAATATATTTATTGTATTACATCTAAAAATGACCACAATATGTCATCAGAAATTAAGGAAACATGCTAAGTTGAAACACATTTTTCTCTGACAACAATGCTAATGCCAGTATTTTCTCCTTTGAAATGTTCATCCCGGTTGGCCTGTGTGTTGTCGTCCACTGCACATTTTGACACCCAGATATGAGACCCAAAAACAATGTCCGGCAGCCACGGAAGCAGCAACAAAACAAACTGGATCAACAGAGATAGAATTATTCTACTCGACCTAAAAAAAAACTCAGCATCTTTCCAAAGAAAGATGGAGACAGCTTAGAGTCTAAAAGGACGCAGAGTTGGCTAATTTCCTTCTGAAAAGGTAAACATTAAGCTTTACGCAAATTTAGCATGGCTACTAGTAGAAATGGGCATTGCCAGTCATGGCGTGTACCTTTAGGGGAGCTGAGAGCGACTTCTGGGACGTGCCGTGGAATATCAAGCATTGACTTGAATGGTTGCGATTGCTCGCGGGGGTCGTAGCGCCTCCAGAACGCAACGGAAACACGCCCGACAAGAAACGTAATTCTCACAACGGCGTTATGAGCTGCTTGCATAATCAACCCATACGGCCGTTTACTGGGTGAGGACCGTCTGACAGTTTTTGCAGTAATGAGCCATGTTGAATTAACAGCTGTATATTTCCACTCTGCACTAATGTACTGTATACTGAGGACTGGGCATGCAATTAAATATGGATCTAGTCTATATCCATGAAGTTCCACTTCTGTGACTGCTCCTGTGGCACAGGAAATTCCGCCGGATGCATGTATTTTCGCCGATGTTCGTTTCCTTCCGCTTTCTTTGTGTTGTAATTCTAAACCCTGGTGGATTTCTGAGGACTCTGGTTAACTGCTCCTCAGATCTCTGCAGGGTAAATCCAGACAGCTAGCTAGACTATCTGTCCAATCTGAGTTTTCTGTTGCTCGACTAAAAGAACTTTTGAACGTACACATGTTCCACCAAAACAAGTTCCTTCCCGAGGCTATTTTGCAGAGGCACCGTTGCTCCTTGCGGATCTTAGTGACAATTGTGATTGGTTTAAAGAACTGCCAATAAACCAGAGCACGTTTTTCTCCCATCCGGGAAAGCTGTATGGACTAGCCAGACCATCCTCCACAGCACCCTGGAGGATGGTCTGGCAAAGCGAGACTAACATGGATGTAAACAGCTCTTACCCTTAAAGGTCATATACATGTGTTGTGACCGCATTCTCACTTGCAATGACTTGGGTTTGGCTGCCATAGGGAAGACCAGCATTTGGTGTCTCTCTAGTGTTAATAATTAAAAAACAACTTGTTTAAATTCTGTAGTAAAACCTCTGTAGTAAGAAGAACTACATTGGAATTATGGCAATGCCTTCACCCCACAGGCACAGGATTCAGACCTCTGAGACTCAGACTTGATATGTTCACTTGTCACTAGCAAGGACCACAGCACAACAGCAATGTGATTTTAATGGTGTAATGAAATGAGTTACCGTAAAACTTCAAATAATAGCCCGGGCTTCTATTTACCCAAGTTGCCGAAATGCACCGGCGTGTATTTGAGACAGGCGTCTATAAGAGACGGGCCTTTAATTGACGATGCTTTGCCCGCATGCTGTGGATCCATCACACACGCTCACCTGACCTTCTTCCTCCCTCCACCTCGCAGTCCGGCCCTTTTGTCGTCTTCCTCGGACAGACGTCGCAGTTCTGCTTTATGTTTACGCCATTCTCGCACTCTCTCAGGATCGATCGAGAAATGTCTCGCCGCTGCTTCTCACGAATTTTGTTTGGCAAATTTGACAACTGTCAGCTTAAATGTCAAATCATACTTTTTTCTTTTTGTCTCCATGGTGGTGAAGACTACAAGAAAGTTTGTTAACCTGTTTGTTATGTTGCCATAGTGATGAGTCGTTTATGAACGGTTGCGTCTGTCACGTGAAATCAAATCAAAACACAGAACAAACGATCTGACGGGTTTTAAAAGATCAAATACAACCCGACACGAAAAAAAACTAAAAAACAGACCCGGCCTCTATTTGAGACCGGCCTTTATTTACCCAAATCTGTTGTCACACCAGGCGTTTAAAAGAGACAGGCGTCTATTTGGGACTCGGCTATTATTTGAAGTTTTACGGTAGTATTGGATAGTGAGGATGGAATAATGCGTGTTTTTAGGGTAACAAGGCCAATCAGAAGTAACATTTTGAGCTAAAATTATGTTTCACTTCAAGAGACTGTTGGCCAAAGGTACACAATGCAGTCTTCGTGACTGAAAATAAATTAAGCACCAACACATGAAGGTTTAAGAGAGTCCTTGCAGTGAAGTAAAGCTGATTTGTTATTCCACATCATCTCATAAATATTCCAAAACGGTAAACAGGCTCACACAAATTAATTTGGTTTGAGAACTATATTGAGAGTTGATGAGTTGAAATTTGTCCTCAGAGTAATGTCATAAGAAATACTATGAATCTTTGCTGCATACAGCTTGATGAAGTGATGTCACAGAAAAATAGATCCCGTTTTGAAACCAGCAGATTCATAAATGTAATAGTCAACATGCAGGGACTTTCAGGGAAATTATCTGTTGATAGATACTGTATCATTAGCAACATATTTAATGGGAATTAGTTTAACTTTAGGGCACAATGGATGATTGGTTTAGTGTCATTTTCAGCCTTTAATTTGCCCTCTTAGCTGATGATGTGTGCAGAACTTAACAGTACAAGAACTTAAGTTCCTAAAGCTAATAGTCTACTTTGAGAGGATGAAACAAATTAAAGCCGTGATTTTTGTAATTCAAGGGAGCAAATTAAGTAATGTGATGGTACAAATAATTAATTCAAGGGAGGGTTTGTAAAAATGATGTGAGCTTACAAATGAATAATCCATGCACTCAAATTACCAAAAATGTTTCCCCTTGATACCTGCCGTGTTCCGCATATTCGTGCCTGCACAAGGTAATCACTGTAGCTGTGCAATGTGACATTTAAAGTTGTGTTACACCTGTTCAGTTTAAGTCACGACTCATGCTCGTTTTCACCTGTTACCTCGTGAGCACTTTGCCAGTGAGGCAACCATAGCACTGCCTCATGACACTTTAGGGGGAACAGTGGGACATAATGTGTTGTCGTAAGTCAGACATAATATCATTGCACTATTTAAAAAAAACAACAGCATTTCATTTAAGACAATAGATGTGTTCAGTGGCAATCGCAGGACCACAGTGATTATATGTGATTGTTAGTGAAAGTACAGGTCCAGGTAGGAATCTGAGCCCAGTCTCTAGGTATGTCACGATTTGTCTAGTGCAGGAACCCAGAAGCAGACCAGGACAAGGTAACTTGGAGAAAACAAGGTGAGTATTTATTTGTAGTGCAAAAAAAATGGAAGCAGAGAAGTCAAGCTGGTTGGCAGTGGGTGGAAGTGGGAGACTGGAGGGTTTGTGCAGATCCAAAAATACAACAGTGAAGTGGTTGGCCAGGCAGGTGTGAGTTTCAATCCAAGTGATCAACTGCAGACAGAGGAACAGGAGGCAGGTTAGTGACAGGCAAAAAGATACGACAGCAAAAAGACTTTCAAAAACTAGAGGCTTGATACGAGCGCTAAACATACCAGTAACGCTAACGATCCGGCAGGGAGTAGACGTCAGGTCACTGCTTAAATGGTGCAGAGATGATAATCAGGACTGGGTGTGCAGATAACAGCAGGTGTGCGTAGTTGGAGAATCATCCAGGATGTGTTCAGGAAACTCTGGACAAAGCAGACTTCAGATTAGAGTGAAAGCAAAACACAAGAAAGACAGGCTCAAGATGCTGGAGTCATGACAAGGTATGTGTGGTTCCCTGCTGGTAAGAGACTTTGGGTCCACGCATAGCACACACAAATTAGGACTGTGTTTTTCTTTTGGAAACACAACTTCCCTGGTGGGAGTCGTGTTGCTATTGCTTATCAACCAGCACAGAGCCTACCTCAGTTCCTTCTGCACTGGCAGGGGGTCTGTGTGTGTGTGTGTGTGTGTGTGTGTGTGTGTGTGTGTGTGTGTGTGTGTGTGTGTGTGTGTGTGTGTGTGTGTGTGTGTGTGTGTGTGTGTGTACATGTGTACACGCCAACACCACAACCACCTCCGCCAGCACGGGCCAACACTGTCTGTCCTTGCAGGTGGTCTCACAAACACACTGAGTACAGTGAACACACACTTTCTTTCCTGCACTCCTTCGTGTATGTGGATGGTATCTCCTAACCTCATATCACCTGTTTTTCTCCTCTTGGTGCGGCAGTACCAGTCCCTAAAGACTTGGTTCAATGGCACAAGAGTTGAGGGTAATTTATGCTGTCTCCTTTTTTTTTTTAAGTAGTGATATTTCATAGCCTAAAAACTAAAACAGAAGTTCATTTTTATGTTATTTTTATTAGTTATTTAACCAGGCAATACAGTTTCAGTTTAGTTTAGTTTACTAAAAGTATTTTTTACTGTTTATTTTCGTTTTACTTTTAGTTTACTATAATAACTCCAGTTCACCTCCTGGGCACTGCCACAGTGCCCTTGAGCAAACCACATAGCTTCCACCTTCTTGGAGAGCCTACTATGTGGCATCCATGTTGATCTGCTGTGAGTCTTTGAGGTTTGCATCATACCAGCAGCCGAGGCTTTTGATTAGTTTCTCCAGGACTGTTGGAATTGGTTCCTCGGCGATGCAGAACCTGTCGGTAGCTATCTTGCTCTTCACTATTTAAATGCTGCGGGATTTGCATGGCTTGATCTCCACATGTGCTCACTTGATGTTGTCATGGAGTTTGTTGAGAAGGCGCCTTGCACAAGCCTTTGTTGACGTTATTCTGGTCAAGTATTGGGAGGCCACTGCACTTCACTTTTCAGGCGTTCCCCTCCTGCCACCAAGTGTGATGCCCTGATGATGAGCTCCATAGCCATGATGAATGTCATGGGGGAGACGGTACACCCCGGCATGATGCCTACCTCCAGGTACTGCCAGACCGCAGTGTAGTCCTTTGTTGTTAACCCAAAATGGTCTGCATTATATAGCGCCTTTCTAACTTATCGGACAAAGCGCTTTACAATTTAATAATAATAATAATAATAATAATGCATTTTATTTATAGGCGCCTTTCTAAACACTCAAGGTCACCTTACAAAATCAACAATAAAACACTCAATCCATTAAACAAGTTTTTACTGCTCATGACCACATTTAAGGTTAATTTATTGCCATTCTACAGCGCAGGGTTGCACAACGAAATGCAAGTTGTAGTCCCTTTATGCTACACAAGAAAAACAAAAGAAAACCAATTTTATGGTGGAGTGTTCAGTGTGTGTGTGTGTGTGTGTGTGTGTGTGTGTGTGTGTGTGTGTGTGTGTGTGTGTGTGTGTGTGTGTGTGTGTGTGTGTGTGTGTGTGTGTGTGTGTGAAAACCTGGAAGGAATAAAAAACACATTAGACTTGTAACTATTGGTTTATCCTGTGTTTTTAATACTACACAACTACATGCATTATTTTGTCTAGAAAAGCTCTTAAATCATGGATTGGATTCTAGATTTCTTGAGGGTACTTGACATTCAGAACAATAATAATATAGAGCAAACAAATATTTTCCATGTAAATATATAGTGTAGTAAAGGCTAGTAGAGAATGAAGTCACACTCCCTCTGTGTGTGTTGGAGTCTGAGCTTCTCTGTTCTTTGTTTTGGTAGCTGGTCCGTCTGCGTGTGGATGTTAGCGCATGTGGCCGTGAAAAACGTAAGAATTTTACGTGTTGGGGAACAGTCTGTGAGTACAGCCCCTTCAACACGCAGACCACAGAGTATCTGAGTAAATTGTGTTTTGTCCAACACTTACCTGCCCCACTGGCCCTCATCAGGGTCGCACACATGGTACTTCACTCCTGTTTATACTGTGCTAATAATTTTTTACAGAGGAAGGTGCATACAACTGTGTACTTGGGGACAGTTAACCGGACCATGGAGCTGTTCCTGCTGAGTTTACTGACAGGTGTCAGCAGTAAAACCAAGGCTGGGGTCATTGATTTTGTTGAGGAAATTATGTTCCAAACCACAATCAAAGGTTGAAGGACTGACACAGTAAACAACTACTAGGACCTATTACTGATGACAAATTCATCACCTTTAATGCCAACATTTCAAGTCTATCTCTAAGTGCCTTGCTTTTACAGGAATCTGTGATTAAATATGTTTTTAAGGTATGTCTCAGAACTATGTAGCTACAGATAAATACGAAAAACATGGCTGGACAATAGCAATGATTTTAAATTGTAATTCTTTGCACCACTAATAGTGTTTGATGTGAAGCAATTATCTGGAATTTATGTGACACTTATGTGAAAGTACGTATTGCAGCTACGGTAGCCGTTGTGCTTCAAAAAGCGAAAGTGTACTAAAGGCCGTCAATCAGCCGTGGTTGTTGGAGTGCATGTTGGACAGTGGCGCAGACGCGCGCTTCACACCACCCGACAGAAAGGGGAGAGAGAGAGAGAGAGAGAGAGAGAGAGAGAGAGAGAGAGAGAGAGAGAGAGAGAGAGAGAGAGAGAGAGAGAGAGAGAGAGAGAGAGAGAGAGAGAGAGAGACTGCAGCAGTCTGGAGGATAATTAACTAGTTGGGATTTGGTAGTTGGGATTTGCAGCTCCAATGTTCACTCTTTTTTCTGATGACGCCAGTCTCTTGCTCTTTTCAATATCCGTTTTCTTATTCTGGGCGAAGAAGAAGACTCCTGTTCCTGAAATTTGGATTTTTAATACGTGTGGTCCTCCGTGTTTCCTTCTTCAAACTTGCCGGGGCCGGGAAGCGACGAGCAGCTGTGAGTCGAAAATGTGAAAGACGGAGACGTATGTCCTGTATGACCCTTACGGGCTAACGCAGGGCTCTCAAGTTTTGAAGACAGGCAAGTGTGACATCCCCCCGACCCCCCCCCCCCCCCCACGCCCAGCTTCTTAATAGACAGTGTATGTTCACTATAGCTTCCAGTTTGTAGATGTTAGTTAGATGGCACCATTTGGTCTAATCATAACTGGCCTGGCAACCCAAAGGACAGGGTTCTGGTTCCAGATTTGTTTGGTGACTTATGATGGGGGGTTCTGGGGGTCCACCCCCAGAAAATGTTGAGCATTAAACCCTAAATTTCCTGCATTGTGGTGAATTTTTATGCACCTATTAGAACATTTTTCTGAATCAATATGCTGGAAATATCTTTATGTAAAGGGACACAAATTACAATTCAAATATAAAAACATAATGGAATATATTGCAGTAAGGCTCTCAGGCATTCTGTATTGCTTTCAACTATTTATTCTCCTTTGGATCAACTTTCCTAATTATATCTGAGTCAGGACACATGTAGCTTGGGCATCATTTACTCTTACCTTCTCTTTTGCATCTTTTGTTGGGGAAGTAACCTCCTTAAATGTGCATATGACAATTATTCACCTCAATTATACATTATTCATTTTAATGGATTAATAAACCCCTGGACTTTAATATTTCAGATGTGTTTGAGCAAGATTTCTGCTCATGTCCAAAACTTTTGCACATTCAAAATATAACTCATCCCATTCTCTCTGAGATTTGGAGGAGTCGTGATATTTTGTGAAAAATAAAGTGATAGTAGGATATTACAAGAATACAGTCACAATATTTCAGAAAATAATCCACCTGCACCATAGTCTGCTATGCATTACGTGATTGCTCTGCTGATACGGTAGACCTCAGACCTTCTGACAGACCATAGATCCCCGTCTGGGTCTCTGAATGAGACTACGTTTAGTGAAGTGGCTGAACGCTGCTCTACGTCGGAGGTGGAGAACAGAATTAACGGAGCTCAAACGCCACACATCTGCCGCAGCATGTCCACAGCAGAGCACATCGATAAACCTGAAGCTGCAGCTTTTTACAGTGAGTGGACACTAAGTGACGTTTCATATTTGTCAGTCAACTTTTCAAAATACATTCAGGGCTACACTCAAAACATTCGAGTCGACGCCTCGGCAAAATCAGCTGACGCTGCGTCTGCCCCTTTTTTTTTTTTTTTGACTGGCTGATAAGTGGCAGGCTCGACTAAGAACTCCAGGGGAGACTCTTGATTCCTGCCGGTTCCATAGTGAGAGCGGCGCGGCCAGAGAAATTTTGGGCGCTGCAGCATTTTAAATATATTATAAATAGTTTTTCTACATGAGAAATACAATGTGTGGCGGGAGTGCGTGACAAAAGACCGAAATGAGTGACTGTCACGCTCAATGCGTGACACTTGAGAGCCCTGCTACCGTATTTCAAGATGACGCATGACTATGGAGCGTCTACCCCAGTTCACGTAAGCGCTAATGTAAAATTTCAAGCCAATAGGAATACTTGAAATTGATGGTGGTGGTCAATATTCATTAAAAAGTTTGTGAAGGGCAATACAGATTTTGATAATGAACAACTACAAATGTTACACACTGGGGCTTTAAGGTAGACACGACCGATTGTAGTAATGTTTTTGCTGAAGTCTTTTTCTGAATCAGTGCTCTCTTAAATTGTCAGGTTTAAAGTCTCCATCTTAAAGAATTCTTTCTTTTATTTTTGAGATAATAGCTTCAGCTGCCAATAATTAAAAGGTAATAAAGGTTTCACGTGCACTGCTGTTGCCCACTAGCACTCTGCTTGTTTTTTTATGCTAGCTTTTACATATTTTACACACACAGCCTATGTAATTGACTTATATTGACTTATATTGTACTCCAATAGAATACGATAAGTGATGTGGGAACTATAATAAGCTGGGAATAGATCATTACAATGAGGTTTAAACTGTTGATTTGATGAATAATTATATAACAAGAAACAAATGTAGAGATGTGAATTTACAGGAAATTAATAGAAAAATTAAAAGTAAAAGTTGATGTTGTCTATACAAATTCAGCAATTACACTGAGCGCCCACTAAGCTGAGACTTTGACTTGTACCTGCTTTGTGCTAAAGTATTAAGAGTTTGAGCTTGTTTTAGCTTTTGGAGGAATACGATGACTTGTCTGGTCAATAACTACTATTAGGGGCGATACATTACATATTTTATATACTGGGGGGGGTAAATTACGCACCTTTCAATGGTCAGCATACATCAGATACAGGGAAATAAGACATATGCCTCTCTTTACACACTGTATAGCCAACACAATTGCTAAAAATGGAACATTTCAAAATACAGAATTGTGTCTTTCATTTACGGTTTTGTTTAAATAAATATGAGACAAATACACATCAGTATACAGTTAAATTCCTATTCACAGGTGGACACTCAAATGTGAATAACCTTGCTATGAAAAGCTTGGCAATATAGCAGAATGAAATCAGCAATATTGTAAATGACAAAGAGCGTGGAGGCTCCAGCTGTTTCTCCTTCATTTAGTGCAAAATGGGTGCATGGTGGGAGACAAGATGGCATGGAATAGGGTTAGACAGGGGGACATTTAAAGACCATAGGGGGTCAATGCTTCGGTCTTCATTCAGTGACCAGGACACAATGTGCCACCTGCAGAGTGAGTAGGGCCGTGGAATAATACCAGACCAAAGAAGAGCTGCGAAACTAGGGGGGGTTGCCTCTGTGACCCAAAATGGCTGACTGCAGATAGGCTGTGGCATGAAATGACATTTGACAGAGAAACACATGGCTGGCTGTGCAGGGGGTCAAACTGTGTAAATCCTAAAGGGGATGGATTACACTGGAGAAAAAAAAAAGAATCTAGCTTTAACGCAGACAAGTACGTAACATGTTCCAGGATGTCATGTAACATGCCTTCACATGGTATGGTAATAACCATCAGAATCTAAATGGATCTGTCCTTCACAAAATGAACTACAAGTAATTAGAAAGTCATGTAAACCAGTCTACTAGGCTACAAAGTATTTTTTTATCCACCTGATCTCACAGAAATATTATTATTGGTACAAACATGTATTGGACAAATGTTTATTGTCATTATGTTTCCAAACACTGTGAACAATGTGGACTCAATCCAAAGCTATTACCAAAATAGTTAACCCTAAATCTCACATTTGGCTGAGCAAAAGGTTAACTACATGGCAGAAGCCATTATATTTTAATCTAAAATAGAAAACCGTAGTATTGTACCATAGCATTTTTTATGTGATATGACAAGAATATTGGTGGTACAAAATGGCTAAATAAGAAAATATATGGAGCAACGTTACACACAGAGACTCTGAGCTGTGGAGGATGAGAAGTCAGACAATATCATAACATGCTCATTATAAACTGCCTGCTATCTTAGCAGTACCTACCTTTCTCGTGGCACATGAACTGGCTGCCACAGGGACGACACTGTGCCATGGAACAGAATCAGACAGAGAGACACTGCACACCCATGGGGGGTCCAGCAGAGCTGGGTCTCCCTGTGGAGCCTGTGCACTGCCTACTGAGTTTCCCATGACCGTTCATTTTGTAAAGGCTTGGAAACATGACGCCTCATGTAGGCAGAGGCACAATACACATAACAAAGCACACCGAGAGAAGGTGGTACAGAGAAGCACTGCTTTGAGCATACCTTGCCTCACACTTCATCTGCACTTTGTTGAAGCACTTGTCCTTTCATAACCTGTGGATACAAAGCTTTGTTGCTTACCATCCAGTCCATCTTCACTCACATTTTTCTAAGCAATTTTACTGGCAGGAGAGGTGAAGGCCTGTATTATTCCAATCACACCAACTGGGGAATGTGATTTACTGATTGAAAAGGAATGGAGAAAATATATGTTTCGCGTTCTCTTGGCTTTTATAAACACAAACATACGGCCCGTTGCATGCCTCTGATTGTTTTAGGGGGCCATGATTTTGTAAATCCCGTTCTTTTTCAGGTCCTTCAACTCAAACTTGTTGTCTTCTCTTTCTCTATCCACCCTTTTCTCTGTCCTCCAGATGTTGGTGTTCTCCTTTTAACATAAGACAACAATAATCTTGGACAAAGACACACTGCCTGCCTGAATTCTTGAGGTCATAATATAACGGTAAGAGTTTAATTCTTCTGAGCTTTGGATTGTTTTTACAAATAAATATTTATAGTTCCGATTCAAACTATGGTTGAATTTTTTGGTCTTCAGTTAACTGCATTAGGAGTCGAACTGAAATGAAAACACATAGTGGAGCGCTGACTCTAGAGTTCACAGTCAGAGTTCGGTGTCAAAGGTACAGCATCACTGTGATTCTATTAGTTATTGTCATTACACAGATATGCATGCAATTAAGTGGAGTGTACACTCCCACACAGCATAAAAAAAGGAATAAAATGGATGGTGCCTCATTTCACCACGACAGGCAGACACACACACACACACACACACACACACACACACACACACACACACACACACACACACACACACACACACACACACACACAAAGCCTCTACTTCTGTGCAAACATTTAAGGGCATGATTCAAGAGTAATGTATTGAGGAAACTGAGGTGTATAATTGTGGCCTATCTGTATTTACTTCTTGAGGAAGTGTAATTTAGATGTATTCACTCCTTCACTGTCATTTCGCTTGATTTTCCGATTATTGCTTAAAACATTAGGCATTTTATAATGACATGTTAATTTGCTACAAATATCGATGTGAATCGCTGCATCTGCTGTTGCAAGATTGGTGCTCTGCAAGACATGTCAGGATCTGATTGGGTGCTGCGATGGCCATGCTTTATTCGCCTTCTGAGCCCTTTGCTTATAACAGGAAATGATGTCAGTAACCTCATTGCACTTATGCATGTTCATTGGCTGTCAAATGTTGCCATGGGAAGGCCCTCATGCTTGGGATGAAAACATTTTGACATGGGTTCGCCTGTTAGGAGCTCAAACAACAACATGACTTCCTTGGAAACCACACTAGGCGAGTAACCAATGAAAATGCTGCCTCCAGAGGAAGGTCAGCCAATCAGCTTTGTGGCAGTGTGGATAGCTACCCAATCACAATGCAGAGTTTTACATAGCCACATGTGCCACAAAAAGTCCATAAACAGATTAGGGTTGCTTTATTTGGTTTCAGCTGACTGGACTGGCAGTTATGTTAAACAGGCAGGGCTGCTGGTTAACATGGCAGCGCAGGGAACACTCTTCTGACATCATGACAGTCACACACGGTGAGAGATAATAGGTCTGTGGAAGAATAAAAGTGAGAGGCCAATCAGTCAAGAAGACATGGCTAAAAATATTCAGTAGTTGCCATGTCTGAATGCTAAAAAGCCAATACAATTATTTTACTTAAACATAAAAATCCACTATATTTCTATTAAAAAAAAAATAATCTGTAAAATCACACGTGCAACTTATTACAAAGATGAAAGCAAAGTGAGACCAAATTACATTAATGTTTTTTTAAAGTATTTACAAACAAGACTTTCAGTTCACTGATTATATTATATTATAATTATAATTATATATATATATATATATATATATATAATAATAATAATAATAATAATAATAATAATAATAATAATAATAATAATAATATATTTTAAATATAATAGTATCATGTACAATATTTACATTACAATATTATAAATGTATTTGTATTATTAGTAACCCACTGACTGATCAGTGTGCTAAACATTTGATAATGAAACCGACTAGATATCAATTTTTGCCCAATAAGTTGACAGTTATTAGTTGTAGGTAGCACTGGGCAATATATTAATATTATATCAATATTGTGATATGAGACTAGATATCGTCTTAGATTTGGGATATCATAATATCATAATATGGCATGAGTGTTGTCTTTTCCTGGTTTTAAAGGCTGTATTACAGTAAAGTGATGTCATTTTCTGAACTTACCAGACTGTTGTAATTGTTCTATTTACCATTACCCACTTAGTCATTATATTCACGTAACTGATGATTATTTATCAAAAATCTCATTTTGTAAATATGTTATGAAAGCACCAATAGTCAACACTACAATATCGCTGCGGTATCGATATCGAGGTATTTGGTCAAAAATATTGTGATATTTCATTTTCTCCATATCGCCCAGCCCTAGTTGTAGGTCAACAAACTGTTAGCTCACTGCACCAAAAACACTGAAAAGAAAAGCTTGCCAACGAAATAAACACCAGGACATACTTGTGAATACAACAACAGTAAGGTCTAAGTCAAGCTGTCCCACTTACATACTATGTACCTAAGCAAACTGTCTTTTGAGCATGCATAATGTTCATGTAAAAAATTATAAAGACTACTTTGAAACACAGAGATACATATTTCAATTGTTCAGTTTGTGATCAAGGTATTAATGTACACTGCTTTCCCACAATGCTAATTTTCTAAAATAGAATGGGGGGAGGTAAAAGGTGGAAGAGCAGTTTTTTTTCTTAACTGTTGGTTGTGGAGCCTGTGGTTAATATAAATTAACAAATTAATTTTACCATGTACCATTTTTATTTCTCACTTGCTTGCATGCATTAAACGCTAACATGTCTTGCAACATGCAGACCAGACTATCACTACATGACATGAACATTGTCTGAGATATTTCCTCTGAAATGCACAGGAAACTAGCACGAAGTTTAGAATATTTAGCGTCATTCTGCTGCTGAGTAACACACAGCACTCACTACACGTGCCTGCTGTACACAGATGGAAAGGTAGTACTTAGAAAAACACTTGTATGACAGGCACAGTACCAGTATTCAGATCGAATGACAAAATAAATAACACAAACAATAGTAATAACAGTTTCCTTTGGCTAAGATGAACAAAATGAACATGCCTAAATGTGTGACTGATGTTGTTTATAGTTTTTATGTGTACATATTGTATTTGTTCTTATCTACCTTAAAATAGAAAATATCTACACTGACAACATACACTACAACTTTTTTTTCTAGTAGTTGCTCTGCAAATACATAATTTCAGCAGTTTCTAAAAGGTGTGTGGAATCTACACAAAAGGATAAGAAGTGAAAGAAGGAGAGAAAGAGAGAGAATACAAGTTTGTGACAGTCATCCCCTCCAACAACCAAGGCTGTCCTATTTTTCACTTTTCACTCCGGGTACGGCATCGCTGTGTGTGTGTGTGTGTGTGTGTGTGTGTGTGTGTGTGTGTGTGTGTGTGTGTGTGTGTGTGTGTGTGCGTGTGTGTGTGTGAGAGAGAGAGAGAGAGAGAGAGAGAGAGAGAGAGTGTACTGTATGCTTGTACATATGCCCATGTTTGACTTGGAATTACATTTCCTTGTGTATCCTGGAAAAGCTTGTGTGAACACAGTCTATCATTTGTGTGTATAGCACTTGTATTTATCTGTGTGTGTGTTCGTGTGTGTGTGTGTGTGTGTGTGTGTCTGTGTGTGTGTGTGTGTGTGTGTGTGTGTGTGTGTGTGTGTGTGTGTGTGTGTGTGTGTGTGTGTGTGTGTGTGTAAGTCAGAACCCCCTCTGGTGCTTATTTGCCATCTCTATGACAGAGCATACAGCTGCATCTCAAGACAAACTAGGCCAACAGCAGCTCTGTGGAGATGGAGCTTCTGACATGTGGCACCTGTTTTCCAAACCTCTGAAGAGTTTCTGATATACCAAATATATCAGAAACTCTCAGGTGTGAAGAACTCTGTGTTCTTTTTATCCTGACCTGGGTTTTTTTTCTCTACTTGTTCCCTCTCTCTCTTGTCCAAAAAGCACCAAATGCGGACTATGCATGTAAGAGCTCACATTTCAGACATTTATGTTAGGCGATGAGAGTGAACTGGGGAACATGTATGAATGGGAAAGCCAATGTCGAAGATTAACAATACTGTAAAAGCTGGCTCTGACACTGACTTATGTTTTGTAGGAGGACTGTGGCAGGAAGCCCCGCTTGATTCTCAGAATAAACAAAGTACATTAAAGCACCTGCAAAATATCACCGAAGTAGCAGCAAAGCTGCTGTTTTTTTATTTATATTTTTCAATCCAAGGCTGTTCTAACAGTGTTTATATATGTGTCAGTTCAAGCTGACCTCATGAACCATTCGTACATTAATTTAGCTAGGAAAAGTGTTGCACTGTAATTCATATGTATTCCACGTATTTATTACTGCAAGCCCCACATTGAGGTTTACTGTAAGGCCGTAGTAATTATGACCGCATCACCTAGTGGATGAGGTAAAGGGGGTGGATGGGTCCCCAAACACAGGCCTTTCAAGCAGGGGAGTGGAGTTTGTGTCCCGGAAGAAATTAAGATGAACACAATCAAACTTTTTTCTAATCTTAACCAGTTGTTTTGGTGCATAAACTTAACTGTCACATGGCCATTTCCCAGTCACTTTCTGATGCCTGAACTTAAAGGTGCACTATGAGTTCCTGCATGACATCACTTCTGTTGACGTTCCAAGTAAATACCAAACAAAACAGCGCAAGCTCGCCCCTCCCCCCATGTTTCCGTAACTGTCATGACTAACTGACTAACTGTCACTAACCCCCACCCCATCCCCCAACCATCTTGTCGGTGATTGGCTGGAACATGGTTTGTTGTATCTTGGTGCACAGCCTGTGCCCCTAGTATTTGTTTGACGTGTATGACCCCTGTGTTGTCTCCTGAGACCAGGCTTTTTCACAGTGTATTCAGGGGGCAGGCAACATTACAGAGTAGCACGAAAGACTGTAAATCCGTGTAAAGAGGCAGGTTGGGGGGGTGGATGGGTCAAACAACACAGAAATTTCACCCAGGAGACCGGGGTTCATGTCCCGTGTGTCACTGAAACTTACATTTTGTAACCCCACCTACCATCTTTTCCTAAACCTAACTGTCCTGATCTGTGCCTCATGTCTGTTAAACGTATGTCCCGACCCAGAGCATCAAAAGGTGACGCCGAGAGTCCTGACCAAGCGCATCTAAATATGACACCAAAGGGCTAGACCAATTGTCACTTTTTGACATGCTAGGAGTGAGTTTAGGTGTGTGTGACGGCTGCAACTGTGTTTCATCTGGCACGTCAGGTAAACCTTTAGGTGCCTAAACTTAACTGTCACGCCACGTTGACAGGCGTCAACGTTCCGGAAAAACAGCAATTTAATCACATTCATTATCTGGTGTGGCAGGCTCCTACTTCTATCTGTAACGTGTCCTGTGTGTGCATTGGGCATCAACTGGTGCATGGCTCTGCAATGTTGTGGTTTCCATTTAACATTAGCTGCAGTACACAATATGGCCCTAGCCTTGTTGCAATGTATTGTTGGGCTGTTGTGTCCCTGTCCCGCCAGTGTTTGGAGAGTCATATCGTAACAGATGAACAAACTACAAATACAGTAAAAAATGTAATTTCTGTAAGTGATAACCAATCTCAGATGTGCTGCTAGATGTTCAGATTGGTTATCATTCTCACATGAGACCAACATCTCTCAGATTTACATTTCTTGCCAAAGGGCCACAAGGGCCAATACTATGTGATGTTGGTGAGTACAACTGTCTTTGGATGGAGCACACACTAATTGCTGTTTAGGGAGTTGTGACTGCTTTGATTTAAAGTTATAAAAATTGCCGTATCCATGTGAACACTTGAGTTCGAGGAAACAAAATGAATCTTGGGAATTTCAAATAGCCAGGATGGGCCGCTCTTTAGTGTTGCAGCCCTACTTTGTAGTTCAGTTTTAGAATAATTATGTGTTTTTCAAGTAAAAATGAGCCTGATGCTGCTTTTAAGGGCTGTGTTTTGCATCTTAAACCAAACTAGGACAAAACAAAGCTTTGGAGATGCAGAGGTGACATTTGGCATTCACAGCAAATCTCCACAGAGTTCCTCTCATGAATTCTATTCTTATCTTTGTTTCCTTAGGTATGTTTGTTTCCTCCCGGTTTCTTTCTGACTTGCTACTTTCTTTCTTGCTGGCAATCCTCGGAAGAATTGAACTCGTGCAGAGTTATCTGTCCATTCTACATTGTTTGACTGAACATTTTACCTCTGATTTTTTCTAATTTTCTTATCTTATAAATTCCATTGTCATGACAGGGATTAAGAACTATGATGGTCAGTTCAATGGTCCAATGGTCTGAAGATCCAACAGTCAGTTGATCCGTCTGTGTGCCTGTCCAAACTTTGGTTCCCTGCAAAATGTATTAGCAAGTGCAGCATATCATCAGGAAAACATACTTAAAGTATTACAAGTAAAAGTACTCAATGCAGAAAAAGCCTCACATTTTAGAAACTGGAAATGATCCAAACAGTTTTGTCAATCAACTAAGTGTTTAATCTGCCAATCATTTCAGCTGGACTTGTAGGCCTTTATATTGTTGGGTAGTTTAATTTTTAATAAAACATATTTCATAAACTACATGTATATGTGTATACGTGTATACGTGTATACGTGCGTATATGTGTTTTGTGTGCAAACAAATAATGTGTAGAGTAACTACTTATTAAAGCTGTCAGATGAATGTAGTGGAGTAAAAGTAGAAAGTGGCATGAAAAGAAAATACTCAAATAAAGTACAAGTACCAGTACTTGAGTGAATGTACTTTGTTACATTCCACCACTGGACATGTCCCCTTCTGAATGAATTGTATTAGCTTTTGAGATCCCTTCACTTTTCCTAGCACCATCATGTCAAATTTACATGTTTCACTTATGTTTATGACAAAATACCTACTAGTGACATTCCCATCAGCCTCATCTATACTATACTGTGTTTAGTGCTAATTAACACACTAAACTAAGATGGTGAACATAGCAAATGGTATACCTATTAGCATTGTCATTGTGAGCATGTTTCCATGCAAGCATTTAGCTCAACTATGCCTAAGCAAAGCCTCACAACAGCAATAGCTAGCTGCAGACTTGGCAGTGGATTATTTCTTTGACAGGGTGATAAAAAACAACAACCACAATGTCGGAAACATTGTGAGTAGTACTAGCACGGAGAACGTTCTTCCTCCTGGCAAAACAGTGGGTGGTAAAATCAAATGTTCATGACCCCATGGCCTTTCCTTAAAACCATCCTCTGGCCAGACATTATATTCATAGCCCAACGCCTGGTAAGGCTTTAAGAATAGCAAAACAGTAAAGACTCTCCTCGGGACAGGAGGCTGGACAAATGGCAGGTTACAACTTAAAAAGATTTAGATAGATTTACAGGGCTAACACAAACAAGAAACCCACAATTACACCTACAGCTAATTCACCCAACCCACTGTGGGAGGAAACACCATGTGCCCAACTTGTGTACAGCTTGTATTTGATTCTTTGTGTATCTTTTCCCAAACATGCTCTCTTCTCTCTCTCTCTCTCTCTCTCTCTCTCTCTCTCTCTCTCTCTCTCTCTCTCTCTCTCTCTCTCTCTCTCTCTCTCTCTCTCTCTCTCTCTCTCTCTCTCTCTCTCTCTCTCTCTCTCTCTCTCTCTCTCTCTGTGTGTGTGTGTGTGAAGCAGAGAGTGAGAGTATTCATAGGTCATTTTAATTTTGTGAATAGAATGGTGTTTGTTGCAGCTCTGCTTTATTATGCCGTAAACAGGCGTGTCCTACTCCAGAACCTTTGCACAGAAAGAGCAGAGCAAGTAATATTTGGTGAGGTTTTGGGAAAATACACACCACCACACAAAGACACTCACACACACACATAAACCAAGGGGTGGACAAGAAAGGGTACTGTGCGTAGTGTGATAACTTCATATCAGCGTGGGGGCGAGTTGCGGGAGAGTAAAGCGCCTGGGGAGAAAAGGATTATGGGTAGGGAGTGGGGTGCAGCGTCGAGACCGCACGCTGAGAGAGAGGACGCTTGACCCAGACAGAGAGACAGAGAGAAGCCCAAACAATTGCACATGCACAGATATACACACAGCTTTACTGTGTGACACACAAATGCACACAAACGCTCTCTGAAACACACACTCAAATAAGTACACACACACACACACACACACACACACACCCTCAAGCACATCTTTCTGTCTCTCTCTCTTCCAGCTCCACAATGATTCTATCAAAGAGGGAGCAGAGAAGAGTACTCCGTTCACCCTAACAAGGTGACAGATTTATCAGTTGTCCCGCTCTTTTCTTTTCATCCATCCTCTCCATTTCCCTTCATCTTTTCTCCATTCTCTTGTCCGTGCTTTTGTCTGACTGCATGGCATTCCATTTGACTGCCAGTAACCATAGAAAATGACACGCAAAGAGAGCATGGGCTGCGCGATTAAAGATTTGTCCATCTCACACACAAACGCAGCGGCGGCATCACACTTGGTGCACTCTGACCTTTTGTTACAGAGAGATTTAACAAAGTGTGAAAGAAGAAGAAAAGGGCCAAAGTTGAAAAAGGAGGGAAAGAACAGCAATTAAAAGATAATTATCTTCTGGAAAAGGGCCACAAGGACGAAGAGGGAGAATGAGTGGATTCCCTGCCGTGTAAATGTCAAACCCTTGCTTCGACCTTCTGCTACTTTGTCGTAGTTCTGCTGCTATAGGGTGTCATTCTAATTCAGATTGATTGCTTACAGGGGAACTTCAATTGAAAAGCATATAAATGTGTCCATAATTTGCAAAAGCTTGCAATGATTCTTGAAATATTTCCATTAAAAAACTGTCAAATCCAGACAGTCAAGTGCCCTTTTCATACAAACAATCCGGTTAACTCTGGCCTGAAACCCAGGTCAAATCAAACCAGAGTTCCAGAATCCTAATAAAACCTTTCTTTCTGAGTGGTCTTCTCAGACAGCACTTACATCCAGGCTGTGTATTGCCCCCAACAAGCTCCAACAATTCTAAATCTCAGCAAGCAATTTCTTACCTTTAGCCTGAACGGAACCCGCTCTAACCTATAATACCTAACATCAAAAACTGTATTTCTAAAGCTTGCAGGCAGCACTGCAAAACCTAAAAAGTTTTTGGGTCACAATAATCAAAAATGTAGAACACAAAAATTTTATAAAAGTACCCAACAAACATGACGGATTCTTTTATTTAAGGGTGCTCCGATCAGGATTTTTGGGGCCGATCACCGATCACCGATTGCTGGAAGACGTATCGGCCGATACCGATCACTTTTATGAACTGAAAATTACGCCATTACATAACAGTCACACATGTTTAGAGAATGTATCAGGAACTGTTTGGCTTTCTGTCCTAGCTCAAAATCTAAAAAATGTCCTTTCAATCACTGCAGACATTTCTTCAGCACACACACACATACACACACACACACACACACACACACACCGTCTCACACACACACACACACGGACCGATACACACACACACCGTCTCACACACACACACACACACACACACACACACAGGGAAACAGCTGTTTGAGCGGCGCCGGAGCTGCTAGCTACACGACTCCGCTCTGCCTTAGCGTTAGCTAACTTTGAAAACTCCTCATCCTACTTTCTGTGACTAACCTTCAAATGTCTGATGAGGTTGGTGCTGTTAAATGTCTTTGGAGCTTTCCGCCTCGTGGTATTTCCTTGGCACACACGTTGCAAATCGCTAATATATTGTCTTTTTCCCAGATAGCAATGAGTCGGTGGACCACCGGTGGTGCTCCAGAGGCAGTAGAAGCGTCAGAATGGCGTAATCACAAACACGTTTGCTGGAGCACCACCGGTGGCAGCCGCTTTTTAAAAGCGGTAGCCGCCTTCCTACCGCCTTTGTTCCGCGGCCAACTGCTGTTCTGCCGCCGTTCAGACACCTTGTAGAACTGCCAGACCGCTGAATGTAGGGAAGCCGCCATTTTAGCTCCATGTAGAAAATGTTCTCACGAGTAGTGAGTCATCTGATCGGCCTATCAGATCGGCATTTATGGAGACCACCGATCAAACTATTTAAAGCCATTATCGGCCGATACCGATCGGTGACCGACCGATCAGTCCTGTGTTTTACTATATATAAGTCAGTAAACCTCAAAATGGGAGCTTGGTTTTCTTAAAGGACAATTCTGGCGCAAAATGAACCTAGGGGTTAATAACACATGGGTAAAGAGTTAACCGTTCTCTGGGATATGTTTTCATGCTAATCTTGTGACCAGTTTTAACACAAACCGCTAATTAGCTTATAAAGCTAGTCGTTGGGGCACATCGACTAGCTTTATAAACAGTCATGACCAGTTGAACGACGAACCCCGTGTAACCAGTAACATGACTGTTTTTCCAAGATGGTGTCTGCCTGTATACGCAAACGTTACAGTCTTTATAATCTATCTTTTTAATAAACTGTCTGGACACTTACAAAGTTCTCAATGCTTGTGTTTACATGTAGGGACCCTCATTATGCTACCGTGGAAGTGTGGTGTTATTTTGAGCCTTGTTAGTGGTATAGAAGTAGAGATTTATTTTTACTTTACCAGTGCTTTGCGCTAAAACTGGTCACATTCGATTAGCATGAAAACATATCCCAGAGAACGGTTGACTACCCATGTGTTATTAACACCTAGGTTCATTTTGTGCCAGAATTGTCCTTTAAAGTGGATTAGGGTTAATTTTTTTTAAGAACTTGGTAAAAATTCCAACAAATTCCAACACATATGGGTTTTCAACAATTTACTTCAACAATCAATTTATTGGAATTAACTTCCAAACTAATGAATTTCATTTTAAATGATGCTATTTGTATTCAGTTTTTTAATGCAATTATTAAAGTTGAGCAATTGAAATTTAAATATAAATGATTCAAATTCAGTTTCTAGAGACACATTTCTGCCCATAGATATACTCTTTTTTTCCTCCCTCTTGTTCTCTTTTTGGGAAGATATTGTCTATCAGCAAAAACAAGCTGACAAAGACAAAAGCATTGCATGTCTAAATGACCCACAAAACTTAAATACCAACTTTGTTGCCACAGTTTAAATAATGAAAAACAGTGGCAAGAATGACACCAAAGCCAAAAGTCAAAGGGAAGTGTTACAGTGAATTGCTTGTTGATGAGTGCTTTCATTAGCATGCGTATTGCAGGGAAATTGGAATGATTTGTGGAAATTGCAGTTCCTGTCATTTGTGTGAGGGCTTGAGAGCACTTTTATAAAATAAAAGTGCAGGGATTGGTTCAAATTACAAGTCCTCACAAATATAGCGGCAAAGAACTTCACTTTGTCCCTGCGAAACAGTGCTTGGTTTTTTGCAACATTCATTTATGCTATTCAACTTAATGTATTTCTTGTTATTGTGACCTCAGGATGTTTGCTATTGTCTGTAAAGGTTTTTATTATGATCGCTGTCTGTTAAGGGTTTACTAACTAGCTTACTAGCTGTCTACCTCAGTGGACATGGCTCCGTGCGTTCGCTGGCTTCTTTGAAAACAAATACACATGACCAGAGGGAGAAGATGGGAGGGGGGAGAGTTGCCAATGAGTTTTTACGACAGTGTTGCCAAATATCTATTCCAAAGCTGTAGGGGGAGCTCTATAGAGAAGCCTGTGAGCAAAGTCTTACCCCCATTCTCCACCGGGCACATCTGTGCTACGTTCCGTCCACTGCCATGCGCCATACCACACCAGGAGCGTCTCAGAAGCGTCTCAGAAGCACCCCACAATCACATATTTATTAAGCTAGTATTTACCTTCCACTCCAAGCACTCCTACAGTTAAACTCCATGCCTTCAATTCTGGCGTTGTCTTAATAAAAAAGATCTGTGATGTCTTATTATGTTTCTCCACCTCCAAGATGAATCTCTCGTCTCCCGTGGTGTTGCAGAGGAGACAATATTGTCTTGCTGTTTCACTACCGCGCCCGGTGGAAAATAAGGGTTACACCTCATGGTCGCAGTTCTTCTTTAACATTAGCTACCTTGGGCGCCTGGATAGCTCAGTTGGTAGAGCAGGCGCCCATATATAGAGGTTTACTCCTTGACACAGCGGCCCTGGGTTCAACTCTGACCTGTGGCCCTTTGCTGCATGTCATTCCCCCTCTCTCCCCTTTCATTTCTTCAGCTGTGCTGTCAAAAATACAGGTTGGAAATGCCCAAAAAATAATCTTAAAACAAAACAAAAAAACAATAGCTACCTTAACTCAGAATGGCAAGATATTCTCTCTTCTTCGTGGTTCGGAAAGGTCATTCAAACATCAGTCAGATCATGTGATGCAAACACTCCATCAATATATATACTGAAATAAACCCAATGAAGCAGACCTACTCAGTGTGACACCAACACTCTATTAAACACTAACTGTAGCACTCCTCACTTGACTTGGACACAGAGCAGCAGGGCAGACCTCAAAAACTCAACTTTAACTTTTTTATTATTTTTTGGAGAGACAGAAATAAATATCTGCGAGACTGGGTTGACCAGTCGCCTAAAGCCCAGTTCAGACCAAAAATTCATAATGAGATGTGTTGAAACTTGTAACTACTTGCAATGCGCCGGTCTGCAACATTCGGAAAGCTGCCAGTTCACACTAATGAGACAAGCTGAGACGATCATCTCCATAGCAACGACTCTCTGACTTTTCAGTCTTTATTTTATTTTAGCTGAATATGATTTGAAGTGTCTTAAAATATGACTGAGGAGAGTGAAACGGCAAAAACATTTGATTTCTCTGACTCCCTGCTTTGTTCTAATGCTGCTCGCTCTCTTCATTCACTTTCTAGCTTGCTCGACCATCGCTGCACTCTTGCGCTTGCTGACGCTCGTCGAGCCTCCGTCCAAAGCCATTTCGACCAGTTGATCGACTCACTTTGCTAGGAGTCGATTGGCTGTTGAAACAGGTAACGTAGAGTCGAGCTGAGACGGGCCATTTCAGATTGCTGCAACTTCTCCCGGCAACGTTTTAAAACGGTTTGTCTCATTGCTAATCTTTGGTCTGAACTGGGCTTTACGGTAAGTTTCATAGCCACTCAGATCCCCACCCAAACAGTTATGGTCTTCTAAATGAGGCGCAATAAAAAGAGCACTGAGTGTGTTTGCATGTAATCTAGTATTCAGGATGTGTGTTGTCCTGGTATATTTTCAGGTTTAATATGTCTGTAGACATGATTCTAAATTACTCAAGTTTCTGATCATTTTCGTACCGTCCATCACATCAAGCCACTTGGTCATTGCTATGCTGATTGACAATGACAGTACACAAAAGTTACAAATGTCTTATCAAATATGTATAAGCAGAAGGGACAGTTCAAAAGCTTAAGGGCATAGATAGAAAGTCCAAACAGAAGTATCTGATAATGCACAGGTAACCAGAAAAAGGTGCAAACAGGCAGGTACATAGGCCCAATTCCACGGAGTCCGTTTGCACCTTTGCGTGGAGCGTCCGCCACATTTAGTGTCATTCCAAACCAATTAGCGGGGAGTGGAGGTGGGTTATAAATAGCGATGCATGCTTACAAACCACACTCCTCTCAAGTGCAGCGTCTTGTTTCTATCCGGAGGAAACACCACATGCTTACAAATGTGAGTTCCGTTCTTGCCCTGCCTCAAACGGTAGACGTGTTCATTTAAATGTAAAGTGTTGTATATTTAGAGAGACTGTTGCAAAACCCAAGCAGCTCATAAGAATGAGAATATGTTTAGCAAAAGATTCAGGGTGCCTGGATAGCTCACCTGGTAGAGCGTATATATAGAAGTTCAACTCCGACCTGCGGCCTTTGCTGCACGTCACTCCCCCTCTCTTCTCTTTCATGTCTAAGCTGTCTTGTTCAAATACAAGCTTAAAATGCCCAAAAAGTTAAAAAAATAAATTAAAAAAAAAAGATTTCCACCAAAGAAGTTTGGCAGTGTATCCTTACTTTTAGTTAGCTACATTGTTCAGTGTATGTTTTGGTCATTTGATTTTCATTTCATATACAGAAATTAAAAAACAAAAAACAAATGGTTATTTGATTTTCGTTTTAAAATAAAAAATTGGAAAATTGAAATACAAGGCGTTTTTTCCTTTTCATGGTCAAAATGGGATGAGAAAAATGTAAACTATGCTTTCATTTTCTATTTCATATAACAAAAAATAAAACCACTCGAAAATAGAAACAAAAAAGGTTTTTATATTCTGAGACCGGATGTTGTCATTTCCAAGGCAACAGCGCCAGTGACTTTGGGTTCCTACTCTGATGTGATTTTAGACATGGTGAAAAAAAGGCCTGCCATGTGTAGACGTGGGGGTGTGAGAGGATTTTCTGCAAGAAATGTGAGGAGGTTTTGTGCTGAAAATGGCTCAAACATGATGTGACCATAGACTGTATGGACTCATCTGACTCCACGCTGAAGTTAGCTTCCGCTTCGCACTTTCACTTCCCACATCTGCAGTTGAGGGAATTACCTACCCCAACCTCCTGAGCGACTGATGCTCCGTTTATTTTGCACCTCTTTACATAGCCTAAATATACATAAATATTGTTATGAAATACATCCTGAAATGAATAAATGAGGTAATACATATAAAGATATAAATTAGTCAATATAGTTCAATAGCCTAAATATATGTTTTACTTTTATTTATTTCAGGGGACTTTATTTACGTGTAACGTTACATGTATTTCCCTATTAGCACATTCAATTTAAATTAAGTTTGGTTATCTTACAGAATCAGACTAAAAGCAACTAGCTAGCCTGGCATAGTGCATCAAACCATATCACTATAAATCTGCCAAAAGAAATAAAACCTTAATACAGCCATGAATAAAACACAAGCTGGGCAGAGTCGTCTGATCCCAGCTAATGTTAGCTAGAGCCTCGCACACGGACCAGAATCAGTCAGCACCGGGGACCCGGGTCACAACCTGTGGTCACAACTAGGGATGGGAATTGATAAGAATTTAACGATTCCGATTCCATTATCGATATTGCTTATCGATCCGATTCCTTATCGATTCTCATTGGGTGAGGAAATAAGTACAAATTTGTTTGTTTGTATTAACTCACTTTAATATCTGATAAGAACACCGCACATACTCAGAGTATACACAAATTATGTGTAGCAACCTCAGAACAAACCTAAAAGTAGGTGAGCTACAAAGTAAAGTCCAGGGACCTATAGATATTTTCACATTCATTGGTCCAGCCAAAAAAATAAATAAAACTGCCATTTAAGTGCCATAAAAACAAAAAACACAGACTGTAAACGGTCAAGGAAGAGCTTGTGCCTTTGGAAATATTCAACCTGAAACTAAATTCAACTCAACTGACATACAAAATAGAAAGAAGTCTTCTGTAAAGACGACAACTATCAACTTGGGCAAATTAACAATTTTTGTGCAGAAAAATGGTCATGTTTGCCCTCTGAGGAAGGATACAAGATCTCTCTGGACTTAGGGTGTCTCCAGCAGTGGAGAACACCCTTTCAGAAGGGGTGGAGGAAGCTCGGACACAGAGATACTTCTCAGCTAGAGCTGACAACACTGGCAACGCGTCACTCTTCTTCCACCACCAGAAACTGGCGCTGTCTTTGGTTGGAATGGGCAGAAGGCTTCTATAAAGCTGGATTTTTTCCGTATAGGTAAAGTTTACACAATGAAATGGCGCTCACATTAACTAAATAGACAAGTTACCTTTGGCATTAAAAGCAGAGGGCGTCTCGTTAGCTCCGCTGCTGCTTGACTCACTTGTTGCTGTGTCGCTGAGTAGTAGAGAATCAAACACGCAACAGTCCTGCAAACGGATTGCGTGCTGTGTGGCCAAATGCTTCTGCATATTGGAGGCAGGTTCCCCCTTTGCCGAAATTAAACTTTTACAACTGTTGCAAATGACTGCATTGGCGTCTTTTCGAGTGAAATATAACCACACTTTAGATCGCTTCTGCCTCGATGACACGTTTGCTGCGGAACCAAAAGAACGCAGCGCGTGTGACGGTCATGACACATTTGCAACGAGCGGAACCGTTAAGCGGAATCATTAAGCAGGTACACTAACGGTTCCAAGGAATTGATTCACTGGGAACCGGTTCTAAAGAAGAACCGGTGCTCGATTCCCATCCCTAGTCACAACCATAGACATAATAACTGTCTAATGTCTAAATTATGTCTATGGTAACAACGGGCTGATGGCTAGCTGCTAGCTTGCTGCAAGAAAACGGCAGCAGCTAATTAGACCCAGAGCACCGGAGGTCTGATCCCAGCTGGCGCTCTTGCAGTGGAAATGACAACATCCGGTCTCTGAATTAGGGTTTAATATTTTTCCCGAAAATTGGATGAATCAGATCCCGGGAAAAGACAACGCATTTCCCGGGATTCCCGGGAATTCACGTCTGTTTTTTTGTTTTTTGTATCAAGTAAGTAAGTATATATAAAAATATTTTTTTATATTATTTATATCATTATTAGGGCAAAATAACACAGTTTATGTCCATCATCAACACAGTTTGCAATGATCAATTCTGCTGCGTGATCAAGTGAGCTGCGTGCTGCAGCGTGACATCTGCTGCAGCGCTAATTATGAAATACCAGGTGGACTGTCTGGGACTTGTCTTCTGAAAATCTAGGCAACCCTTATAAAACCAATATTTTAGAGAACTCCATTATAAAAACTAACAAAATCTGCTAAAGGAAACCATTGAATGATTCCTAATCCATTCTCTTTTTTTTAGCTAATTCATTCTGTTAAACGAAATCCATTCTGTAGCTGTTGAGATGTGTAAGCGGCTGCAAAGGGAATAATCACTCGAAATTAACCAAATTATTTCTTTCTATTAGTCCAGGGCAGACATATTTCTCTTTTAAACACATACAAGTTCAACTAAATTAAAGAAAGGCTATTTGCACCCCTGGTGCAATTAGCAGTGTATGCTATTCGTACCCCGGTGCAATTAGAAATTAATGCTATTTGTACCCCGGTGCACACAGCAATGTGTTCTATTAATACCCCGTCTGGTACAAATATCAATGTATGCTATTTGCACCCCTGTGCATTTACATTGGCATATATTAACACACAGTTATCCATACGACTCATGTATTACACCTTTTTGGAATATTATCGTTGCAGTGTCCAATATGGTTACTAACCATAACCAATCCCACTAACCTAACCCACACAACCAGAGCAGGCAACGAGTACTAGCCATTCAGGGATGAGTCCCATAATGAATATTCATGAGTCTTCCCCCACCACCATGACTTGCGCAATGGCATGTAAATGATCCAATCCAAAATGAAGAAACAAGATGTCGTCACTGAGGAATCAAACCTGGGACTCCCAGACCACAGCTCAGTGCTCTAACCACTCAGCTCGCAGTTCTTGTGGAGTGGAGGACGACCGTTTACTACATGGTGTCTTCAAGCCTCCGTTGCTAGGTAACCATACTGTATACAAAAAGTAGGTATCCTACTAACTAACAAACTAACGGCTGTATGCTTTCACTGAAGACAGAAAGCACAACTGTAGTAACCATTTTCCACTAGAGATTCAATTGTTATAAACTTTAGAGACAAAACTTTCTTAATATGCCAGTTTCTGCTGTCAACTAAGATGAATGAAGATGAATGTCGGCCATGATTTCGGTGCACGCGAGCAACGTGTTTTTGTTGTTACGTTACAGGGTGTGAATAGCTCAGCTGTGTGGCCGAGGCTATTCGTACCGGGGGTGCAAATAGACACTCCATTAAAGAAAACGACCCACAGAAATGTACAACTGTGCACTGCAAAAAGACAGGACCATATGTAACACTGAATTAAAAAACTAAAACTAAACACTGCCACAATATCAGCATTGCATTGAACTCGTGACAACTTAGGCTACATATTTCTTTTAGTTTACAATGAATTCTCACCCTGCGCTTCTTTCTTTTTCTTCTGGAAGTGTGCTTTCAAAAAGCAGAGATCGTTGATAGACTCTGCGCTCAGGCGGATTTTCATGACAAATTGGATAGAAAATGTTCTCTCTGCCTCCACGGATGGAGCCTGAATAATACTAAGAGCTTCAAACAACTGTTGCAGGTGAATGGATTTAGTGACCCTGTATTACTGTAGCTACGGTACGGCACCATCGCCTGCATCAACATTACCATATGACAATAGACACGCACTCCTTGCGTTTTTTATTTTATTTTATTTTTATTTTATTTTATTTCCTGTCATAACCTTTCCCGGGAATTGGGAAATAGTCTTGATCAGATTTTCCGGGATTAAACCCTACTCTGAATATGAAAAAACAGGCCTTTTTTCGTTTCTATTTTTGAGTGATTTTATTTTTTGTTACATGAAATAGAAAATCAAAATCAAAACATATTTTAAATTTCTCTCATCCCCTTTTGACCATGAAAAGGAAAAAAACGCTTTGTATTTCAATTTTCAAATTTTGTATTTTAAAACAAAAATCAAATAACCATTAGTTTTTTATTTTTTAATTTCTGTATATGAAATGAAAATCGAATGACCAAAACATACACTGACCTATTGCAGTCTTTTTATTTTTAATACTACATGCCCAACCCCTAGAATATATTTTTGCACATTTCTGCCTAGATCTGTAATGAGTCTGCCACCTCACTGCCCACACTGTTACTTACGTAGCCTGTTATTAGTGTGGTGTATAACAGTTGCCGTTTGATATAAAACCATGGTTACAAAACGTTACAACAGTTCTTGTTACCGTCAGAGAAAGGGAAGTTCGTCCCGAAGCTTTCAGCTGTATTTATACCCTACACCTAAATAAAGGGTGCTTCAGTCAGGTGTAAGTGAGACTCCAGACAGAGTTGCACTTGTCCCAAAGTGGGAGAGTGTAGGGGCCGGATTGGAATTGGGCCAGATGCAGGTTTCAGGATACAGGTTGCAGAGTTCAGTTGAAAATTCCAGGTTACTGGTTGCAGACTACAAAGGCAGGAAAGCAAAGGCCTGAAGCACATAGAAACATTGACGATGTGGCCAGGAGTGAGCCGAAAAGCGCTTGTTAAATAATGCAGGGCTGATGAGGAAAGTGGGAACAGGTGAGTAGGTGGGTAGGGAAGGGCAGGTGATACTGAAGGGCTAGTCTATATCCTTCGCTGCTGCAGAAAATTCCACTGGACGCATGTATTTTCTGTTTCCTTCTGCTTTCTTTGTGTTGGAATTTTTAATTTGGTGGATTTCTGAGGACTAATTGTTGCCTGCTCCTCAGATCTCTGCAGCGTAAATCCAGACAGCTAGCTAGACTATCTGTCCAATCTGAGTTTTTTTTTTTTTTTAGTCGTGCAGAAACAGAAACCTCAGATAGGACAGATAGTCTAGCTAGTTGTCGGGATTTACTCTGCAGAGATCTGAGGAGCAGTTAACCAAAGTCCTCAGAAATCTACCAGAGTTTAAAATTCCAACACAAAGAAAGCATAAGGTAACTTACATCGGCTGAAAAAAATTACATCCGGCAATTTTTCCGGCAGCAACGGAAGTGGAACGACATGGATATAGACTAGGGGAAGTGGGACTGTGGCTGGAGGGAGGGATAGAGAGGCATAATGTGACAGGCCTGTGGACTTTCTGATCTCTAGTAGTGCTATGGGGCTGTTTATCTATCAGTGGGACCCCGATTTGTTTGCCTCGTGCACGCATTTGAAGACGTGCATGCATACACATGGGCATGGCGCGGTACACAGCCTTACCAATGATTTCACACTATTCCCACTGACCTACAGGTGAGGTAATGCACCAAGAGATGAAGAAAAGCATGAGCAAAGGCAGGGAAGACAAAGGCTGTGAGCTCGTAAACGTGGATGTAAACAATATAGGGTTTAAGGTATTTAAAAAATTAGCTTTGCAAATGTTTTATGAAGAAATAAATGGATTCAATGAGTTTCCTTCAAGGATACACTTTTTTTACACTATTTTTCGTAAGTAAAAATGAATGTAAACATGACTTTGGTTTGTTTACAAAACTGTGCAGATCTGATCTGAGTTATAGGAGAGGATTGGGATTTGATTAGCGGATTAAATACTGGACACACATTGGATAAAATGCCACCCTACCCCAACCCTAACTGCCACATAAGTAGCACCTGCTTACATACCACAGTATCCCAGTTTCTACTGACCGCCTTGAAACATTTTCTGCTGAGCATTTTTGGTTTTGACTGAAGAATGTTGAATGTTTATTCCAACACATTGGATGACATCCATTTCAGATGAGATGATTAAACATCTTTATATCTCGCAACCTCTGTGTCTTGCAGAAGAAGAAGCTGATCAGTATTAGAAGCTAGTCTCTTGCTCCATCTTTGCCTCTGTTAAATCTTTCTCACTCAAGCTTTAAAGACATATTAAGGTTTCTTCACATTATAGACATCTAAATGAGTCACATATTTAACACTGTTATTATTTGAGCCATCCAAGCTCCCTCATTGTCTTTTACAGACACACCCTGCCATGAAGTTGAACTTAAGGTCTAAATGACTATGCCACTGAGTACAGTTGATGTAAATAGATGAGGATAAGCATGATAATGGAGGTCTATTATCATGTGTATGGTTTGGAAGCCTTATGGAGTCTGTCTGAAAGTTGCCATTGACTCGAAAAGGTCAGATAAGCTTCTTTTTTTCTCAAGATCTGTGTTCCTCTCTTGTTCTCAGTGCGATCACACACAGAGAAGCTATCTTCTGTTCTTTCTTTCTCTCTCTCTTTCTCTCTCTCTCTCTCTCTCTCTCTGTCTCTCTCTCTCACACTCAAACTGTTCTTTTAATCAAAGAATTGCTCCCAAAAGTGTCTGAAATATTATGACTGGTCCAATAGCTATGGAAATCACGCCAGCGTGTGTGTTGGAGGCATGGCCTTTTCTGAAGGACCCCAAGGAGACAGCCATCACAATATGGTCTGGCCTGTCAATCTCAATGTTCCCTTCCATGTGTCATATTTCAGAATTACTCCACTTCCTACCTGATCACAGAACTAGTCTGCAAATACACACACACTAATGCAACATGTACATGGTTGCTCTTGCACTTCCATATATCCAGTCAGAAAGACACACATTAAGGAAACATGCTAAGCTGAAATACTATCTTTCTAACAATGTTAATGCCAGTATTTTCTCCTTTTTGAAATTTCCGTTCCGTCACAGAATTTCTGTGTTTTGGCCTGTGTGTTGTTATCAACTACCCAGTTTGACAGCCTGGCTGGGTTGCCAGATATAACTGTAAAAACGTAAACCCAGCGCGCTACATCTGTAACGTTAGTACAGCCATGAAAGCAGCAAACAAACATACACGATCAACGGAGATAGATTCTACTGACCTTAAAAAATGGCATGTTTCTAACATATTATTATTATCCAATATATATATTATTATATATATATTGGAGATGTATTTGAAAGATGGAGACAGCTTAGAGCCCAAAAAGACACAGAGTTGGCTAAATTCCTCCTGAACAGGTAGCTAAGCATTAGCTTTAGGCTAATTTATCATGGCTACAAGGGACGGGCGTTTTATGTCATTTCAACATTCATGTTCTCACATTGAATTATATAGAGTATTCAAGTTGGTTACTCATGAAAATAATTGAATTTCTGTTTACAACGTGCAGCCTGTTCAGTGGCCATAGCTGATAAGTGGTGAGTTATTTTAAGCCAAGAGAGGGGGGCTGTAAATCAGGAAGAGAGGCCCGTGATTTTGTGTTATTTTTAGCGGTTGTTGCCATAATTTTAAGCCAAGAAAGTGTGTCTGTCAGTCAGGTAGAGAGGACGGGGAGGTAGTAGTGTTTATTTTTCTTTTTTTAAGATTCTTTTTTTAAGATTCTTTTGTTGGGCCTTTTAGGCCTTTAATTCCACAGGACAGATGAAGACATGAAAGGGGAGACAGTAGGGGAATGACATGCAGCAAAGGGCCGCAGGTCGGAGTCGAACCCACGGCCGCTGCGTCGAGGAGTTAACTCATATGTACACCTGCTCTACTAACTAAGATAACCTGACCACGGTAGTGGTGTTTTTAGCGGTTGATGCTGTAATTTTAAGCTGAGAAAATGTGTCTATCAGTCGGGTGGAGAGGACGGCGATGTCATGATGTTTTAGCAGTTGTTGCAGTAATTTTAAGTGGAGATAGGGTGGCTGTCAGTTGGGTACAGAGCTCCGCGTGAGCACACACTTTAATGACTGTCAACATAGCCAGCCTCTAACGTTAGCTACTCCGCTGTGCTGTGGAGTAATGTCTGGCTATGTGAGACAAGCATCTAGCAACATTGTTGCGGATGCTGTGGTCTCAGCCTGGCAACCTCCGTGAACTTCGAGTCGGGGGAGGAGGGAGAACTGCAGTTACTATTTTAAACCCTAGCTGTCAGTATTACATATTGCACCTTTAAAGCCCCAGTGTGTAAGAATTTCTCCCATTTAGCGGTGAAATTGTATATGACAACCAACTGAATATTACTTTTTAGCCGCCCCCCCCCCCCACACCCCCCCATTCCGAGTCCGTGATAACTCCTACGGTGGCCGAACCCGAAATTAGCGACAACCGTCCGTGAGTGTCCCTTCCAGTGTAATAATAGTTATTTTGGTACCATTTCATTGCTAACATCAGCTATCAGGTTCCCAAACATGTGCAAGCTAATGTTAGTAAAGTATCAGTGCTATCGTTATTCTGTATATTGTACCAGATTAATAGTGTAAGGCGATGTTTACAGCGTAGGACAGAAGCAACAGAGGTTTGTGTTTTTAATATATTTCTCTGAGCAGCATGAACAATGTCAATGAAACTGAAATGATCTCTTAGTGTCTCCATCGTTTCCACGCAGCTGTTCTAGTAGCTAGTCTGTGTTACAGATCCATGACGTGAGTTGTCTGCCAGGGAAATCACGGCACATATGATTACGTTTATGTTACAAGGTAGACAATCCTTTTTCATCATTGACGCAAGGAAAAGTATCCTAGACGTCGTTCTAGCGTTGCTATAGTTAGCCAAGTAGCAACTATAAAACCTTTACACAAATAGGCAGAATTACCTGTTGAGAAGAAAGCAGGCAACTTCGGCGTCCCTTTTAAAATCCTTGCTCCTCATCAGCTCTTTCCATCTTGGAAAAGCCACAACAATATTAACTTTGGTCACGTTGCTTTGCCTATCAAGTTGTCATTTTAATTTCCTCGGTGATTCAGTTGCATGTCCTCGATAATAGACGCAACAGGCTTTCAAATCTGCCGGCAGTGAGTGGCAAGTAATCTTCTCCCCCTCCCTCTCTGGCATACATCACAGTCAGTGCCACTGAGTGAAAAGCGCGAAATGCGGAGCAGTATAGCCTGTATGTCCCTTACGGGCTGCCGTATTTCAAGATGGCGCATGGCTATGGAGCGTCTACCCCAGTTCATGTAAGCGCAAATGTAAAATTTCAAGCCAATAGGAATACTTAGAATTGATGGTGATGGTCAATATTCATAAAAAAGGACAAGTTTGTGAAGGGCAATACCGATTTTGATAATAAACAATTACAAATGTTACACACTGGGGCTTTAAGGGAATTTGTCTCCCAGCAAATATTCCACCACACATTTCAAAGAGAAGGTCAACGCAGTGCATTGATTAAAGTAAACCTTGTTGCCATTACAACTAAACATTGTTAGGAACTTACTTTTGTGAGCTCAGAGTCCAGACAGAACAACAATTAACACAAACTCATTTTATTTTACTTTTTTACCAGGAAGTCCCATTGAGATCAAAAATGTATTTACAGTCCAAGAAAGACCTGGCCAATGTAGCAGCCGTACAAAATCACAACATATTAAAATAATGCAAATACTGTATATGGAAATAATAATTAAATATAGGAGATACAGGATACAGAGGACAGGATACGTTGAACACCAACATGAGCTGTTTATTCATAATTTGGAAATTATGCATTTAACACTTAGTAATTATTATTGATTAGTAGCAATAATGTAATATTTACAGTTTTGCATCTGTGAAAATCTTTAAAGCAATCCCTGCATGTTTGAAAGGGTTGATCAAGAAGAACTAAGAATTGCCTGCACCAATACCAAATGCATACTTTTAAGTGGAAGTTGAAACTTTTACGGCCAGAGAGGCACTCTGTGTACAGTACTGTAATTGGGCTTTTTAAAAAAGTGAAATATTTCTTCATATTATAAGTGGAGACCCCAAAACTGGGTCATGGTCTCTGTTTTTGGTGGGTCCTACCATAACAAGAGAACGTCCTAATGAGCTTGAGTCCATGGGAGAAGCAAAATTTATTCCATTTCTGTCCCAAGCTGAGAATGTTTAAAGAGCCGCCACAGTAGGGGATTTTCAAGCGGCCCCCTCCTGTGATTCTTCAAATACTGCAACCGTCAAATGGCTTGGCTTGGGATTAAATATATCACACAGAGGATAGCCCTCTATTCCACTCAAATATTCAAGGCAATTCTATCCTGTTCGTCCTCTTTGCTGTAGGCCTTTAATGATGGGTCAGGACCAAAAAATGGGTCATGGGATTTTTTGTAGTGACTCCCAGCATAGCTGGTATGTTTTCCTGACCCTAGCTCCCAGGGTGACAATCTACATTCTCAGTTTTGGTCTCAACATGACCAGTGTGTGGTACTGTGCTAACATGTTTTTGAAGGCCTACTGACATAAGATTAGATTAAATAGGGACCACATACAAAGAAACTAATATATTATCTTCCAACAAAGTATTTTAACACAGGGAAATAAATGTTGTCGTTTTCAGTATAACTAACTTTTAAAGATATAAGGTAGGTCTGACTGAGCTGACGTTTCTGCTGTGCTGTGCTGTTCTGCTTTGCAAGTGTCTTTGATAAACCGTTAGGAAGAGCAACGTCTCACCGCCGGTCAGACTGACCTCTAGTTTGGGTGGTGTCATTTTCTTTAGTCTGCGGCCCAACAAGTACATAAGCTCTCCAAGCTAACGTTAGTGATAGTTTGACATATGAAAAGCATCAAACATGCATTTTAGATTTTAGAGAAAGAGATGAGAGTATATCCTGTTGTTCCTCGTCCAGTGGCGTTAAACTATTTGAACGGGATGCAAGAGTTTTCCACCTGGAAATTATTGGAAACAACCATTGTGATTGGGTCTATACCTAAGATTAAACACAAATAAACATCCAATGGCAACATTTAGTGAGAATGCAAATAAAATGTGTGTGTGTGTGTAGCATGTCTTTCATTGCAATCTTCCCCTATGTAACCTTAAAGGGATACTTCACCGATTTAGTATTCAGCTTTGTATCAGTAGAAACCCGGTAGTATTTCTGAATGACCGTGCGTCCCTCCCTCATATCCCCGAGACAGGAAATATCTGCATTGGGGGGTCTGGAAAAAATCTTCCGATGACGTAAAATGACGATTTTTGCGTCATCGGAAGATTTTTTGGCCAGAGCAAAAGACTACAGCCAGTAGTAGGACCTACTTCCGCATGTTTTAAACCCGCCCATCACCCGAAGGGAGCCGATCTCAGCCGGAAACCAGCACGGAGACCAGCACGGAGACCAGCACGGAGACCAGCACGGAGACCAGCACGGAGACCAGCGGTCTCGTCGAAGCCCCGACCCGGGGAAGTGGACATCCTCATTGGCCAAGTGGGAAGCTAACGCTAGCCGGGGAAAAGGCACATCCAGAGCGAGCTAACGCTAGCCGGCCACCTGTCCCATCAATCCTGCTTGCAAGTGTCCGTTCATTAAACAACAAACTGGACTACATCCAACTTCAACGATGCTCCCAACGCGAGTTCAGAGACTGTGTTTTTTGCTTTCGTGGAAACATGGCTGAACAACAGTGAACCGGACTGTCCAGCTACCAGGACTGCTAGCCCTCCGACAATCCGAGCTAGAGATGCTCTGTATGAAGGTGGGCTGTGTTAACACGGACTGGTGCAGAAATGTGGTGATTTGTATCCAACTAACTGCTAACCGCTGGAGTTTGTCACTGTTACATGGCGGCCATTCGACATTCCACGCTAATTCAGGGCTGTGTTTATACTTGGTGTTTACAGCCCACCAAGCCTAATGCTAGTATGCTTAGCTGAACTTTACAGAGCCTATAATGTGTGTGTGCACTAAAGGTAGCCTGTTTCGTATGTCGTTATTATATAATGTCGTTTTTATATATTTTAAATGTGTAACACCACTTGAGCCACGATGAAACGTTGTTTCGTGTATATGGTTGAAATAACAATAAAACACATTGAGTTGAGTCGAATGCCTTGCTGTCTGTCTGTCAAGCGGTATAGTAGGCGTGGCTTGGGAGTGGACTCAAAGCAGCGAAGCGAAGTGCATTCTGGGATTTGGTGTCTTTCATCCATATGAGCCAAAAACACATTTTCTGGCTTTTCTCGGCCTAGAAGGCATCAATTAAATAAATATAAATAAATCTGCTACATAAGTGACCCAATTTAAAGATATATTCAGCTTTCCAGCGGTGAAATATCCCTTTAACCATACAATTTGCCATGCATGGAAAATGTAGATAGTGTATGAATAATTTAAAATGGTGGCAGTCAAAAACTTGACATGAACATTCTCTCTGCCGTTTGGATTCGATTGGTAGAGATCAACCTAACAAGGACTCTTGTCATTCAGCAACGCATTCTCATGAACAGGTTCGTATAATATCGTACGAAAAGTTATGTACACTAAAATGTATGATATCATACGAAAACTGGTGGTTTGGAATAAAACACTCCCAAGGAACATACATTTCCTGGGTGAAAGTCTTTTGTTGTCCCTAGGAAGCGAACTCTGCTTCCAAAGTCCTGTATGCTTAACTTTTCGTAGCTTTTCAAATGTATGGTTCATGAGAACAGGCTGCATTCAGTAACAAAGGCAGAAGAAGTGTGACAGTGGTTAAAGCGTAACTCTCGCCAAAATGCATTCTAGGGTATTTTTGTGAATGTACGTGAGTCAAACTTTAGTTTAAAAGCATATTTAGGACAGAATCGCCACTTTTAAGATTCACCGTATTCTCGTTTTTGGGTCAAATGGCCTTTTGAATGGGAGAGCTAGGGACTCTTATGCTAACCTCAAAATAGCTATTTAGGAAACACTAAGAAGGCTCGACACAACATGAAATTTTGCTCCAAGTATCACCAGGGGCTCTACACATTAACGCAAGCATTGAGAACATTGTTTGTGTACACAGATTTACTAAAAAGAAAGTTTTTGAACAACTCACCACGGCTCTTGTTGTCTCCAACCGCAGCCATTTTCTCAGTCAAAACTAGTCGATTTCCGAATGCGGATGAACGGACTCCATAGGAGGAAATGTCATTCTTATATGAGGCTCCTTTTTCAACTACAAGGTCAATATTGTTTTTTACGAACAATAAAACAAAAAATCATCCGCGCATTTATATGGAACTAAGCTTTAGGAGCTTTCCATCATTACTCTCCTCCCTGTTACGTTGCATTCGTAAATCGACTAGTTTTGACTGAGAAAATGGCTGCGACCGGAGACGACAAGAGCTGCGGTTGAGTTGTTCAAAACCTTTCTGTGTACACAAAGAATGTTGTCAATGCTTGCGTTAAGGTGTAGAGGGCACTGACAAACAATGTTGTCCTTCGGAAACCTAGCCTGGTTGACACAAGACCATTCTCAGGTGTAACTGAGAGTTGGTCTGGGCAAGGCTCATTCACAGCCCATTTCCAAAGGGGCATCACCAACGGACGCCGCTCAAATGCCTCTGGGCACAATTGGATAGTCCTTCAACCAATCAGACCAACGATCCAGGTGACGTAGCAGCGGCATCAACGAGTTTCTGCACTTTGGTGGCCACCATGTTGTATGTAAACAAAAAACTGCTTGCTTTCGCTGCGCTATTGTCATCGTGTAAAGCCCGCCTCAACGGTTGTGATTGGTGCCTCGATTTGGAGAAATTGTAAATGGGCTTGAATGGGCTCTTGGTCAGACTGACTTGCAGAGCAAATCTCAAATTTGCCAGAAGTTCATCATGGTTTCCCCACGCTAGCGGATAGCCATAACCCTAATCTTTTCCTAATGTTAACCACATTTAGTGGCTTACCTTAATCATTCTTGAACCATTGTTTATTTTCCACAGTTTAGCTGAATTTTTCAATACCAATGTTCTGTTTCTCAATACTCTCATGGCAGCTCAGCCTACACCACAATACAGTAGGTTAGTTAAAATGCAATCTTTACTTCACAATTTACAGAAAATGTAGATTCACTTTTAATTTTTTAAATTATGAGATATGATATAATTATAATCATCAAAGCCTTCTGCAATTATTAAAAAAATACTAATTGTTTCCCTGTAAAAGTAGTATTTTGCCAATAGCATCTAAGATGGTTCAAGTTTATAAATTTCAATTATGCTTTATCGCGGCCTGTTTCAAGCACTTCACAGACAAAGAGCATTTACTTTCTTCAAACTATCCACTTTACCCATCACAGGACAAAATTGAATTATACATTTAAGAAAATAACATAAAAGACAATGGCATAAAAACACAAGAAAAGATTATGGCAGACAAACATAATACAATAGAATGACTCATTTTTAAGTAAGTCTGTCTAGACAGAACTGCTGACAGAAGGTGATTCAGAAAATGTAAAGACCAAAAACAAAAGGGAAACAAAGATACTGACATATACTGACTTGTTCTGCATTGAACCACACAGATCACAAAGGTTTGAGCTGAAGAAAGTGAGGAGCAAATGTTAATGCACAACACTGCAAGTAGACGATGTGCCAAAGAGCAACACATGCCGACACATTTCGACATGTTGTTGAGTGCAAAACAGAGAAGAAAAGCTGGGGATTTGTGGGAAGCTGTGTTCATAACTCAGCAACTTTTAGTCAGAGTCATCGCCATAATGCTGGAACTTTCACTGTGCTGTCTTAGTGTATATGGGAGGCATGTTAGCACCTTCACAAAAGGCTTTGAGCTTTCTTGTTAGGCAGATAATCTTATCCTCATGTTTTTCTCGTTTGAACTGTGACTGACAGCTGAGACAGAAGACACCTACCAAATATAGAGCACACTCTTAAGTATCGTTTTTATGATACAGTCTGAGATTGGGTTAATATTTGATATACTGTACTGTAGGTAGTTCTGCCACTGAGCGTGGACCCCATATCCTAGACCTTTATTTTAAACAGAAAAAAATGAAAAACCTGGTTAATCTAAACTTTTTTAAGATGCTATTTTTGAGATAACTTCCTTCATTATGGACACTTTTGCACTCACACTGTAAGAAATACAACAGCATTCCTCTGGCTGGAAGAGCAGAATTATGAAGCAGTAAAAGCTAAGAACAATACTAACTTAATTTGATTGATTTATCTTAAAGGTCCAATATGTAATATATTTACTCTAATAAATCCAAAAATGGTAAGTTGAAATACTATCTTTTCTGACAACAATGCTAATGCCAGTATTTTCTTCTTTTGAAATTTCCGTTCCGTGACGGAATTTCTGTTTGTGTTTTGTCCTGTGTGTTGTTATCAACTACCCAGTCTGACAGCCTGGCCGGGTTGCCAGATATACCTGTAAACACATAAACCCAGCGCGCTACATCTGTAACGTTAGTACAGCCATGAAAGCAGCAAACAAACATACACGATCAACAGAGATAGATTCTACCTGACCTAAAAAAAAACCTCGGGTAAATATTGGAGATGTATTTGAAAGATGGAGACAGCTTAGAGCCCCAAAGGACACAGAGTTGGCTAGTTTCCTCCTGAACAGGTAGCTAAGCTTTAGCTTTAGGCTAATTTACTTGACGGGCATTTTATGTAATTTCAACATTTGTGTACTTATTATTATTGTACTGAATTATATAGCTAAAGTACCCGAGTTGGTTACTCGCAAAAACAATTGAGACACAGTCAGTACAGTGATACCGACTAGTGCTGGCTAACACCGCCATGCTAACCCTGCTAACATTACGGGGGGACCAGGCAAGCGTCCTCGGCTGTTTACAACATGCAGCCTGTTCAGCGGCCGTAGCCGACAATGGTGAGTTATTTTAAGAGAGGGGGCTGTAAATCGGGAAGAAAGGATCGTGAGTTTGCAGCGTGTTTAACGATTGTTTCTGTAATTCTAAGCCAATAAAGTGTGTTCAGTCGGGTGGAGAGGACAGCAAGGTAGTGTTATTTTTAGCGGTTCCTACCGTAATTCTAAGCCTAGGAAGTGTGTCTGCTGTGAGCTACTCCGCTGTGCTGTGGAGTAATGTCTGGCTATGTGAGACAAGCATCTAGCAACATTGTTGTGGATGCTGCGGTCTCAGCCTGGCAACCTCCGTGAACTTTGAGTCTGGGGAGGAGGGGGCGGGGGAGACGACTCTCTCCAGTATTTTTAATTTGTACTGCAGTAACTATTTTAAACACTAGCTGTCAGTATCACATATTGCACCTTTAATGATTGTGGAGAAATACTCACATGCATCACATCTTGAATGCACCCGGATCTCAGTACGTGTATATTATCTTCAATGGAGCACCAAGTTGCAGTATTCTTCAGGTTGAACCAAATGGGGTGGAAGAAGTATTCAAATTAGGGCTGTCAATCGATTAAAATATTTTATTGAGATTAATCGCACGATTGTCCATAGTTAACTCGTGATTAATCACAAATTATTGTGATTAATCATTTGTAATCTGTTCTAAATATACTTTAAAAGGGATATTTATCAAGTTTGCATTGCTCTTATCAACATGGGCATGGACAAATCTGCATGCTTTATGCAGATTATTATTGCAACAATCCAAAACAATGATCAATACTGTGTAGAATATTATTCAGAATAACCTCAAAGGTACTGAATGCTCAAAATATGCTGAAAGCATAATATGGCAAGTCCAGTCCATCAAGCAACAGCAGGTGGCCATATGGACCTGAATGGAACATTACTTGGTAATACTAACAGAATGTAGTGTCCCACTTTACACTTGTACTTCTTATTTTTATAATTTTTGGCATTTTAGGCCTTTATTATGTGAAACGGGAGAGAGAGGCGGAATGACATGCAGCAAAGGGCCGCAGGTCTGAACCAAACCCGCAGCCGCTGCGGTAAGGACCGAATATGGGGCGCACACTCAACCAGGCGTGCTATCCAGGTGCCCGTACACTTGCACTTCTTACTTCTTTGTACTTCTTACACTTCTTACATCTCCATTACAAACTGCCGTGTCCTGCCACTTTATACTGAAGTATGAATATATTAACATGAAATGAGCATGCAATGAACTTGCTGGCTACTTCAAATTGTTTATTGATTGGTTGGTTGTGCTGGAACATTCTGCTGGAATGTCTGGAAGCCTCTATTTTGGAAAGTGGTAAGCAAGATCACTATATGTCTCATTAAAGGGGAAGTGCGTTAATTTTACATATCAAAGTCTGTTGCTAGGTCTTGGGGAGTACTACTGCTTATCTTGTATAAAGCCCTTTTGTGGGGCCATTGAGGCTGAAGACTGTATGTTCTCTGCTTACACCCGGATCAGTGACCAAATTTCTTTTTTCAACAGGTCCCCCTACAGCCCTGAATCGACTTATGTCAATAAATGCAATGTTCATGTAACGTTGAACTTGTTTAGGGTAGGCGAGGCTTTAGCACACAGACAGTATTTAGGCAGGAGTGTAATCTTAGAATGTTAAGTTGTCCAAAAGTTGAGTTAGTGTGCAAAATTGCTCAGCGATTTTTGGATCGTTTGCATAGTTTGCAGTCACATGATTGCCCATATGTAGCAGGTCTTTCATTAAGCCTGCTCAATGCTGAAATATAAACATTGAAGACCATTGAAATAGTGGTTAAATCTACTGTAGACATCTTAAATACTGCTCCTGTCAACCAAATTGAGCTTTGTTTTAACCTAGATACAAAAACATCTCTTCAAACGTCTACACTACTCTTTCTAAACATACCGGAGAATAAAAGACATCGTTCATGCTCACCAAAGCTTTTTCCCAGGAAAAACAAACCACACACCACTTGGGCCCTAAGGCCAAAACAATAGTGTCAATCAATAAGCCATCAATCTCAAGGATTTACCAAAGGTGAACATGGACACAGAGGTTAAATAAAGTTGGCTTCAAGACAAATAAAAGCTTTTAAGTTATCACTTGTCTGTTAGTGGGAAAGTTTGTGAGCTCACAAAAAGAGCATGACAAACCATTTACACAAACCACAATCAGTCTCACTGTGATCTATTATTGTCAGTATCTAAAGTAACAATATACAGTCATAATTGCAACTTTCATTTTCATTTTGATTCATTTCCCTTTATTGAACCAAGTAAAAGTCTTGTTGAGATTAAAATCTCTTTTTCGAGATCTGTCTAAGAGGGCAGCATTGGAACACTGACTACGTTTACATGCAGCCAATGACCCGTTCAAAACTGGAATATTAGCAATAACCCGGTCGCGCACGGCCATGTAAACACCGGCAAAAACCCGAATATGCTCATATTCCGGTTTTTAAAAACCCGAATATGATCCCTGGGTTACCCCTTTTCTAACCCGAATATTTGGTCATGTAAACGCGTATCGGCATATCCCCATCAAAAGGAACATTGATTTGTGTTCTGCACATGTTCTATTCACAAGGAATCTTGGTCTTTTGAGTAGAGGAACTTCTTGTATGCACCGTCTGGCGCATACAAAAACCTGCGTGCAGTATACCGGAAGTACACAAGAAGTAGAGGTAAACATGGCGAGACGCAGCACAGCACCACACTTTTGGAGCAAGGAAACCAATTTCTTTATTAGTGTGGTGAAAACCATGAATATAATGTCTTTTGTTGTTGTTGTGTTTGTTGAAATGACGCATATTGCGTCTTAAGGTTGTCCGTACATCCAGACGCTAACCGTGCGTCACCGTTTACATCGGGATATTGCCAATTGATTACAAATTCCATGTATACAGGAGTAACTCTCTCTGCTCTCGCATGTAAACGGGTTATTCTGAATGTTTCACAAACCCGAATAGTGATCTTAACCCCGACCATAACCCGAATATTGGCTGCTTGTAAACGTAGTGACTGTTAGAACAATTATTACGAACAACACATTCTGTTCTTCTCCAGCCAGATGGAGAAATCAATTACAATTGTATCTCTTTGCCCATCAAAGAATCTGTTGCTTTAGCTCTGCCATACGTGGAGAAGAAAGCCTCCCGACAGATCCAAAGCTGTCTTATTTACACATTGCATCTTGTTATTAGCAAACAAAACATTCAAGACTATGTTGGGTTTTTATAGAAATATGACTGCACAACCTGACAACCCCACTATGATGACAGAAATGTTTAGGTTGTATGTGCAATTACTGATCACACTTTTGAACTATGTTGTAATTACTAAATTAATTTGATTATAAATCAACAAAACTGACCTGACTTCTACTCCAAAGTGAAGTAATTGAATGTGAAAAATTCCAATTATACAGAATAACGGACCTTAACATTGCCATTAAAAATGAGTACTCTACAAGGCTGTGAAATAAACATGTTTTTAGTCAAATTGCATTTTAATTTCTATAACTCTAAGGCCAAATAAATAATGGCTCTTCAGTTTGTGTGACATTAGCCTACGATACCACTATTTCTTCAAAATGTTTTTGCATGCCATTAGGGTTGAATGGTAGAAAGAGTTTACCTTTCCAGGACTTCCAGGCAATATTTGGAGCCCAGTACACATATTGTGATTTTTAAATTAATTCTATTTAGATTTCTCCAAGAATAATGCAGTATCTGTGTGTTCACTGACATTAGTATTACAAAATGTCCATGTCAGTGACTTTTTTATTTTTGCTCCTGTTTGGGCAGAGAAGGAGACGCTTTCTGTTATAACGCAGAGTTGAATAGATATTGATGTAGTAGTGCGCCGTGTGAAGAAGCAGTATAACTGACATGATGAAAGAAACTAGTGCACCTGACAACATAAAGCTGGTGATAGAGATAAAGAACTGCCTTGAACAATCAGCTATGTGTGTGTGTGTGTGTGTGTGTGTGTGTGTGTGTGTGTGTGTGTGTGTGTGTGTGTGTGTGTGTGTGTGTGTGTGTGTGTGTGTGTGTGTGTGTGTGTGTGTGTGTGTGTGTGTGTGTGTGTCCCCTTTTATTTTCAATGTTAAAGTGCCCAGTCAGCAGGACTTAGTGTGAATCCCCCAGCTTGGATAGTTTTCTCCCCAGAAACAACACACTCTGCCCCGAAAGGCAAAACCTGACAGCTGGATATTGGCCATATTTCATGTAAATGGTGTTTACTGACAACACTTTTTTTTCTATTTTCTTGCCCTTCCATCCTTCCTCACAAAGCCACGGTCTAAATAGAAACAAAACTCCTTTGATGTGTTTGCTTGGCTGTTTCATGGTTCTAATAATTTAACTGGCTGTCATTTCTTTCTTTTTGTCGACCTTTAAATTTGCAATGTTTAGCTCTTTGTCCCTGCTGGAAGTGTAACCGGGTTGAAATTATATCTTTACTTTTACGGTTGAAATGTCACCAAATCCTGATGAATATTGTGTTCTATATGTTACGATGTGTTTTATTACCTACCTATTTAATATAGTTACCTATATTTATGCCTGAATGTTGTATTCAGATCAAGGTGTTAATACTATAGACAGTTAAAGAAGTGGACTAACAGATCCCGTTGCTCTGGACGGAGACCAGTGAAGTCTATTAGAAGCACTTTTCCGGTGATAGCTGAGCTTTACTGCGCAGCTGCAAACTGAGCTTGCTGACGTAGATGTGACTTAAGCAACCTGTCTGAACGTTGTAAGTCTTCTGGTAGCTGTGCCAAGAGAAATCTCAATCATTCCCAATCTTGCAGAGACAGAGAGCGTAGGTATATGTAAGGAGATAACATAGGCACAGGATAATTATTGCTAACTAAAATGCTAGTTAATATTAGCAATTCAACTAAACAGCTAATGTAAGTTGAAACTGCCTGCGAGCTTCTCCTGTATTATACGGTAATTCTTCTACTATGTGCCAGTAGGTCGCTTGGTTATGACACAATTGTTAGCCTATTTTTACAAAAACGTCTGTATGGAGCCATAACGTGAGGTACAAGGTAATGGGGACTTTTATACATTGTCGTGTTTCTTTAGAAATAAACAATGGAAAATAAAGTCTTTAAACGCTTCAGATGTAAAGTTATTTGCTGTCAAAGTGACGCCAAAAGGAATGGCAGTCAATGGGATGCTAACGGGGGGTGATGGCTTATTAGCATCAAAATGGCGCCATGGCGGCTTCGCTCTGTGGAGAGAAGCTTGCCTCCTTAGTTAATACCTGTAAGACTTTAAGAGGTTGCAGGCCTTGCGCCATCATTCAGGTGCTTTGCTCAGTCCGCCAGATTAGCTGAGAGGAGGTAATGTAATATTTTGCTCGTCATTTTTAAACATTTATTTCGGTTTTTGGACAATGCAAACCTTGTTTTATGCATGTATAAATGTTACTTTCTAGGTTGTGAACATGCAGTTAATGTGTCAATTGAATATACAACCCCAAATCAGAAAAAGTTCGGACAGTATGAAAAACACAAATAAAAAAAGAAAGTAGTGATTTCTAAATGTACTTTGACTTGTATTTCATTGCAGACAATGTGAACACAAAATATTTCATGTTTTGTCTGGTCAACTTAATTTCATTTGTAAATATACATCCTTTCCTGTCATTCAGACCTGCAACACATTCCAAAAAAGGTTGGGACAGGAGCAATTTAGGGCTAGTAATCAGGTAAATTGGTTAAATAATGATGTGATTTGAAACAGGTGATGTCAACAGGTGATTGTAATTATGATTTGGTACAAAAGCAGCATCCAAGAAAGGTCTAGTCCTTTAGGAGCAAAGATGGGCCGAGGATCGCCAGTTTGCCAACAAATACGTGAGAAAATTATTGAAATGTTTAAAAACAATGTTCCTCAAAGAAAGATAGGAAGACATTTCCTTATTTCACCTTCAACAGTGCATAACATAATTAAAAGATTCAAGGAATGTGGAGGAATTTCAGTGCGTAAAAGACAAGGGCGCAAGCCTAAGCTGGACAACTGTGATCTCCGATCCCTCAGGCGGCACTGCATCAAGAATCGTCATTCATCTATAAGCGATATCACCACATGGTCTCAGGACTACTTTGGCAAACCTTTGTCAAGTACCACAATACATAGTTACAGCCACAAATGCTAGCTTAATCTGTACTGTGCCAAAAGGAAGCCCTATGTTAACAGTGTCCAGAAGCGCCGTTGACTTCTCTGGGCTCAGAGGCATCTGGGATGGACCATCACACAGTGGAAACATGTACTGTGGTCAGATGAATTAGTATTTCAGGTATTTTTTGGGAGAAATGGACGCCGTGTGCTCCGGACCAAAGAAGAAAAGGATCATCCAGACTGTTACCAGCATCAAGTCCAAAAGCCAGGGTCTGTCATGGTATGGGGTTGTGTCAGTGCCCTTGGCAAAGGTAACTTGCACTTCTGTGATGGCACCATTAATGCTGAAAAGTACATAGAGATTTTGGAGCACAATATGCTGCCTTCAAGATGACATCTTTTCCAGGGATGTCCATGCATATTTCAACAAGATAATGCAAAACCACATTCTGCACACATTACAAAGTCCTGGCTGCAGAGGAAGAGGATACGGGTACTTGACTGGCCTGCCTGCAGTCCCGACCTGTCTCCTATAGAGAATGTGTGGCGCATTTTGAAGCGCAAAATGTGACAATGAAGACCCCGTACTGTTGCCCACCTTAAGACTTGTTTGCAGCAAGAATGGGACAAAATTACACCTGAAACACTTCATCACTTGCTGTCTTCAGTCCCTAAATGTCTTTTAAGTGTTGTGAAAAGGAATGGCAACATTACAAAGTGGTAAAAGCTTTACTGTTCCAACTTTTTTTGAAATGTGTTGCAAGAACCAAAATAGGAATTTTGTTTTTATAAACAAAAACAATAAAAATCATGAGGAACACATTAAATTATGTGATGTTGTATTGTCTGCAATGAAATACAAGTCAAAGTACATTTAGAATTTGTGTACATTTTATATTTGTGTTTTCCATACTGTCCCAACTTTTTCTGATTTGGGGTTGTAAACCTTGTAAACAGACTTTTTGCAAGCTTTAAAGTAGACATATTTCCACATGCTAGTCTACAGAGTTTTCTGTATGTTTATCTGCTAACAGGAGCTTGAGACCTGTGCGCTGTGTGGAGGAGACTGCATGTTACAGAGCCTTATGTGTTTTTCTGTTGTTTTGTACAGGTATGTGCATAATGTTCATTATAATTCATCTGGCATACTGGTTACGTGTGTTTAACCTGGTTGTATTAAGCATGTAAAAGAAATTCATGTCAATTACATTGAGCATTTTATAATTCATTTTCACATTTTTACAGTTAATACTAAACGTTTTATCAGTCATGTTTGTATGTGCCTTCATTAAAAGAGCAACCAGCAGCTGGTCGTGGTCCGGGTCCTTCCTTCACTCAGCACAACATAGAACACAACGCAGAACATACAAGGGTTAATGGACACGCATCCAACCTGATATGAAACTGTTAAAGACAATGCACGCCCATTACAGAAGCAAGACCTCAGGGCACAGCAAATGCAAAGGGCCATTTGAGCAAGTATATGTGCAAGCATTTGAAATGTAGTATTAACATTCATAAATGGTTTAAAGAGGCCTTCTCTTTAGTACCCCCTTCAGGCCAAACTTAGGAAAACTCACATTTTTACACTAACAATCTTATTAATTGGTATTAAATGTAATAATTAAGTTAATATTCCCCAGATGATGAACCCATTCTATTTTGCACATCACTCAGGTTAAGTTGTAATAAGACAATCAATTAGTGGTGTTTGTCAGTAAATCGGTCATTTTAATCAATGACAAGGAGCGTGTCATTTGGTCGAGCAATGTCAAAGAATTACACTTAGCAGGGCTGTAATCAAGTCCACCTTTGTTGAGTCCAAGACCAGGACTAGTCAAGACCGAGGGCCAAGTCCAAAGAGGTTCAAGTCCAAGTCAAGACCGAGACAGAAAAAAAAAGAATCCTGTTCAAAAGCACTTTCTTACCTGTTCATAATTGATGTGATGTGAGAGACAGTATATCTTCTATTTGAATATGATCATTTAACATTATTACTTCTAATGATCAAAAAGCAAGTGCAGAGAAAGAACACTGCACAAATTAGGCCATATTATTTACTTTAAGTAGAGCAATTTCACATAAAGCTGAAGTGCAACTTCACATTTTAGATGTTGTTTTAGTGTGGTGTCACAAGAACATTCTGGACAGCCAATGGAAAATGTAACAAATAACAAGCAACACAGGTGTCACAACATTTTTTTTTTTCCCATTCTTGAACTTATTACTTTTTTTGAAGAATCCATAGTACAAAATGCTCGCTGACATTGTGTCTGCGGACAAATGAAATTGATTGATGCCGGATGATTGAGGTATATGATGCAGCCAGGCATATACCAGGCGACCTTTCTCAATGTCAAATTTTGATTTAAACCAATACCTGTTTTCTGAACAAGAGTGCTTCATCATTGGTTTTGTTTTGAGGGAGTAAGTTACTTACTAGAAAAAAGCATATACCGTATATGGACTTGTTTGATACCAACTAGAATATTTGGTGAATCTAATGGCCAGAGACAAATCCAAGTGCAAATACCAATGAATCCAAGACAAGTCCGAGACAATAGAAAAACGTCTTGAGTCGAGCACTACAGCACTGACATGTAGTAACAATAATACAGGATTTTTTTCTGCCACACAGTATAATTTTTTCATTAATTACATGTCACTTTGCAACACAGCAGCAGAAAGAGACCCATGCCTAATTTATTGATATGGTATTTCAATATTGATCCAGCTTACTACACTGTGTGACGTTGACAAGTGGCTCATGCTAATGCTTGGTGGCTAATCCATACAGTAACGTTATAAGGTTACAAGAATGTTTAAACCTCTAGTGGGTAACTTTTTCATATTAATGAACGTCCGTTACATTCAAACCATCGCCAAATGAGCTGCTACAAAGCTAATTAAGACTATCAGCTCCACAAAACTCTCTCTGGATTTCTCAGTATGACTATGTTCAGAAGATTTGGTCGTCCGGTGACTTTCCCGCGCAGAAACTCAAGTGAAGATAATGACCTCTTCTGAAGAGTCCATCATGTTTTTGTAATCCTCCGTGTCCTCCTTGGCTACTAGCAACTGTGTGGAGGAGGATAGGGCGCATGCACGATCACGGAAGGCTTGCATCATGTAGACGTGCAGACAGTGTTGTTCCTCATGGGGGCGACAGAAACTACGCACTATAGCGTGTGTGTGAGTGTGTGTGTGTGTGTGTGTGTGTGTGTGTGTGTGTGTGTGTGTGTGTGTGTGTGTGTGTGTGTGTCTGTGTGTGTCAAAGAGCCTCCAGGGTATTAATGCGGACAGACAGCTCCTCACAGGCCAAAAGTCCAACAGCCTTACTCTCTTTCTGACCCTTTGATTTTTCTCTCTCTGTACTTCTCTTTTCATTCACTCTTTTTGATTGCTTACTTACTGTTTTTCATTCTTACCCCCGCCCCTACCCTGTCCCCCCTCCCCCTCCCCCCAGGGTTCTATCTCTTTTGACCCATAGGAGGAATAAATCTGCATGATTTTCCTTTGGAAATGTCCCCAGATGTGGTGTGTCAGTAAGTCAGATAGTGGTGTGTCAGTGGGTGTCTCAGTATTTGAACACATGTGTGTGCATGCATAAGTGCATAAGTGCATGTGAGTGTTTTAATAGACAGTGTTGTAGAAAAATATAAGTTACCGCCGACTCAAGGTCAGATAACGCCAGCTGGTAGCGTTCAAATGTCTCCGTCTAAGTTGTACAGAGTAAAATACAGCTTAACGAGATCCAAAAATCTACACTGAAGCCAGGGAATCAGATGAGAAAAAGAAGTTTTAATGTGCACGAAAGAATAACACAAAAAAACTCCGAGCAAGGTCCGGACAAGCTTGCTGCCTTCCCTTTGTTCGTTACAGCTTTTTATCGCTCACAAGGAAGACCCTCCTCCAGAGGCACTCTCCAATAGCCGTTTTTCAGAACATGCGTGTATCACGTCAATTGGCTAATCTCAAGGTAAAAAACGTCCCTCCTTTCAGGGATTTTCCGTCAGCTAGAATTACTTGCTGACTTAACGTGTTTTTGGCTGAACTTGCAACTTGAGAGTTCAGTCTTAGGGCATTGGCTGTGCGCATGCCCATGCTTTTGCAGCCATGTGGAGACCCCTGGTGGTGACAGAAAAGAAAGAAGGTCTTCCCTTCAAACAAACTGCATGTCTGTTCTTGTCCAACAGTATATTATCATGAATTGTATGTTTTCCCATAATTCAACTAGAATCACCAGATTTTCACATTTCTATCTTTTTTTTTTTTACACAACAACAGAATCAAGGTGATAATGTGAATGAGAAATATACATCAATATTATATTATCAAGGCTACAACCCGGTTTGCACTCTAACATGATCTTTTTTTTCACGTAACTGTCCTAACCTAACTGTTTCACCTAATTGTCAGTGTTTCACAAAACTAAATACGTTACATGCTACATAATACATAAGAAAAGAAAGAAAAGAAAATTATATATATAACAAATGATCAAAGTACAATTTGTATTATTTTTTATTATTATTATTATTTATTTAACATCCATCAACAAACAGTGAGATATGGGAATTATTTGCCAGGATTGGAGGTTGCCATTGGTTTGACTCTCATCTGACTTATGGTGGGTCATTTTCATTGTATTAAGCAATTGGTTGTGGATTTATAATATCATGAGCCTTTTAAAAAGAATTACATTGATGTTGAAACCATATCTATACATTTGTTTTATGGCTGAAAATATATCTGTCCGTCAAGTATTTTTATGGCTGTAGTTTGTATGTATGTTCTGAATTGCATTAACCCTTCTTGGGACCATGGCGTCATCAACTTGAAACACTATGTGTTTTATGTAATATTTCATATCTCCAGATCAATACAGTGCAGAGACTTACTTTTTCTTTGTTTAGAAGCAGAGCAATGCACCGTTTCAAAGAAGTCCTCCTTGCGATTGCAGGCCATCCAGACCCTTTTTTAACCCATAATGGAATTACTGTGTCATGGTAAAATAAATAGATAAATACAGAGCCGATCCGCCCTATACGCTCACTACGCAAGCTGCGTAGGGCCCCGCAAATTAATCGAGGCCCCACCTCCCCCTCGTGTCATAGCGCGTCAATTAATGTTTACAACATCCATGACAAAATGAAGCGAAACTATCCTTCTGGTCACGAAAAGAGGAAAAAAAACACCATGAGAGTGAATTGCAGGAGCAACAATCAGGTAAACTTGTGTTCTCTCCAAGTTTGATGTTAGCAAAGCAAAGTTATGTATATGTGCATTTCTTGCTAACCTAGCTGGGCAGGCAGGCAGTTCATCTCTAACGCCAGTCACTTCCAGGGCTGTGTTTTGTGACTTTGTGCCTGACAAAAGTGAGAGTAAAATACAATTATTTATTATTATATTAAGTGCAACGGTGTTTGTTTACTGCAGCTCGGAAAAGATAACCGCGGCGGGTGTGTTATCATGCGTTAGGCGCGTGCACGAAATGAAACGCGCATTTTTCAAGCAGAAATATATGTGAAGACCAGACAGACTGTAGGCTACAATATATGGGCATGAATGATGGCACTCCTCATCAAAGTACACATTATACATACTTTTAAGACACTGATTATCTAGTCTCAGACAATGTGTAGTTAAAAACTCTAAACAACTGCACTAATTATGCAAGATGGAAAGCAATGTATTGACAATTTGACATTGATTTATAAGCTATATTGAATTTAAAATGTTGATTAGCTGGACATACTGGTCAATATAGATGCACATCCCTCAGTAAATAATAACCATAAATCAAGAATTGCTTCAACATGCAAACTTTAACATGCTATGGCAAGCCATTTTAGCTTTCATTCATTCACAGTTTATGCATTTCTAGGTAATTTTTACCTACCAATGTCTATTTTGATATCAGGAATTACATGTTCACTTGTACAAAAGTTAATTCTTGATATCACTCACAGGGATTATTAATATCTGCATCACTAGTTCACTATTTAAATATTATAAGAAAGTGCAGAAAAGGAATATTTTGATGGTAAGATTTTAATTCAAACATTCAAATGTTTACACATTTGTAACATGTAACGAGTAGTGTAAATGACTGCTTAACTAACTATGTGATATTCTTCTCAGTTTATTCTAGACAGTCCAAATAGTCTGGTGGTGCCCATACTGAGGCCGAAAATGCCCAGGCTGTAGAGAGAACCAAAGTTAATCCCAAAAGCCAAAGTTCAGGGTTATAATTTATTATTTTCTTCTTATTCATGTTTACGTTAATATTCACTTATTTAATAATATTCACTTGTTATATCTTAATATTAAAGAAAATACTCTATTCAATAAATATGGTTGGTTTGATCCTCATTCTGTTCTGTATTGTTGTACTTATTCTTTGACTGTTTTGTTTAAAGGAGGGAGGATTGTATTGGGAGCACTGAAGTGTCAGGTGTGACTGTGTGGCAAATGGTTTACATAGCTCACGGCATCACGGGTCAGGTAGAGGGCCCCTTAGCAGGATTTTGCTTAGGGCCCCAGGGAGGTCATGATCGGCACTGGATAAATATGAGTCCAAAAATCAAGTCATGTAAACTGCTATTTCTCTGTGGCGCGTCCTCCTAGGCACTGTCTGTGTTTTTAACCTGACAGCTAACAACTGCTGCTTTCCAAAGAGGGCTTCAGTGCGATCGTAACCCTTCCAGAAACTTAGTAATCTGGCATGACTTTGCGGAGACTTTGCACAATAACTCCAGAGCGAAAAATCCACGACTCAACTGCTATTTCTGTCAGGTCCATTAAGTCAAGAACAACGCAGACAATAAAAATGCTTTAAGAAATTTTACTGAATAAATTATGAATTAAATTTGGCGGTATGGCTCTGTTCAGAGGAGTCTCCTGACCTTGCATGAGCACCATGAAAGAGCAGCGAGTCAGGGGACAGCAGCAGCAGCATTAGGGGACGCTCACACAGTTTAAGACTGGGAGAGCTAAACTATTCCCCCATATGAACAGAGCAGCAACGATGACAGAAGCAAATGCCACGTTGTACACGACAAGGTGGAGCAGGGGAGGAGGTGGGTAGCAAAAATGCGAGCAGCAATCATTTGGAGCAAACTAAAGCAGCAAGCAGAAGGAGCAAGCTGAATCATATAGTACAGAATTACATATAGTGTTGAGTGTAGCCATTTAGCAGCAAGGGGAGTTGACCAACTGATGCGCTGATGCAGATCAGCTGCTGCAGCTCAGCTGATGCAGATCAGCTGATGTGACCGTGTTGTTGGCCAATAGTGGTTAGCAGCGTCTTGACTACTTGGCCTGACAGAACTGACACTGACGCTCAATTTAGTCGTCCTTTTCTATAAAAAAAATGATAATTTAGCGCTACTCTGTGCCATCTTGGCTTTCCAGCTGTGTTGACCAATCACACACAGTCTTGTCAGGAGACAGGGAGCTGCTCATTTTCAAGAGCCAAAAGTCTTCGGCATTATTGTTCTCTATGTGATTTAATACATTTCTGTGAGATTCAATTTCCGTTTAGTCTTTTCTTTTGTCTTTATAGTCATATAACAATTTATACATTCATGTGACATCCCTGCAGCATGCATATCCCGATAGCCTAGGTTGTCCTGAAAACAATTATCTTTTTTTCTCATATATTTCTAAGCCCTGTATCGGTAAAGCGTTTTAGTTATCATTTATTTTGCTATTTTGGGCAGAATATCTTCTATTCTATTGGGCAAACATGCTGTGATTTCTTTTGTTTTAGTCGTGCAACAGAAAACCAGATAGTCTAGCTAGCTGTCTGGATTTACCCTGCAGAGATCTGAGGAGCAGTTAACCAGAGTCCTCAGAAATCCACGCAGTTTAAAATGCCATCACAAAGAAAGAGGAAGGTAACGGACATCCGGCTGAAAAGAGGGACATCCGGCGGAATTTCCGGCGGCACGTGAACAAAGTCGAAATAGACTAATAGTTAAATAAAGCTGCTGGCCACATTTCCCCATTTTTGGAGGGTATAACCAGGTCTTGTCTTATTCAGTTTTTCGATAAAAGCTTACATAACAATCACACATAATGTCTTGCAAACCCAGCCTTTCTATTTCCACTTCCCAGTCAAGTGTCAGCATGACCGGCCCTCTGTGTCTCATGCAGGCACCCTCTGAATTTGATTAACTGTTAAAAAGAGGTTTTGTCTTTCTTTTAATTTTGCAAACGTGACAGTAAATACACATTTTTGGTGTTTGTTGGTATTAATTACCTCTAAAATATGTGGCACTAGCTTTAACCACAGCAGACAGATGATTTTCATATCCACCAATACTTAATACATACACCTGAGCTGAAATCAATGGAGGGCGTACAATATAAATAGCTGTATATGTGGCATGCCTCACAGTACCTTACACATAATCAATATTGCTAAGGCAATTTTCAGAACTGTGAACATCAAAAGGCACGGTTCAGAATGCAAACTGGTTGGCCAAGTCTCTCTGCTCATTCAGCTTACAGGAAAGGAATGGACATGAATGAATGAATGAATGAATGAATGAATTAATGAATGAATTAATTAATCTTTTAGTGATGTGTTCATTAGGTGAATATACTGTATAGAACATGTTATTGTCCCAATGGGCAGAACATCCAACAATGGAAAGACCCTAGCAAAATGCATCAGGGTCAAAATGAACAGAATATGAAGGATTACACATCTTATGTGTGGTATAAAAAAGAAAGAAAGAAAGAAAACCTCAATGACCCCTGTCTGGAAAAAGAGCAATACACACACATGCTCAGCTAAGAAAACACATTTAAACACCCTTAAGGCAAGTCCAGTCAAGTTCATCTGGCACTTAACATGTAACCATTAGTAAACTGATCTGTGAATGGGAATGTGTGCATTATGTGTGTATATGTACATAGGTACATGTGAAACTGCTCTGACACAGGGACTTCCCCAAGTGGTTTCAAACATATTTTTATAGCTGTGTGTGTGTCCAGTTTCCCATGTGTGGAACATTCCTTTGAGCCACCTAACCACTTGAACGTAATAGTGTGTGTGTGTGTGTGTGTGTGTGTGTGTGTGTGTGTGTGTGTGTGTGTGTGTGTGTGTGTGCGTGCGTGCGTGCGTGCGTGCGTGCGTGCGTGTGTGTGTGTGTGTGTATCTTCATTATACACAAGATCAAGATCAGTTTCTACCTAAAAGAACAAAAACATTCATCTATCTATTTTGCTGTGTTTAGACATGTCATGTAAACGGTTTCTTCCTTAAAAAGAGTCTTGAGAATACAGATGTTGATGAACCCACACATTGCATTACAGCGAGCACCAGTGGGCTATGAGGCTCAGGTTAGGCACTTAGTGGTTAGGGAGAGAGAACCATATTTGACAAAAGATGTGTGAGGACCGTCAGAGTCGATTTCCTGAGTTTAGTCTGTAAGGGAGATGCAAGCACACATACTTTTTCTTCAATTTCTTCTTCCCCAGGCACCTCATGCAAAAACTTTCCGTATTAAGTCAACTTAAAACAAAAAGACGTTTTTACTTCTATATACTGTATACTGACATTTAGTTAGTACAGCTGCAGTGTTTTGAAGTTATGTTATATGTCATCAGGTATTCATACTTATAACCTATATGTTATAGCAGATACAAATACCCAATGAAGATGTAATGTCGAAATGTCATAGCAGTTCTCTATCGTATCGAGACTATCTCTCCACTGTTACATATTCCAAATGTACTGTAGTCTCTCCACTCAGAGAAACAAGGTTAGAACGTAACCGAGCGACACAAATACCCGATGAAGACGTAGGGCCCTATTTTAACGATCTAAGCGCATGGTGTGAAGCGCCTGGTGCAGGTGCATTTAGGGCGTGTCCAAATCCACTTTTGCTAGCTTGACAGCGGAAATAAGGGTCCCTGCACCGGGCGCATAGTTCAAAAGGGTTGTACTTAGTGTCTTCATTAATCATAGGTGTGTTTTGGGCGTACCATGCAATAAACAAGCATAGTGTGTGTGTGCGCTGTGAATAACCCTAGGCACATTTTACTAATTTGCTGTTAAAATAACAATGAAATGCTGCGTTATTGACTTTAGACCAGGTTTTTGTTGGTCAATGGCGTGATCATTTTCCGCTGCCTCAAGATAGCAATACACCCAGAATGCACCTGAACACACCTCCCTGTAAGACCAGCACGCCCAGAATGCACCTGAACACACCTCCCTGTAAGACCAACACGACCAGAATGCACCTGAACACACCTCCATGTAAGACCAGCACGCCCAGGGGCCACAGATGGGCGCAGGTGCCTTTGCTATTTAAACGACGTGGACGCTGAACGGGAAACTGACAACTGTGTCGGTCTTAAACTAGCAAAGACACTTGCGTTAGGCTTTGTGCTGCGCTGGGTGCAAGATAGGGCCCTTAATATCACCAGGGGTTAAAGTGAGCCAGAACGATCCGGAAGGATGTTCCAGCACCTTTAATTAACAAGTAAATACATCTAATTGGCAGTTTCATACATCAGTCCCCTTGACTGGGTAAACCCCGCCCACTCTGCCAGCGATTTGATTTCACCCTGCAGATCAGGCTTGAAACCTGCACGTTTAATTCTCCTGCTTCCGTTCACAATTTTGCGGAAACCAATCACAAACTGGCTTATCCACCTTGCACGCTATTGGCAGGTTCAACATGATGACGATAGAGAAGCGACGGCAAGCAGCTTCTTGTTTACATTCAACAAGCTGGCCCGAAGCGCAGCAACGTTGATGCCGCTGTCACTGCTACGTCACCTGGATCGTTGGTCTGATTGGTTGAAGGACTATCCAATTGCGTACAGAGTCATTTGAACTATGCCCCTTGATCACGCCTCTTGTGCAGAGAAAATACAGAGCAGACTCCCCAGACCAATGGTCAATCTTAAATCTATTGAGCTTGGTCTGGTGATAGCCAGACTATCAGTCCCCTTAAAATAATGCCAAATATTCATTCCAGTGTTCCCCCTTTTCACTCTCAGCAGCGCACCACACTGAGTCCATGAACAAGGCAAACTGTGGTGAGTTCACGTCTGTAATAAAAGCAGGACAGTCGGGACAACTATCTAAGCTGGTTAGTTGAACAGGTGAAGATCACGTTGTCGGTTACGTACCGGTTACAAACAGGCTCGGTAGTGATCGCCACGGTAACGTGCTGTAGATCCGCTGTTTTCAGCTGAGCTGGACCAGAGAGTATTCAGTTAAAACAGCTCGGTGATGCTGTTCTGCCCTCATTGTTCTCCATGAAGTTAACTGGAAGTGAATGTAGCCGCGGTGTGTTTTATGTGGACTGACTGCGTCAGACTCCATTTAAAAATGTGCTTACTTAGGAGGCAATTTGGGCCTTGCGTGCTCTGATTCATTTGGCATGCAGTTATCACACCAGTCATAATTTAGTTTTAATGAAAAATCAACTCCTGGCTGTTTTGAAAGAAGGAACTAACGACAGCTGAACTCTAGCTGTATCGCTTTTTCCCCCCACTTTGTTATTGAGAGTACAGATATACAAACAAACCTAGGCACAAATTAAAAAGAAATAGAGCTTTTGCCGATAAAACACTAAAACCTAGGAGCATAAAAATTCAAAATAAAAAATACCCCCCCAACACACACACACACACATCCCACTTCAACCCCTGAATGTCACTACATTATAGCAGATACAAACACCCGATGAAGACGTAATGTGGAAACGTCGTAGCGGATACAAATACCATCAGTGGGAGACAGAGCAAGAGAGAGATGGAAAGAAGACAGCACAACACAGCTACAGGGCGATGACATTGGCTTGTTCTAACACTTCTATAGTTATGGGAAAGCATGAGACACGTGTGTGTGTGTGTGTGTGTGTGTGTGTGTGTGTGTGTGTGTGTGTGTGTGTGCGTGCGTGCGTGCGTGTGTGTGTGTGTGTCACAAAAAGAGTTTTTTTTTACTGTCGCATTAGATATGCCATAGATTACCGACACAATGACAAAGCTTGGCATACGTGCATGTGTATTTGTGTGTGAGTGACAGAGTAAGACTCATGCCCATAGTTCAGTGCACATTGGCAGTGAATGTACATAAGAGTATAACCCTTAGCCAAAGCTACACTTACAACACACACACACACACACACACACACACATACACACACGCGCAGACACACGCACAGACACTGACAGTGACACAGAGAGAGGTTTCGCTTGAATACACACCTGTCCTTTGCTCTATGGTACACAGCACACAGCCTGACCACAGACCACGCTCTGTGTGTGTGTGTGTGTGTGTGTGTGTGTGTGTGTGTGTGTGTGTGTGTGTGTGTGTGTGTGTGTCAAAGAGCCTCCAGGGTATTCATGTACACAGACAGCTCCTCACAGGCCCAAAGTCCTGTACAACAGTCTTACTCTCTTTCTGACCCTTTGATTTTTCACTCTTCATTCACTATTTTTGATTGCTTACTTCCTGTTTTTCATTCTTACTGTACCTTCTTCATCCCCCCCTCCCCCCCCCCCCCCCCCCCCCCACCCACCCACCCACACACACACACACACCCTCCCCCAGGGTTCTATCTCTTTTGACCCATAGGAGGAATAAATCTGCATGATTTTCCTTTGGAAATGTCCCCAGATGTGGTGTGTCAGTAAGTCAGATAGTGGTGTGTCAGTGGGTGTCTCAGTATTTGAACACATGTGTGTGCATGCATAAGTGCATAAGTGCATGTGAGTGTTTTAATAGACAGAATCAAGGTGATAATGTGACATGTAACATGACATTTTTTTTTCCACACATATCTTTTATTGTCAGTGTTTCAAAACAGCAAATTAAATACATACTATATATTTACTACTACACAATACATAAGGAAAGAAAGGAGAAAATAAGAAACAAATAGTTAATGATAAAAGCACACTTTTTTATTTTCTATTTTTATTTGACTGTTTTCTGTCAAACATCCATCAACAAACAGTGAGATATGGGAATTATTTGCCAGGATTGGAGGTTGCCATTGGTTTGACTCTCATCTGACTCATGGTGGGTCCTTTTCATTGTATTAAGCAATTGGTTGTGGATTTATAATATCATGAGCCTTTGTAGAAGTGAATACAATTTTAAAATAATGACATTGATTTTGAAACTATATCCATACATTTCTTTTATGGCTGTGGTTAATGAAATTCAAGTAGACTTGAATTGCATTAACCTGTGCAGGTTCACATTGTGTTTCTAATATATTTATAATCCCTGTATCTGTAAAGCATTTTATTTTTGCCATATTTTTCCTATTTTGGCCAGAATTTCTTCTATTTTTCTTTGGGCAAACATGAATGTTGTTTAGTGGTCAGTGGCTATTAATAGTAAGTTAAATATTTGTATGTCTTCAAACCAGTTGAGGTTTGAGTTGGGCATGTGCAGAGAAATTACATAAGCTGTCAGTCTCAGGTAGAGTCTGAATGCCTCAGGCCTAAACTCAATTTCCAGGCCTGTGCAGGGCTCTAGAGGGGCCTGTGATGTACCAACTTGTTCACACTCCCAACTCAGGTCAGGTTGGGGGGTGGATGGGTCAAACAACACAGGACTTCCACCCAGGAGACCAAGCTTCATGTCCTGTTTTACTGAGCTGTTGATAACTCAGTAATCACATTACAGGTACTTATCCAAGAATGATTGCGTTACTGGTTCTTCAACTTTCTGCATAAGGTGAGGAGAGAATAACTAATAACTACTACTACTAAAGTCTGCTTTTGTGCGTGTTTGCGTAAGCCCATAACACTCATTCCGAATAAAAAGTGATGCCAAGAGTCTTGACCAAGCGATAGTTAGTTGAAAGCCCCACTGCATCTGACTGAGACGCTAAAGGAGACTTTTTGCGTCAGAAACAAACGCCAAAGGCCCCTAACTAAGCGTCACTTTTTGATGCTCTGGAAGTCAGAATGTGTTGGATGTATACAGTGCATGAAGCTGGTGGGAGACGCTGCTGTCAAGCAGTGTGTAGGTCACTAATAATCCCATAAGGATGTGATGTAAGCCAATTAGTGAGTAGGGTGAAAATCATCATATATAATACTGTATATATAGAGTAGGATATACAGTATGTGAAGTACTCCAGTGTTAGTTGTATTATTGAAATGTATATTGAAAATACCCTCATCTATCCAAGTGTTAGCACTTTATCAGCAAACACATACCAGTACAACTGTATGATGCATGCCAGTGATTTCCCTATATGGCTCTTTCTTCTGTTCTGCTATTTTTCTTTGATTGTTTAATTAATTAAAATTAGAGAAAGTCATATGGTGTACTGATTGTGAAGCCCTCTGAGAGAAATCTGTTTTTTTGGGCTACAAAATATTTACATGACTTAATGTCAAAGGTATGACCATCAGTAACGAGCATGAATGAAGGCTCTATTCCTTTTAGCTGGGCCAGCCCCAGGGCCTGGGTGTTGTGCATACAGGCCCACCTGCAAATCTAAATGGAATGGACTCTTCATTTATGTTAGTAGTTACATGTGTGCTTTTCCTGCATTGATATTTAAAAAATAATCTGCTGTGGAAAAGGTCTGTGTAACAAATTAGACAAATTTAGGGGAGGAAAAAAATTATCTTTGCATGTATCTTTGTACAGAGAGATCATGTTGGAAGTTGAAAATGTCGAGGGGTCATTTTTTAGCCATTGATGGGATTGTGAACTGCAGAAAGGAAACAGAAAAGGAGTAGTAGTCCTATAAGCAACCAATTCGTTTTTTTAAGATTATATTTGGGGCATTTTTTGGCCTTTATTTGACATGACAGCTGAAGAAATGAAAGGGGAGAGAGAGGGGGAATGACATGCAGCCAAGGGTTGCAGGTCGGAGTCGAACTTGGGCCCGCAGTGTCGAGGAGGAGTAAACCTCTATATATAGGCACCAGCTCTACCAACTGAGCTATCCAGGTACCCCAATTTTAACATCTTAATACGAGTAGTGCCTTAGTCTGACCGCTGTGGGGGTCAGAGAAAGAAAAAAAGTAGAATAAAAAAAATGTAAATGTCAATTAATGGCATTTAGCGCTTTTCTATTCTAACGACTACTCAAAGCGATTTAAACACTACAGGCACCATTCACACACATTCATACACTGTGGCCGAGGCTGCCATACAAGGTGCTAGCTGCTCATCAGATATACAACCCCAAATCAGAAGAAGTTGGGACAGTATGAAAAACACAAATAAAAAAAGAAAGTAGTGATTTCTAAATGTACTTTGACTTGTATTTCATTGCAGACGATGTGAACACAAAATATTTTATGTTTTGTCTGGTCAACTTAATTTCATTTGTAAATATACATCCTTTCCTGTCATTCAGACCTGCAACACATTCCAAAAAAGGTTGGGACAGGAGCAATTTAGGGCTAGTAATCAGGTAAATTGGTTAAATCGTGTTGTGATTTGAAACAGGTGATGTCAACAGGTGATTGTAATTATGATTTGGTACAAAAGCAGCATCCAAGAAAGGTCTAGTCCTTTAGGAGTAAAGATGGGCCAAGGATCGCCAGTTTGCCAACAAATACGTGAGAAAATTATTGAAATGTTTAAAAACAATGTTCCTCAAAGAAAGATAGGAAGACATTTGCTTATTTCACCTTCAACAGTGCATAACATAATTAAAAGATTCAAGGAATGAGGAGGAATTTCAGTGCATAAAGGACAAGGGCGCAAGCCTAAGCTGAACAACTGTGATCTCCGATCCCTCAGGCGGCACTGCATCAAGAATCGTCATTCATCTATAAGCGATATCACCACATGGGCTCAGGACTACTTTGGCAAACCTTTGTCAAGTACCACAATACATAGTTACAGCCACAAATGCCAGTTAAAACTGTACTGTGCCAAAAGGAAGCCCTATGTTAACAGTGTCCAGAAGCACCGTTGTCTTCTCTGGGCTCAGAGGCATCTGGGATGGACCATCACACAGTGGAAATGTGTACTGTTGTCAGATGAATCAGTATTTCAGGTATTTTTTGGGAGAAATGGACGCCGTGTGCTCCAGACCAAAGAAGTAAAGGATCATCCAGACTGTTACCAGCAACAAGTCCAAAAGCCAGGGTCTGTCATGGTATGGGGTTGTGTCAGTGCCCTTGGCAAAGGTAACTTGCACTTCTGTGATAGCACCATTAATGCTGAAAAGTACATAGAGATTTTGGAGCACAATATGCTGCCTTCAAGAAGACATCTTTTCCAGGGACGTCCATGCATATTTCAACAAGATAATGCAAAACCACATTCTGCACACATTACAAAGGCCTGGCTGCGGAGGAAGAGGATACGGGTACTTGACTGGCCTGCCTGCAGTCCCGACCTGTCTCCAATAGAGAATGTGTGGCGCATTTTGAAGCGCAAAATGCGACAACGAAGACCCTGTACTGTTGCCCACCTTAAGACTTGTTTGCAGCAAGAATGGGACAAAATTACACCTGAAACACTTCATCACTTGCTGTCTTCAGTCCCTAAACGTCTTTTTAGTGTTGTGAAAAGGAATGGCAGCATTACAAAGTGGTAAATGCTTTACTGTTCCAACTTTTTTTGAAATGTGTTGCAAGAACCAAAATAGGAATTTTGTTTTTTTGAAAAAAAAAAAAATAATTCATGAGGAACACATTAAATGATGTGATGTTGTATTGTCTGCAATGAAATACAAGTCAAAGTACATTTAGAAATCACTACTTTCTTTTTTTATTTGTGTTTTCCATACTGTCCCAACTTTTTCTGATTTGGTTTTGTGCATTCACACACATTCACACACGATGGCGCCGTATCGGGGGCAACTCAGGGTTCATTATCTTGCCCAAGGACACTTCGACATGGGACTGCAGGACCAGGGATTGAACCAGCGACATTCTGATTGGTGATGTAATTAATGTTGCAAAACTTGACTCCAATATGAAATATTCAAATTTTACTGATTATGTGTACATATTTGATTTTTGTTTTGCTGGCATACAGTACATTTAATTAAATATAGATCCAATGTTCTTGCTGAAATACTTAGCACTGAATTGTGAGCAAAGGGATACCAGTGCATGTTCGTGAAATGTGTCTTTCTATCTGGCAGAGCATTCAGATTACCTTTAAACCAGTACAGTCTTCTAAATGAGAAAATAAGACCCTGGGAATTAAATTAAACATTGGCACAGATTAAACACACTTCAGACAAATGTGCATGGTGACCATCACTATACAGTCTGAAATGCTTGTGTACATGCATGTATGTGTGTTTGACAGAGAAAAAAGTTATACATGACATAGATAGATAGATAGATAGATAGATAGATAGATAGATAGATAGATAGATAGATAGATAGATAGATAGATAGATAGATAGATAGACATTCACATGCCACACACAATCACATTAAAACATGCAAGTGAATGTATGTTTTTGACATATACGTCTCTGTATGTATTTTCGTGTGTGTGTGTACTTTATATATTTGGTCAAATTCAAAACACACACTGGGTTGCCTGCTGTGTAACATAGTAACTGGCGTGGCCTTGTGTGGGCGAGCTTAAACAACACTGTTATATGCGTAGGTATGCAAACACATACACCAGTGGTGGAATACGTATGCAGATCCTTTACTTAAGTAAAAGTACTAATACCACACTGTAAAAAAAAAAATAATTCATAAGATATTTGATGTTGCAAATTAGTCATATCTATGTGACAAGGTTGGGTTTGAGCAGTCATGTTTTTAAGAACACTGATTATGTTGTAATCTGTGGTCTGTTTAGAGTCTTGTTGTCAGTCAGTTCTGGTTCTGGCCATTTCTTCTCAGAACATGTACAGCAGCTGTCCAAGAAAACTCTCAGTGCAATTGACATCAATTTAATTTGAAGAACCTGGAAAAAAAGAACATACCAATAAAAATTGCATTATGGACTTAAAGAAGTAAATATGAATACCTTTTATAGGCCCTATGTCTGATCCCACCCACTGCAAATCACCATCATGGGGCCTGTTTCACCTCATTTGCAACTCTCCACTTAAAGGTGCAGTAAGCTATGCTGCGTGAAGATTGTTGATATTTGAATTTGACTGCCAAGCTAGGTGACCGTGAGGAAATATTCGCTGAATTTGACAAAAAGTGTACTATACGTTTAGTTACCAGAAACCTTGCTCCCTTCCTCCGGCCAAGCCTGCAGAGAGCAAAACTCAGGGCTCACGTTCTTTTTTAACATACACTTATTAGTATGAATTACCCAGCACAAACAACGGTCTTTAGAGACACGTATGCGGAAGGGAGAGGTTTTAATCTCTCCCACTTCTTGCCACTAGCCGTCTGTTTGTCTGGTCTTTTGGCTTCGTTTTTCAGTGCCTTTTGCTGGTGTTGGTACTGCTGCTGCGGTCTCTACTGTCTCTGCTGCTTGCGTCTCTCTGTTCCGTAACACACACACACACACACACACTGGATGATGGGCCACTGGCCTGAGAGGGGAGGACTCTGCTTGCGGGAACTGGGGAGCTTTGCACAGCCTGCGGTCTCCAGGGTGTGGTCCCAACCCAGCCTCACTCTCGCCCTTGCCCTGGGAGGTAGGCTCACACATTAGACGTAGTCTCTCCACACACTCACCTAGACTGCAGGCGGCATTTCTTTGCTCCCAATTTCTGTTGCCGTCATCTCCTATTCCTTTTCAGTCACACACACTGGGTACGTACTTAAATTGCCTCCTTGAAGCCTCCATTGCCTCCCTTCCTCGCGTCTTAGTCCCTCCCACCATCGGAGGAGAGAGGCAACGAGCATGTGTTTTTAGAAGGGATGAGACGTCCTTTCCTCTGAAGCGTCTCATAAGTACATCAGCTGTATGGCCAGAGTTAGCAACTCCTTCAGCTGCACGGCTTCTGGGAAGGCTGCTCTTGTGTATCCTCGCCTATAGCTCCTCGATGCTCGCTCCTCGATACTCACTCCTCGGTCCTCAGGGCAGAAATAAGAGCTTTGAGACGGCCTTCATCGAGGAGAGACAGAACAGCCGAGTTCGGTTCAGTCAAGAACCGAAGTCGAAGAGCTATCAAATAAGGGTTTTGAGATTCAGCCTCTCTTTCCTCCTTGTCTTCTGGTTGCCACCTAAATTGTCTTTTTACTCTGCCACAGGTGGCTCACATGAGTCTTAATTAGGCACAGGGGTGAGGAAAGGTCAAGTTAGCATCAAACTGCACAAACCAAACACTCCAAAATAAAAGCATGCAAATCAAATACTACAAAATAAAAGCATGCCAGGCCCAAAGCAACACAATGAAACAATAAAAAAAACTACAAAACAAGAACAAAACGCTGCTCTTGCGGTATTACGAAAAGAGAGCTGAGCCAGAAGGCAAAGCTCTCGATCTACCGGTCAGTTTTCATTCCTACCCTCACCTATGGTCATAAAGGCTGGGTCATGACCGAATGAATGAGATCCAGGGTATAAGCGGCCGATATGGGTTTCCTCAGGAGGGTGGCTGGCGTCTCCCTTAGAGATAGGGTGAGAAGCTCAGTCATCCGTGAGGAGCTCGGAGTAGAGCCGCTGCTTCACGTCGAAAGGAGCCAGTTGAGGTGGTTTGGGCATCTGGTAAGCATGCCCCCTGGGCGCCTCCCTAGGGAGGTGTTCCAGGCACGTCCAGCTGGGAGGAGACCTCGGGGAAGACCCAGGACTAGGTGGAGGGATTATATCTCCCACCTGGTCTGGAGACGCCTCGGGATCCCCAGGTCAGAGCTGGTTAATGTGGCTCGGGAAAGGGAAGTTTATCACCTACCGGTGTCCATGTTTCATCTGTCAGCTGTTTTGGAAAATGTACAAGTTCATAGGAGCATGGTCCAGACCGCAGCTTAGCGAAGTATTATGTGAAAAACGGACTAACACAATGGGCCTCATGCAAGAAGCGATATACGAACACATTTCCTGTTTGTTTGTTTTTATCCATGATTTGTTCTTGTTTTGTTAGTACCCAGTGATTGCTGGGATTCACTAATATTTTCTTAGTTTTGCTCTTCTCATAGGTAAAAGAACAGTTTAGGAGTGGTCGAGAGCACTCTTATCAAGATAAGAAAAAAACATCTGGTTTTCACAGTCCACCAATCGCTTGTCCAATGCAAGGAAACGTGTGTTTTAAATTTGAGCACCAAAGAAAATACATGAATATCATATTTTTATATATTAGATTAGTAGATGTTTTTGCTGGGTCATTGATTTTCCTGTGACACCAGTACTGATGCTCTGGAAAAAAATCATGTTTCACTGCTGCTGAAGTTCTTCTTCTTCCAGCCTTTTTTTGGGTGGCATCTTTCCAATCTATAGGCATGTGCCAGAGTATTTGCACACTGCACAACACCTGCACTACGTTACCTATGCTAATAAACAATTACGATCAAGTGGGATTCATCATTCAGCACACCTGAGAGCAGATTTAGATGGTTAAGAACGTTTGGTGCGTCTGGATTTGACTTCTCAAATGTTTTCTCTTAACAGAAAATGAGGAGAAAATTAAACATTTAATAGAATATCGCTGCAGGCCCATTTGTTTATTTTAATGGGAATAAGACAAAAGAATTGCAGCTTCATCCATGAAGGTCGAACTTCCACACAACATTCAGTTTTTTTAGTAGATATGGTGTTGAAAAGAAGGCATATATTTTAGTGCATAGCAATTTCCTGTGAGTATAACACTTTTATTTTAGCATTCACACAATTCAGTTCAGAGGCTATTATTGACACCCCATCTTAAGTCTGTGCTGGTTCACACATTTGTATTGTGTCATATCAGCCATATGTCAAACGAAGTATGGAAACACTCAGAAGTAAAAATACAAAAAGCTATGATTATATGAAAGACACAACATGAATGTTAACTACATTGTTATCTGCGCAACGCAGAAAGATAAGTGAAGCTAATTACACAGACTGCAATCAAATGTTGGTTACTCTGCACATCTTACCATTGCCTATTTTCCTTTGTTCTTTTTTTATTTTGAAAATCACGATATGAAATTACAGTGAATTACACTGACATTAAATGTTCACTTTGTTGTTGGCCGATTGACTCAGTTTTACTATGTTTTGAGGTTGTGGTTATTTAGTATTGAAAAATTTCGAAAGGTGTGTTTAATATTTTGTCCAACACATACAGATGAGCAAAATGTTTAGAAACATAATACAACATTTTTCCAAGAACTACAGATAATAATGAGGTTATACACTGAACACAATTGTCATTAATACCAACACTGGACAGTTTTTTAGGTCAGTAATAGACTATATTTTACTCTTAAAGTGACAATATCAAGGAAAAGGTTAATGAACTAATTACACTCAAACACTACACCTCATTCAATCAAATGTGTTGCATATTGTTAGGACATACTGTATATCCCACATATCCATCTTCTCAGCCTGTGTCATCTTTCTCGTTTACTACAGCATTCAGAATTTCAGATGGGTTCAGATAGTTCCATGATACACAGTTGTATATCTTAAACATGAGAAGTAAACGATCAAATACATTATCTTGAAATAGCATATATACATATGTCACTCTTGCTTTACAATACTGCAAAGAATAGCTGTGCAAACAATTTACTCCTAAATGAAGAGACTTTTAGCTGAAGAAGGTGCAAATGTGTTCAGTGAAGGCCTCCATCATAATGTGCATGAACTGTGAAGCTGTAGCAACTAAGACTCGCGATTCAACAATTGTTACATTAACTTTAGATTTAGATTAATTTAATGAGCTGCATGGAGGGCATATAACCATATGGTCATATACTTCTACATGTGAACACAAGATAAGATATGCACTTACTTTGTTTGAATTCACACACACAGGTAATATAATGGGGAACTCCATCCCCTACAACTTATTTTCTCTCCATTTCTCATGTGATTGTTGAACCTGTTCAGATCCACCTCTATTAGTTTAATTTGTATTTGCTATACCCAAATGGAAAAGCTTATAACAGAAGATCTGCAAAGCCAAAATGCATGTATGAGGCTTCATTTGAAAGTGAACATCTTTTGGTTTCTGGATATGTGCTGTTTTAGCATGTAGGTAAAACACAACCTACACTACATCAGTTCAAATGTAGATGAAAAACGTTTTTTTTTTGTCTAAAATAAGTCATATTTGAATAACAATAACTAGGACATGCTTTATGCCACATATTGCAAATCACAACAGATACCTTCTACATCTTGTCAATGACACAGGTGTACAGTTTCAGACCTCTAGGCATAACCTTATGGGAGTTTGGGAATTTTTAGTTTGTGTCCCAGACTGGTGTCCCCAAACCTCTCCATATGGCTAAACTGCCAAATGCTTTTACTCACTTCTGTGACTCTGGAAAACATACTAAGGCATTTAATGACTATAAAACCCTGTTACCATCATAGATTTAAAAAATAATAATAATAAAAAAAGAAAAAAATCTGTTTTCTCTCCAGCAATAACTTGCTCACCAATTAACAATAAATATGGAGTTGAATGAACTCCTCTGACACAGTTCAAATTGAACACATTATTTATTATAGGACTGCTGTATTGGATTGTATTACAAAATAAAACATTTCATAATGTCCTGATTTACCATATTAAAGTAGTGTTATCCTATCAAACAAGTGTGCTACTCCCACCTCGTCAGTTTACATTATTTGTTGACACTGTTATTACATTTAGGTATTTCGGTACATTTTCATTACAAAGACTGTATATGGGAAGATATTAGAAGATGGAACTTTGTTTTTTTTCTTCTCTTTGTTTTAACTATAGTACAAACGTTATAGTTTGACCAATATCAAGTACCTGGTAATATTATGATAAACATTTTTTGAATCAAATAGATGTCTGATCTTTTGTCCAATAATTAGCGTGCTTTGGAACAATTATTTTCCATTTACATGTCAGCCTGGCCACTGTCTGCCAGACTCCATGGTGCTCTCTCCGTAATGCTCCGAGCTTTGTGCTTTTGGGGTTTTGTGCTAACCACAAGCCTCAGTGGTCACTAACGGATGCACGGTCATCCACCTTTAACTGTGCTTTCTTCTGCATCTCCCTGTTTTCTTTCCCATTGTTCTCTTTAATAAATATCTTTTGTATGGCTTGTACTGTACCTTGCATACGCCCCCCCCCCCCCTCCCCCCTTCGTTATGGCCAACAAGCGCATCATGACACAGCTTAAAATTGTTTTTCGTGAATATATTTCAGAAGCATGATCTCAGTGCTGAAAGCAGGTAGAAAGCAATGCTTGAGTAACTCAGCTATTCATTGGATGCAACGCACTGCGAAAGCGTTCTTGTTGGGCACAGATGAACAACCGAACGCACCATCAATTACACTGGCTGATTGTTCCCCCAGAATGTCAAGGTTTAGCCCCGAGTTTCCTCTACAAAGTTCAAATGAGACAGACATATGCATATAGCGCTATATATGTTTGCTTATTACTCAAAACATATCATACACAATGTGTTCCCCATTGATCAGGTTAAAAGGTTATGCTGTTACAATACTCTTTTGCATTTTTAAGCAGTCATTTAATACAGTTTGTTTTTATATCTCAGTTGTCTGTGCCAGTGTAGCACTATTTCCTCAGAATACTTCCACACTGCCAACTTTCTTAAGGCAGAAGATCCTTTTTAGGGTGAATAAGTACCTCCGAGTTTGACTGTGTCAACTGACACTGACATTAATTGCAACATTACTTAATGATTATTTAATTGTGATGATTATCTAACATAATGTTCATTTAATTTGTTACCCTGGCTTTAAGAAGCTAAATACTACGGAGGAAAAAAAGAGAACAATTCACAGCATGTGAACGTGCTGTGACAGGACACACTTTCTTTGTGGTTTGTGGATGACATTGCAACGTTTGTTTTTGCTAAAAAAAAAAACAGTCTCTACGGTGTAGGCTATCCATCACAATGTGTTGTGCAAGTCTAAAAAAATGAAAATAATTATGAGGTCACCAAAGCCAGCTGGAATTACAATCATAATATATCCACGGCCTCATTGAAGTATTGTAGGATCACTTAGTCATTGCTTTGAGGTGACGAGTTCTCATTACACTATGGTCTAAAATCGGAACATAATCAGAGCATAACATCGTTTTATTAACATCTAGGCTACTGGTGTGGGTGTATGGTCAGACCCTAGGCTATATATCACTTTTATACCATCTTATTGTTTTTTGCTTGTGTGTAGATAGTCAGTTAGACTGAAAGCGGGAATAAACACCTTATCAACCGGGTGTCTTAGGTCCTCGTCCGCTCTCCGCTGTCACCTGTCACAGTCAGGGCATACAGTTCAAAGTCACGGCTGACCCTCACCACACACACACACACACACACACACACACACACACACACACACACACACACACACACACACACACACACACACACACACACACACGCGCGCACTCCGGTAGCGACGTCAGGATTGGACGCAGCAGGGGATCCCCAGCATTCCGTTTCTGCCTCGCTTGGCATATCATCATCTTTTACCGAGAGGAGATGAGCTCGCGCCTGCTCACACTCACAGAGGGTAGCAGGGACAGAGGACAGGCTCGTTTCTCCGTTTTACCGGAGCGCGCTCTCTCGCTCCTTCTCTCTCTCTCTCCCTCTCCCTCTCCCTCTCCTTGTGTCTGTGCTGCAGAGACTGGTGTTACCTACTGGAGCTGTCGCTTGCGCCGGGCGGCCGGGGCAGCGCGAGGAAAGAGTAGAGAGCAAAGGGGAAAGGTGTTTTTCACCAGCCGAGCGATTTATTTTCCAAAAGTAAAGGACGCTGTGGACGAAAAAAGATCAAGGTTTAATTGGCTCACTGTCCATTTTTAACCCCCCTCCCCCGCGCTGTAGAGACAAGAGAACCCTTTGATCTGTCTTCACTGCAGCCGACACTTCGTTCACCTCACTCGCGCGTTGATCTGACAGCCGCGTGCGCCGTGCTGCCTTGGATATATTGTCCTCGAGCCTCCCTGGGTTGGTCCACGCGCAGCGTTGCGTTTATTAAAAACATCGGCCACATATTTTAAATGGAAAACACTCAGCGGGAAAAGAAAGAAAAACACTTTCTTTTGAGTGAAGCTTAATTTGGGAAGTGAGTAAAGTAGTGAAACGGACTGAGCGTCAAACGTGGTGTGCTGAATGCGCCTTTCTACTTATGTTTTTTGGTCAATGTCACTATTAACATTTAAATCGATAAGCTGAACAAGTGGAGGAAGTTTTTTTTGTGGAAAAAAGTGGAAGAAAATAACCGGCTACACGACGGTGGCTGTAAACTGGAAGAGGAGGGTCCGCCACGCTGGGACGAACAGGTAGGACAGCCCTGACTAACACTGAACATGACCAAAACAGAAAAAGGAGAGAAGGCACATGTAATGAAACACGCCATGTTTATTTGAATAGCATAGTATATCTGGATAGCATCCCGAGGTTAATTTAAGGCTAGTGTCGTTATCTACGACAGATGCCAGTCTCTCCGTTTAAAATGGCAGGTCACTGCTGCTTGGCATGTTGATACGCACCACTATAAGGAGTGTTAGAGAGCATTAAAATACCATTAGCCGCTCTTCAATTCGGCATCAATTTCAAAAATGGAAAAAGCAAACAGCACTTGTTTATTACAATTGTAACTTTTCTAATTGGTTCGCTTGTGCTAACTACCGTCTTCTACCTACAACTAGATGAGCGGACGGGCCAGCAGTGAGAACCTGTTATAAAAGTTGTTTTTATAATAAAAAAAAAGACTTAGCGCTTCTTAAAGAATGATATGCCGAATAGTGACCTCTTTACTTTACATTTAGAAAATGCCTTGAATCTTAATTCACTATGCCGTAACCGTTGCCGTTTACACGGGGCAAATTCAATTTACAGTTTTTTTGAATGGCGAACATGGCGTTTGCTACTTCAGGTTTGTTTCGTGGCTGGATTTTTAGTTCATGACGTGTTTCATTGTCAACATTTGTTCGCAAATTGCAGAGAGCGATACTGAGGAAAAGTGGACTAAAAAGGCGATTCATTTCATACTGTAGCTTAGGTATTTTAGTGTAAAAGGAGGGACGTTATAGGGCAGATAAGACGAGAGGGGCTATTGGTTTCGGAGTGGGCTGAACAAAAGAAAAAATGAAACAAAACTCATGTTGAGTTATTTAGCCTTTAAAAATGATTGCATAGGGAAAAGGTGGGAACGTGTGTGTGTGTGTGTGTGTGTGTGTGTGTGTGTGTGTTATCAAGTGTTTTCATATGCACATCTCCCAAATAAAAAAACATGTATTATACCAAATCCCAATTTTATTTAGTTGTATGAGCAGATATTCAATGGTAATTTAATTAATGCATTTTACAACTGGAGAAAAACTGTAATAGAGGTGAGAGTGAAACCTATTATTATAATACCTGTCATTCACCTGCAGTCTGTAATTGAGGCAAATTCTTGTGAATTAAATAACTCTGAAATTAAGCTGCTCCTCCTCTAAGTGTTCCTGCACATACTTTGAAAAAAAACACCGTCATATAATATGACCGATTATTACAGTTGTAACAGTGTAACCTCTGTTCTGGTACTGATTACAAATAAGACCCCACTTTGAAAGAGGAATGCCTGCATCTAGCTTGTGGTGAATTTTGAGGAATTGTTAGAGGCATTTCTTGTATTGTGTGTGTGTGTGTGTGTGTGTGTGTGTGTGTGTGTGTGTGTGTGTGTGTGTGTGTGAGAGAGAGAGAGAGAGAGAGAGTAAAAGGTGATGCCAGACTATATTATATAATATTGCAACCATATAAATTAAAATTGTAGTGAAGGATAAACCGGCAAGGTAGACACTGAGTTGTTTCTCTCTCCTCATACTTCATATCTTGGCTCTGTTCCGGCAGCTGACCCATGTACAGTAGGTCCTGTGATATCCTTAAGTACCCTCGTGTAAAATGCCCAATAGAGGTTTTGTGCACTCAGTATTTTATTTTATTTTATTTTTTTTTTTACACTACTCTATTTACAATTTTTCTGTCACTTTGTGAACTTACCCACTGTTTTGACCGCGTGTTCCAGTGAAGTGTTTGACATTTTCTCTTGCCTTCCCTTCTTCCCTGTGTGTTCTAAACTAGAGAGGGCAGGCATGGTCTCTTCACTGCACTTGACAGGTAGAGGTAGTAACTAAATATTTGTCCCATTTAATTGTTATGCTTTGGGATGAGCAGATACAATATTGAAGTAACACGTCATGGAACATTTTTGCATGAACTGTGCAGTAGCTTTATGAAATTACAGTGTTATTGTTCAGACATTGGAGCTTCTGTAGTTACAGTACAACACTAGTGTGGCCGCCGTCAGTAGAGTACTGCGAAGGTGAAGGGTGTGGTAACTGTGACCTTGAGTACAATAAAACAAGTAAAACAATATTCATATCACACATTAACGCTTCTCTTTTTTAATGATGGCTGTATCTGCACTGCCAGTGTTATTGATAAAATGGTATTGATGAGTCAACGTAAAGAAGTTGGGTTTGTTCAGTAAACTATACAGTGGAGATGTTCCAATGCAGTATTTTCCTTCCTGATACTAATTTTGATACCTGAGCTTGCGTAGTACAGATCCGATACCAGTGCGTAAAATATATATATATATATATATATATATATATATATATATATATATATATATATATATATATATATACATATACATATACAGTATATATATATATATATATATATATATATATATATATATATATATATATATATATATTTCTTTTTGAAAGCTGTATACTACTAACCCTGGATGTGATACAATTGCTATCATTGTTGTATGGCCTCGCTCAGATTAAACCCTTTGTAAAACATGAACAAATACACACAGGTAACTTTATTTTATTATCTAGTTTTTGACAGTCGGTCACAATGGAATAAGAACAGAAATAAACTAATTAGAAGTAGATTTCTTTGGGGCTAAATTACGTGGTATTGGATCGGTGCATAGACTTGAGTACTCGCTGATACCGATACCAGCATTTTAGATGGTATCGAAGGCATTTCCGATACTGGTATTGGTATCGGAACAACTCATACAGTTCATCATCATTTCAAGCTCACGATGACAAAGGTGATAAAATGAGTGCAGTGATCTGCCTGTATGGAAGCACAAGATCGGTTATTGTACAGCGTTTATATATGCTGCTGATGTACGCTGCAATGTGCATACAGTATATGCAGAGAGTTATTTTAGAACAACAAGATTATATTAATGTAATATTGATACAGTGATCTACGACTGCATACTGTGTTTATCTAGAATGTGTGTATGTCAAATTTTGGTTTTATGTATTCATGTATGTATGATACAGACTTGTGTTTTTCTTTTTTTTTGTGTCTGCATTACAGCAAACTGATACAATTGTCTGGGCTCATGGTACTGTTCTTCAATGATAGTCTCAATGAGGGCACACTGTAGCGCAAGTGAAGCCATATTAGTAGTACCATAGTAGTTCCAGGTTTAATAGAACAGATGACTGACGGCCAGATGTATGCGTTCTGCTTGAAGGATACCAGATACAGTACACCGTACACACCAATTCATACTTTTTATATGCAACACAATTATTGTGATTATGGCAAATTATGAACTCAGAGCATTGGGAGCATTTTCCCTGCCATCTCGGCAACCATCTGTTTCAAATTAGTTTCTTACAGTACAAAACAAACTTGCACAGCTGTTAACTAGATAGGTAACACATCTCCGTGAACATCTTGTCCAGTTTTATTATTGCACAATTTGTTTTGAAAGGGCTGCGTGTTTTGCTGTGTTCAGGTAGCTGTGGGAAGTTTAGAATCAAGGACACTTCAGGCAGAAAAAATTGAGGTCCTATTTTGAAACTACTTTAATTAGCTTCCTGTTTTTTTCTTTGTAAGGAAAGTAGCAATAAAATGATGGAGTAGGCTATGTCTATTTTTCTTCTTGATTTTACTCTCTGAAAAAGAGCTTCCCAGTATAGCATTCTGTCATCTTAAATCTCTTAAATTACCACACGCTACAATCAAGTGATCCTTTTAACACAATTGTGTTAAGTGTACTATATACACTTTTAATACCCAGACCAGGATAGTCCTCTGGAAATGGGTTCTATATATTTCTTTTTTCATTACATATTCTAATATAGTAAATGCTAGTTCTTTTTTTATGTTTAACTGGTTGATCATCAGTTAATTGTAACAACATCAAAATCTATACACAAAAGCAAACGTAATAAAACGGTAAAAGCAACAAGAGAAAGAAACGTTTAGGGAACTTTTTGTATCAGTGTCTTTTAATTGAATGTGTCGGTATTTTGTCTGTATGCGTATATGCTTACATACACACCATCATGATTGCACTGAATTTTCATTTCTTCGAGATATGCATACTCTACCGTAAGAGAAAAACATAGACACAGTGTGTATTGTATGTGAATGTGTGTGTGTGTGTGTGTGTGTGTGTGTGTGTGTGTATTTTCAATAATTACCATGAGAGCCCTCAAACTGAAAATGTATCCACATTTTGTGCGTGTGTGTGTGTGTGTGTGTGTGTGTGTGTGTGTTGTCCAGGGAGTACTCAGACTGAAGATCCAGCTGATGAAAGCTACCTGGAGCTTCATAAATGGGCCCTTTGTCCAACAGCAGAGCTTGTGTGTGTGTGTGTGCGCTCGCTCGCGTGCGTACATGCGGGTGTGTGCACGTGCACATGCGCGTGTGTGTGTGTGTGTGTGCATGTGTGTGTTATTAAGCCTAAATTAAGTCTAAATCTTCACTGAAAATCTGTGTTTTAGTTTGGTCAGAGTTTTGTTAGGGATGCTGCAGACCTGTCAGGCACTTGCTGCTGCCGGGCTTCTACTTTGTGATTTGGTAGAGAATTCCTCAGTTGTGACAGCCGGGTGTTAAAAATGTAAATAAGTTAAACAGATATTGACCATTTTGTTAATTTGGACCCAAAAGAAATTACTACTTAGACTCATAGGCGCATTCCCAGGCTTTTTCAGCAGCCCTAGTATTTATCTGTCATGGACTTGCATATCTGTAGCCTCTGGAGTACAAGGCAACGCCGGCTACACTGTTTCACCTCATAATGTTCAGGTCACCTGAGGCTAGGGCTGCATGATTTGGAGAAAAAGTCATATTGCGATTGCGATTTACAATGCTGCGATATAATGATATCATGAATTTTCTTGAAAATGCAGAAGAAGAAGAATTAATATTAAACTTAATATATATACTGTATATATATATATTTTTTTAAAGATGATTTTTTTGGCATTTAGGCCTTTATTAGACCGAAGATAGGAAAGGGGGTGAGAAACAAGGAATAATATGCAGCAAAGGGCCACAGGCTGGAATCAAACCAGCTGCCGCTGCGGCAAAGACTGAGCCTGCGTACATTGGGCGCACCCTAGACTTAAAGATGCCATATTATGATCATTTTCAGGTTCAAAATTGTATTTTAAGGTTGTACTAGAATAGGTTTACATAGTTTAATATATTTTTGTTGTACAGCACATCTCTCTCTCACTGCTGCAGCTCCTCTTTTCACCCTGTGTTCAGGTCTCTGTTTTAGCTACAGAGTGAATCATCTTTTCTTCTGCACTCTTTGATTCCACTCGCACATGCTCAGTAGCTCAGATGGTAGATCATGTCAGTTTGCTCCATAGACAGTAAAAGAAAGGTTGTTTCTCCAACTTTGGTCAGTTACAAGGCAGGATTAGCCGGGAGACTTCTTCTAAAGGAGGGCGCACATGTAAGTAGTTCTTTTGTAGATTATGTTGAACTTGTGTGTGTTGTAGCAATGCTTTGCCATTGAGAATGAGCTAGCATGTTAACGCTAGCGCTAGCATGCTAACGGTTGTGTTTAGCCCGTCGTTTCGGCTAGTTACGTAACAAGCCCTGCAGATTTTGACCAGCTCAGAGACTGAAGGCAGGAATCATTCAGAAACCGTATCTCACTCCAAACAGCATGGATAGATTTTTTTCAAAGTTTGTAGGCATGTGGAAGCACCAGAGACACAAAATAACACCCCAAATCCCAGAAAAAGTGATTTTTTTTCATAATATGGGCACTTTAATATTTTAGAAAATGAAATAACAAAAATACTAATTCTTATTAAATTATTACATTTTGTATGCCCTTATAAACGATGGCATTCAAGATGGGTGTAATATAATATTACTAAACCTAGTACTAGTAAGTTACAAAATATACTTTATACAACCTCTGTTGTCTGCATGCTCTGAAACACTCTACACCTCTGATACTCACGTGACCATACCCAACACACACTACTGCCTAAACACACTGAGTCATTAACCCTGGTCACTGGTCATCTTCTGTGGACACTTAATACATCTATGTGGCAGCTTAATTCAGAGGGCAGATTCAACGTAGGTTCAACACAACCACAAATCAGGCAGTAGCGAGAGCAAGAACGGCAGGCGAGTGAGTGATGTCAGTGCCTGAGTGGTGAAGCGAAGAGAGCGACTGTGAGCTAGAGCTGTAATCGGGCCTTAAAAGTTTGGCCTGACAAGGCCCGAGCCCGACAGAATTCAGCCCGAGCTGACAAGTATATTTAGATTGACAGCTTTTTAAAAGCCCGAACCTGTTTATAGCCCGACATTATTCAAATGTGAGCACGCACACAGCTCTTTTGCCTTTTGTCAAGAATTTGTCATTTATAGCCTACATGTTTTAACATAATTTATTCATGACTAACGTTGGCTATAGGCCGCTTGGAAGTTGGAACAAAGAAATAAAAGAAGTCCTCCAGAGGCCAGCCTCCGTTTCACCTCCTCAACTGGCCATCTGTGTGATCTGGAGAATCACAGAATGGCCGGTACTCCAGGACGGCCAGCGGGCCGGCCCACCACCCCGCCACACACACAGTCATCACCTGTTTTTTTCCCCCAACAATTTGTTTCACACTCCAGTACTGTAGGTGGCAGCAATGCACCTTTAAGTTGGATGCCAGCTGCACTGGCCGTGGCCGCAAAGTAAGAACAAGAAGAAGTGGAAGAGGAGGAAGAAACCAACAGCAAAGATGTTAGATAGAAGCATAGAAACAAACAAACAATATGCATAACGCGGCCGCAGGTAAATAATGGAAAGAAAAGGGTGGGGCTGAGAAGGCGAGAGAAAAAAAATTGCGGAATTTAGATACTGAAGCCGCTAAATGTCGCAAACTAACTAACTATTTAGCAGCACAGCCAGCAGCAGCTCCTCGCAGTTAAATATTAGCAGCAGACCCAGCAGTGAAGAAGTGAGCCAGACAGCTATGCAGCAACATGCCACAACGTTTTGTATCCATAACATGATTGTGTTATTGTACAATTTAGCAGTAAAAGCAGTAGCCTCTGTAAGTCAATCCTACATTTTTCACAGTGGGAGCAAAACGTGCTCCTTGGGAAAAAAGTTACCATAAAGCCCTGTTCATGCTGTGTGTTGTCGTATCCGGCCCATGTCCCGGATGTGAAAGCCCCCTTACTGGACTACTGAATATAATAATATTCCATTATATTTTGTATTTCGAATTGTTACCTGCCACCAGAATTTTGTGATTTCCTTGCCATAAATATAGACGTTTTTACCATAAATTGTTGCCTAAAAAGCTAAAAAGGAATTGAAGTCTTTTACCCTCAACATTTCAAATATGTACAATGTCAACAGAGAGAAACACAGACAACAACAACATACAGTAGAGAATGACAGTAACAGCATACAAACGGGTTAAATAGGCAGTATGTGTAAATTTGTTATAAATGTGTGCTCTTTAAAAAGTAGTAAGCATTACATAAAATATTTATAAATCTGTTACATAAGGTACTGCTTATATTATTTCACCATCTGTACACAAATGTAATTAGTGAATGCACGTGTCCGTGGGTGGGGCTGCATGGTCGTGGTAATGTGGGCTGGTGTGGCTACAGTTCCAGGGCAGAATTTTTGTCCCAGTCCGCCCCTGCTCCTCATCATCCATTTTCGCGCTAATCGAAATGCATCACCTGACCGCTCATTTACCGCGCAACCCGGAGCGCAAGCCCGAGCCCGGACCGAGCATGTTGGGTCCCGTCGGGTTCGGGAAAAGATCTTCAGCTCTACCGTGTGCGGTGTCAGAGTTAGCGTAGTGGCTGTGTGAGGGAAAAGTAAATGGAAAAAGAGATCGCAAAGACAATGTTAAGTGAGTTTATATCAAACACTGTGACAGGTGTTACAACGTGGAGAGTGGAGTGCACACAGAGTGTCATGCACAAGGGACACAATTTTTGCAGTTATGCAATCGCAGTGACATAGCGATTGTGTGCAGATTAAACGTGCAGCCCTACCTGAGGCAAGTAGCATTTTCTGATCGCTTGCATTGTAATCCCAGTAGCATTATGTCCCATTTGGCAGGACTTTTCTTATGGGGGATATAGTGGCTCTAAATTGGCATTAATTCATAACAGAGTTGCATTCAGCACATTGTATACATGAATGGAAGTCATTAGGCTACTTTGTCCTGTGAAGTTTGCAAAACCTAAGTTGATTGTTGTGTGTATTTTCAGTAATTACCATGAGAGCCTGCAAAGCAAAAATGGATGTATATAGTTTGTGTGTGTGTGTGTGTGTGTGTGTGTGTGTGTGTGTGTGTGTGTGTGTGTGTGTGTGTGTGTGTGTGTGTGTGTGTGTGTGTGTGTGTGTGGGACTTAATAATTCTGCACCAATTGCTTTTATGCTTTAGTTTTTTAAACTGTAAATTCCGTAGTGTGATAAAACTACTTAAAGGTATTGTCCATTATGTGCAACTTTAAACAGTTTTCTACTGATGTACTCTGTACACACATCTATTGCACGTCTGTCTGTCCAGGGAGGGGGATCCTTCCTCTGTTGCTCCTGAGGTTTCTTCTATATGTTTCCTGTTTTGTCTTTTCCTGAATGTCTGAGGACAGAGGGTGTATTTGCATTTTTTGTCTTGCTTTGTTAAGGGCATCATGTTTACTTGAATCACATATTTAAAAAAAAAAGTGAAATAATTTACTAATTGAATGTTGTTGCCTGATAGAAATAGAGATGACATTACAGGAATACAACACAATTCTTTTTAGAAAAGTATGTTACAGATGCAACATCAGGAAAAAGAGGATGTTTGTAGTAACTTGTTAATATTTGCAAATACCAGCTTCGCTGCATCAGCTAAATGGACTTGACGACTTTATTTTACTGTGGGGACACATAATAGATCAGTGCATCCCCAGTGCAGTAAATCACTTTAGCCTTCTTCTGAAGCTAATGACAAATTGCTTTAGTTGACCAAGTGGCATTACTCATTTCTATAAAAAAAAGAAGAAACACTTTTTTTATTATTTATTTTCATCTGCTTTTAACTCACAGCTTTCACAAGACTCAGGCTTGAATGCGATAAAAGACTGAGCTCACCTTCTTTCTTTAATTCCCTCCTTCAGGAGAGCTCATGGATTAGTCATTGTAATGTGCTCTCACGTGCTACCACCACACCAAATTCCATTCTCAAATTCAACACTTATCAACAACTTACCAACTAAAGATTCTTTAAATATTTTATTTAATACTTTTTCCTTACTTTTTTGAAATCAACACAATTCACATTGGCATGAATTAGATCCACCGCACAGCACTTATTTAAAACAAAACAAAAACAAAAAACGTCACTTTTAAAAGCCTTCTTCCAAATGGTGAAGACCACCAGGAGCAAATGTCAGGAGTTGAGTTTTCATTCAAACAAAATAATGACTGGGGTGGTAACTGTATGTCGAATGAATCAGAGCACACAAAGCCAAATTGCCTCCTAAGTAACTGTGTAACCGGTAAGCAATGTAGCATTTAAAAAGCTATTTTTAAAACCGAGTCCGGCAGTGTGCTCAGTCCACATAAAACACACCAGGGCTACATTACATCACTTTCAGCAAACTTGACTGAAAACTTTGAGGGCAAAACAGCATCACTGATCTGTGTTAACAGAATATTCTCTGTCTACCTCAGCTGAAAACACAAAAACACAGAAACGGTCAGCACGTTAGCGTGTCATTCACTACCATCTGTAACCTCTTCACCTGTTCAACTGACTTCAGCAGTTTAGATATCACACTCAACTGCCCTGCTGTTATTAGAGACGTGAAGTAACCACAGACACTTGCCTCGGTCACGGACTCACAGCATTCATTAGAATGAATATAAGGGAATCACTGGAATGGATATATGGAGTTATTTCTTAACTTTTTCTGGCCTGGCAGGCAGGCACGGATTTAGAAAGCAGAAGCCCCTGGGCACAAAATCTTGGAGGCCCCCCTCCCAGAACTCGTGGCCCAAACTCACACAGTATCTTGAATTTTAGAAACAGTAAATGGAAGCTGTGGGTTTTTCTTTAGTTTAAAACAAAACCACTTTCTCCAACTCCATTTCTTGTGATGTTAACTGTAACAGTAATGGAGATCTATAAATATCTATAAAACAAAAGACAAAATGGAAATGATCACAGAACAAAATTAACAGAATTTATTGCAATAAAGCAGATTAAAATCTATGAAGATACAGCCTAATAACATAACTAACAATAACTACAGTCATGGGGATGCAACAGTATGACCTTGCGGTTATAGTGACCAAAATGATCACAGTTTTTATTTACTATTGAAAACTGGCTACTAGAACACTGGCCGGCTGTAGGGTGTCAAACTCTCATGTGCTCACACGAAACCTTTTCATGTGAGCACATGAAAGTTTCAGGTGAGCACATGAAAGTTCCACGTGAGCACATGAAAGTTTGAGCAGATGAAACTAAACTTTTTTTTTTTTTTGCTCATGTCCCCTTAGGGTTCAATATGTGCAATACGTTTTCAATAACCGTTGAACCAGTCTGGCCCCTGACTTTAATCTCGGCCCCTGTGTATTTGAGTTCGACACCCCTGACTTACAGGAAAGCTGTACTTGTGGCAACTATTTTATTCTATGTCATAATTTCCTGAAATGTAATGACAACATAACATTAAAATAAAAAAATAAAAGAATACAGACTATCACCAGCCTTAACCTTTAATTGATTAGTAGTTTTTATAGACAGAAAATACAGATTACTTTGTTGCTACATTATGACATTACAATCACTATATTTGACTACAATATCCCTAAAAGCTTGTTTTGGGTGTATTTATATCAATATGGGGGTAATACTCAGGTGTCCACTTGTATATAAATTATATGAAAATGTACCTCAACACATACAGTAATGCTATGCAATGTAGCAAACTGAGAGTAACTTTTTTCATGTAAAATGGGAATATTTCAATGCATATTCCAAATGTATTTAAGAGTTAACCTATAATGAACAATGTGTGTAGATAATTCTCTGCTTTGGTAGGACGGACTCACACACACACACACACACACACACACACACACACACACACACACACACACACACACACACACACACACACACACACACACACACACACACACACACACACACACACACACACACACACAGCACGTGCCGAACCCCGTGTGTCCGCTTCGCCCGAGCCAAAAACCGCAACTGGCGACAGGCTGCTATTTCTCTGCAGTGAACTGACGGCAAAAGACAACTTTTAAAATATTATGTGAAATAGGCCTATTACGTGAAAGTACACTCAACTAGAGAATGAGTCCCACATATGCCTATTATGTATTGATAAGCCTAGACCGCGTATCTGATAATAAAAATGAACAGTCAACATTAATACAACAACGTTACATGATTTAAAAAGCAACATATCATACGGGACAGGTCAGAGTAGCTGGGCTCTAGCAGAATCAGAAAATCATATTTATTTAGGTGGGTTGGTGGACGCAGGTTCGGAAGGTTTCGGCGCCGATCCAGGCATCTATAATTAGCCTATCAAGGTTTTTAATAAGGGGAAAAGTAGGCTAACAGATCCGCCCATGTTTTGAGGCTGTCAAACTGGTAATGTAGCCTACGTTAACCTACCCGTCACCGCCGGGTCTCTGCCGCCTTCAGCGGTTTCGGTCTCAAGGGGAGTCGGGGACTGTGGTGGTGGCGGGGGGGCACTTGGACAGGTGTCTGTCACTCCAGCCGGGCTGTGGTTTTCTGAATTGTCGTGCGACGCGTGCTGGTGCTGATGCTCAGGTAAGACAGGTTCATCTGAAGTATTAGCGAATGCGTATGTCCTCAACTCTCTTTTTTCCCACAGTATCTTCTACCGTCTGTCTTGCCGCTATCAACAGTTTCCGCGGTAACCTGACTCATTGTCATCATCAGACACAGCCGACAGACAAAAACTGATTATGATACTTTTTTGTGTGTAAATAAATGATATCTAACACACATACACACAAACACACACTCATTAATGAATTTTATTTTAATTTAATAAGCAAAAAAAAAAAAAAAAAAAAAAAAGCCCACACAGTTTGTGGGGTCTTGGAGGCCCCCTAGAGGTCGGAGGCCCCTGGGCACCGGCCCAATCGGCCCGGTGGTAAATCCGGCCTTGCTGGCAGGGGTGTGGCCCGTACAATTATAGGGGAAAAAAATGTAATATTTATAGAATGTTTACTTTTATCTAAATTAAGCTATAAATAAATCTGCAATACTTTTATTATTCATAATACTGCTGGTATTATTGATATATGCCTATACTGGTTAATATAGGCAGCATTGTGAGTGAGGCTTTGCTGCTAATAGCAGTGAACAATTAGCATGTCTGGTAAATCAATGGAAACGTCTTAATCAAGTGAGCTTTGGGTTAAACGCCTATGTTTACATGCAGCCTAAAGGCTCAGCTACACTGGATATATTTGTAAGCTTCTGAGAGACCACTTCCTTCAAAGTTACTCTGGCTCATAGACATAAAAGAAGTGGACTAACAGATCCCGTTGCTCTGGACGGAGACCAGTGAAGTCTATTAGAAGCACTTTTCTGGTGATGGCTGAGCGTTACTGCGCAGCTGCAAACTGAGCTTGCCGACGTAGATGTGACGTGAGCAACGTGTCTAAACGTTGTAAGTCTTCTGGTAGCTGTGCCAAGAGAAATCTCAATCATTCCCAATCTTGCAGAGACGGAGAGCGTAGGTATATGTAAGGAGATAACATAGGCACAGGCTAATTATTGCTAACTAAAATGCTAGTTAATATGTAAGGGATAATGTAGAGCGAGGCGGTTGTTATAGCGAATACAACCCCGACAGGGTGATCAGGACCCTGATGCGAAGCGGAGGGGTCTTGAATCAGCCTGAAGGGGTTGTATTCGCTATAACAACCGCCTCGCTCTACATTATCCCGCTTATTACATGGCTACTTTCCAAATAAATCAATAATTTGAAATAAAATATTGATTTAAAAAGGAGTTTATTGATTTAAATACGATTGTATTTCTTCCGCTAAAGAAAATAGTCCGTTCCGTCTACGGTTGGAATCCTGCGTCCATAGCAACGTAAACTCTGTAGCTGTTAAGCTAATGCAACCCTTCATCTATTACTCACCACCACCTTACGGGCTGTGGTAGTAGCCGTATACATTATGGGGTGCTGCCGTGGTGGACAAATGACCCAGCTGCTGTTTTAATCACTGCAGGAATTGACACGACATTAGCTGACACGTTGTAGTGAGCTAGCGGGCTATCGGCTGCTCGTATTTACATTAAACTGAACATTTCTGTTGACGGTGAAGTGAGACGAGGTAAATGGCTTCACGTCCTCATTCATCTCGTTTCCTTTTTACACAGCCGCTGCATGTTGACACACCTAAACGTGCAATGTAAGCTAACTAATTAGCGTTGTTGTCCCTATACTACGGCTGAAGTTACTGTGTAGCGATCATAGACCGTAGATCTGCTGTCATTGCTTGACTTGGAGGACAGAAGTTGCTCGACGGCGTTTCTCCACTTTTTGCCACAGCTGATAAATTATCCGGACTTCTTTCAGCGGATTGATTGATAGCTGTCCTCCAGAGTGAACAGAACTGCGTCCATAGCAACGCTCTTCTTTTGCATGGCAACGGTGTGTTATGCTTAGCAGCGGTCTGTTATGAAGAAATTACAGACCGCATTCTACATTAGAATTCAACCAAGCCATGTAATAATAGTAATTAAACTAAACAGCTAATGTAAGTCCAAACTGCCTGCGAGCTTCTACTGTACTATACGGTAATTCCTCTACTATGCGACAGTAAGTTGCGTGGTTATGACATAATCGTTAGCCTTTTTTCATAAAAACTTCTGTACGGAGCCATAACGTGAGGTCCAAGGTAATAGAGCCTTTTATACAATGTCGTGTTTATTTAGAAATAAACGATGGACAAATAAAGTCTTTAAACGCTTCAGATGTAAAGTTATTTGCTGTCAAAGTGGCGCCAAAATGAATGGCAGTCAATGGAATGCTAACGGGGGGGTGGTGGCTTATTAGCATCAAAATGGTGCCATGGCGGCTTCGCTCTGTGGAAAGAAGCTTGCCCCCTTGCTCTGGCTGTGTATTGTTGACATATTTTTGAGGTTTGTTTTGGGTCTCGAAAAGTGACAAATTGCCATTGGCATTTCAAATCCTGCAGTGACTACATAACACATTACATAAAACCAAACTGAAATCTAATTTCTTTTCATTTGTAATTTAAAATTTAAAATTAGTTTTTTTATGTATCATTGCTCATCAACTGCTTTCATGTGTTGAGTTGGATGCCTGTGTGTAATTATTGTACATGGATTTGGTGTCAGCAATTCTCTGTCCGTTCAGTGTTGGCCAATCACCTCCTGCCAGAGCTTTCAGTTCAGCAGCCTCTCTCTTGTAATTTATGTGTGCAAAACAGAAACATCATATTATTTATATATATATATATATATATATATATATATATATATATATATATATATATATATATATATATATATATAGGGCTGTCAAAATAACGCGTTAATTTCGATTAATTTAATCTGAGAAAAAAAAATCTGCGTTAAAAAAAAGAATGCAGATTAATCCATTCCATATTGACCTTTCACCCGGAGCCGTTCTAGCCGCCATTCGACTGTAAAATGAAGGCAACAGAAACATCGTTGCATGTGACGTTAGTTAACACTACACTCAACAACGTAACGTTAGCCTTCCGCTGGCTAGTAGCTGGATTAAACACGGTTAAAATGTTGACAGCTAACGCTAAACGGTGTAAAGTTTGACTGTGTTTCTGCCGTTGTCGGAAAAACACAGATGGAGATGGTGCGTTCAATGAAACTGGTAATCTACTACCTCGGTGGTGCATACGTAGTTATTGTAAAATACCCATTTGATTTTATTTCCTCAGCATATTAGGTCATATAGCTGATTGTTAGGGCTTTGACTTTTGCCCAAAAATCATATTCAAAGTTTGTTTGTTTATTAATATTAATATTCAAATATATTCAAATATTTATTAATACTATTTTGACCATTAAATGCCTTCAGTAAGACCTATATTGGTATCAAACTTATGTTGTATATGTTCTGCCCAGTGTCCAAGGAGTTTCTGCTTGGACTCCAGGAGGTAGCTGTCTGTAGGGGAATGCTTAAAATGCTGAGCGGCAGCCTTCAGGCGACTGACTGTTGTTGCAACCGAACGCTCTGCAAGCCCTTTTCTCGCTGCCAGGTTAATTGTGTGAGCCGTGCACGGGACATCCGTGATCCCCAAGTACCTCTCTACAGTATTGACATAGTTGGTCGCATTGTCTGTTGTGATGGCAAGCACTAGTCCCGCTCCATGCATTTTGTATGTATTTTACATATCGCTTTGTCCTTTCTTGTGATTTTTCTCTGTTTCTTTGGGAACCCAAAGTAGCGCCACATGTTGCTTTTCAAATTGTCAGGAGTGTAGATTTCGAACACCTCGTCAGGCGTGGTTGTTGTAGGCATTGGTGCGGCCATTGGTTTGGTAAATAACCAGGACGATAACGTCAACTAAAGGAGCCCAGATGACCAATAATAGCCTTGCTAATGAGCTTGCGATTCACAACTTCACCAGGCGTGAAAATACCTCGTAATCTGAATTGAAAACGTTTACAAGCAAACACATTTACAGAAAATAATGCCCATTCAAATATAAATTGTGAATATTAAGGGCTGCCTAATATTCATTTGAATATTAATATTTATTTATATTTAGTCAAAGCCCTAATATATATATTGATATGGCAGAGCAAAATAGTAATGGTGTTTAGATCGTGGAAGAGGATGGCTGCATATAAAACATTTGACTTTGACAGCTACGGTCTGCATCCCATTTGAAAGTAAGTGTGTTGACCATCCAAAGATGTAAATTTCCAGTAATCTTTCCCTAACCTCATTTTAGTTGCCCTGCAGTCATTGAGGCTACACCCCAATGAAGTGAAGAGTTTGCATTGCATAGATTTTAGAGGCCATGCATGTTGTAAGTTGACCAGCAACAAATGAGCAGGATTCAGTGATGAGGTGCTCCTTAGAGCTGAAGATATTTGGGTCCCGTCGGGTTCAGTCTTAATTTGTATAACTTTACACGGACTCGGTCTAGGCTCGGGCTTGCACTCCGGGTTGCGCGGTTAATGGTGATGCGTTTCGATTAGTGCGAAAATGGATGCTGAGGAGGTGAAATGGAGGCCGGCCTCTGGAGGACTTCTTTTATTTCTTTGTTCCAACTTCCAAGTGGCCTATAGCCGACGTTAGTCATGAATAAATTATGTTAAAACATGTATTAATGACTCATTCTTGACAAAAGGCAAAAGAGCTGTGTGCGTGCTCACATTTGAATAATGTCGGGCTATAAACGGGTTCGGGCTTTTAAAAAGCTGTCAATTTAAATGTACTTGTCGGGCTCGGGCTGAATTCTGTCGGGCTCGGGCCTTGTCAGGCCGAACTTTTAAGGCCCGCTTACAGCTCTAGCTCACAGTCGCTCTCTTCGCTTCACCACTCAGGCACTGACGTCACTCACTCGCTGCCGTTCTCACCCAGGATTTCCACAGGCTGCGTAACTGTTGCGGAACGTCTCCGCTGCGGAACGTCTCCGTGGTCCGCGCCGTCCGTCAATACCAACCGGATCCGGAGTTGTTGCGGAACGGCTGCGGCCAGGACTGACAGCTGTAGTCACGAGGACCCACTAGATCTCGCGAATTCACGCAGAATAGAACCACAAAACCACCAACAGTTTGTTTCTATTCCGAGGAGTAGAGAGGAAACAACTCCGTGCCGTGTTTTCAAGGTGTAGTGAAGAGAAATATGATCCTTCATGAGCACGGTGTATTTTATTTTGAAAGTTAACCAGATTTTTTATTTTGTTTCTGTGCTCGACTTCCTGTCCCGCACTATCTGCCGTGTGCTGAATTGCTGCGGAGCTCTCCGGCGTCCGGCAAAAATAGAAGCTCTGCGTATCTGATCCGCGGGGCTGCGACCGCCGGAGCTGTGCCGGAGTCGGAACGCAGACGTTATGCAGCTGGTGGAAATACACACATTGACTAGAATGGAAACCGATTGACTCCGCCGACGTTCCGGAGCCGTTCCGCAGTAGTTACGCAGCCTGTGGAAATCCTGGGTCACTCTCGCTACTGCCTGATTTGTGGTTGTGCGTTGAACCTACGTTGAATCTGCCCTCTGAATTACACCACATAGCTGAAGTAACACATTTCCAACATGGTGAGAAACTGTAGAATTTAACTGCAGAATCATTTTTGATTTCCATTTGTTTGGTGTGTGGCACAGGCTTGTGTGGACTTGGATGTGAGTTTAGTTTTAGAGAAAACACTGCTTTGTGCTTAGTCATGAGACATAAAATGTATTATTTAATTAAAATTACAACTAAAAGGTTGTCATTTGAATTGGGAAATTGATCAGCAGGGAGGGCCCTTGAATAAACTGATTCTAATAAAGTATTCCAATACATAACATGCTGTTTAAGAGGTGTTTACACCCTGACAAGAATACGATTCTGATTGAAGTTTAAACACATTTAAAGATGCTTGCTTTTCAAGTGTCGAAGATTTTCAGGAAGCAAGACTAGAGTGACATTTCCAATGCAATGGCTCATTGTAAGTGAGTGAGATTTTCTTGTACATACTGTAAAATACGTTTCTGAATAAGGTAATGTGTCCATGACATGCACAACCAAACAAACCCCCACTCACTCACACTGTAGGGCTTAAAGTATTCCGGCACCATGCTGGATCTCTGGCGTTGATTTCACCTACCAATCATATATGAGGAACACAGCTCTAACTGACGCAGGGCTTAAATTACTCGGGCCTGGTGCCAGATTTCTGGCGTATGACTATTTTAGAAAAATAAATAAATTAAAAAGTTCATATGGGATTTGTTTTTGATGCGCTGGGTTTAACCAATCATTGAACTTCCACCTACCAATGAAACAAGTTCTAGCCAATCAGATGCAAAGTTGGGCGGGTCTTTGCCGAAAAGCAAGACTGCGTTGTGGTGTCCCGGAGACCGTCTCCATGGTAATGTGGCTAAAACAAATGGAGGCAAAGTTTATCAGACTTGGAGCATGTAGGCTTTAGTTGAGTTAAAAAACAAATGGCGCTTGGCATGAATAGAGGACAAGAGGAAACGGGTGGCGACGGGAAACCGTTAGTACTACGTGCCTCTGATTGAGGGAGCCGTGCTTCTGCAGCGTGATGACGGAAGAGACTGGACGGCAGCACCGGTAAGAAAGGGTTTGCTAGTCATTAGATGCTAGTCACAAAGCTTTGGTCCGTGCACTCTGTCATAGGAGTACGTTACCGGCAATGACGGCTACCGCTAGCGCTGCAACTGCGCCTTCACTGACCGACCTTGTTTGTGATACAAACGATAGGTGTGTGCACGTTCATTGCGGAACAGGATTTGTCATTAACGTTGGCCACTGACTGTGTAAAAGCTCTCTGAAGACCAAACTACCTTGACAAAGCTGTGGGTTTGGAATCAGCATGGCAGTTATAAAAAACATAATGGCCTTGTCCCAGAGTTTACATGTCTAGCTATATGAAAAGATAAACAATGCCAAGTTTTTAATAAATGTACATGAACAAATGGACAAAATCATGAATGTACTAATTAGCTTTTTTGATGATGACTTGGCCAAAGTAACAACCCAACATCTATCTAGAAAGTTCTGTTTTCACAATGATTCATTGTAGGATTATGATATTTTTTCAATATGTAAATCTACATTGATTTAACATGTGGTTGGAAGAAGTAAAAATTGATCCAAAACTTTTTACTTCTTAAAAATTCTGACTTTTATTGTTGTGTAATGTAAGAAGGACTTTAACCATTTTGCCAGTCAAATTAACTTTAATGAGTGCATATTGAAATATTACACTGTGACCCACCCACCCCCCCGGTCCATTTTAGTTATATAGCCCAGTATCACAAATCACACATTAGCTTCAGGGGGCTTTTGTTAGTTGACATTCACATGGTAGAGTTGATGGATAGCAACACTTGACCTCACACTCCACTGACAGAGTGTGTGTGTGTGTGTGTGTGTGTGTGTGTGTGTGTGTGTGGGGGGGGGAATCAGTTGGGTTTGTCTGAGAGATAGAGAGAGTGTTCTAATGACAATGTGTTGTTTCACACTACTGTAATCCAGACGCGAAGAAAAATCACCTCAAATAAATGCTGAAAATCTAGATTTTTTTAATGCATTATAAATTCACATTACTTACATTTCATTTTGTGACATTGACATTCTGTGCTGCAAGAGCAAAAAAGATGGTATTTTTCCTAATGAGGAGAATGAAAAGTGGAAGGTTCATAGCATTTTGGATGTGAAGCATGGGGCGTTTGATCGTCTCAAAATAATATTCAGGATGTCAACGGGCCTTTTCAGAGCTTTTATAGTGCTACCCCAGAACTTATGTTGAAATGATCTGTCCTCATCATCTCTCTTCAATATTGATTATCTTGTCATCTTTTCATACTATCATTTATAATATGAATGTTCAAATTAGTCATTGATGATCTATTCCTCACTAGAGCTGTGCATTTTCAGCTTTTATTGTAAATTCTGTTAATTTATGTTTACTTTCAACATTAAAACTTGATAAACAAATCAGACCTTTGAAGTTGACTTTAAGTAAAGAAAAAAAAAGTATTGTCCACTGTAAGGCAATGGAATGTTGGGCAGTACAATTAGAATTAAAACATACAATATACTGCTAGAATCAACTGCGTACTGTCATTGCAAAACCCCAGTCAACATTAACAGACAACAAATGTGTACTTAAGCCCAGTTCAGACCAAAGATTCACAATGAGACCAGTTGAAACTTGAAGCTACTTGCAATGCGCCGGTCTGCAACGTTCTGAAAGCTGCCAGTTTACACCAATGCGATGAGATGAGGAGGTGTATCATCTCCATTGCCAGGGGCGCCGTATAGGGGGGAAAAGTTAGGACAATTCCAAGGGCCCATGACTGACAGGGGCCCCAAAAAATAGGTAAAAACTAATTAGGGCTGTCAATCGATTAAAACATTTAATCGAATGAATTACATACTCTGTGATTAATTAATCTAAATTAATCGCATTACTTCGTTAGAAAGTGAAAATATCGAACAAGAATAGCTGCTTCAAAGATAATCATACAAGATAGTCAGTGTAGAACTTTGGTTCTCTTCATGTTATGTTACAATCAAAATGTGACCAAACTGACCAAAACACAATTTTACCATGGTCTTGCAGGCTTTTTTTTCCACATCACTTTTTATTTGCTTATATTAATAAAATGTGTGTTAATAATAATAAAAAAAAATAATGCATTGAAGCCATTCAAAATATGCTAGTGCACTTTCTTTTATAAATTTGAATTCCGGAAAAAGTGGCTGGTAAAATTGGGCATCCACCAGCGAGCCAGTGAGTTAATTTCCCACCCTGGAAGTCACTGTACAAAGCGGGATGTCAACAACCCCTAAGTGGCCTAGCAACGCAGCTTTGTGTGTGTGTGTAATGCTGTGGGCAAATTGTGCAGGCAATCGTTAATGTGTGTCTGTGAAATGTAACTGAAGTGGAGTTTATGTTGTCTATAGATTTATCTCTTGGTGATGCTTTGTGATGCTTTTTCCAGCTGTTAAAGTGGCAGGTTATGTAATGTGCGTGGCCTGAAATTGCTTTTCAGCTGTTTTGTATTGGTGGGAACATGGATGACACTCCCTTGCGGGAGCTCCAGATGGCAGGTGAAGCAGGTTGATTAGTCTGACCGCAGCAGTGGACTCAAGTTGACCTGTACTAAGAGAGTTGGTGGGCACAGCAAAGGTTAGAGCCCCCAGTGGCAGAAGACAGAGGGAAGCTGAAGCGTGGCAGAAGGTGACAGTGAGGGCTGTTCTGGCATGTGTGAGACTACACTAGACACTTTTTGTGTGCTAAATTACTGTTATGCGAGTGAAGCAGATTAGCACTGGTAGCTCAGTGTAGCTAGTAGTTGGCAGTGGATGAATGGATGGTAAACTAGTGAGGTACTATAGCTTGATATGGATGCTACTCACGTCTGCATTTTATGATGTGAGATCAAGCATTACAGTGTCAAAGGTCAATTGATCAGTTAAAACTGTTTCTAGGTTTACCTTTTTCTCAGATGACTTATTCTTTCAGATGAATAGTGCTAGTAGTATCTAATTTGTACCCTATTTAATTCAATATTAAATTGACAATATATGACAATGTTGTTTTCAATGAATGAGTTTCGACAGACCGATTATACTGGAGCACCATCTAGCGTTCTTGACTTCCGACAACAACAAACCACAGTGAACATGAACGAAGAAGCTGACGAGACCGCTTTGTTTGGCCCCGTGGATGGGAAATTTTATTTAAAAAAACGAAAGGATGGAAGCGTCGACAAGAGCATGGTTGTGTGCAAGCTATGCAACAAGGAATTTGCGTATCACTGCAGCACATCGAGCCTCAAATATCACCTGAACGCAAAACATATAGGAGTTAGTGTGGACGTTAGCCCGACTCCGAGTAAACTTACTCGGAGTATATATATATATATATATATATATATATATATATATATATATATATATATATATATATATATATATATGTATTAGGGCTGGGCAACGATAACAAATTTTAATCGTGATTAATCACAGTTATACGCAAAATCCAATAATGAATTTAAAAGTAGTGTATAGCGCAATTTTATTTTAAATGTTCTGCCATATGAAATAAAGTGCCATAACATTTGTTCTTAACACTTAACATCAGCATTGTGTTCATACAGTAGCAGTTAAATAAAATATTTAGTGTAAATCTCAACTTAAACAATGTAATCAAAGCAAATACTAAATGAAAGCTTATTGCCACTGCCAGGGCATTCATGTTATCATTAATAGGACACATTCCACTGCTGTGAAACTTCAATAAAGTGTCCTGCGCACGTTTCAGCATAATGTCTCTCCTCTGTTTTCATTTCAGTCAGAGCATGTGAATGCAACGCCCACTGTTCATCAATATAATGCACTGTACAGTGTTTCCCCTAGGATTTTTTTAAGCCGTGGTGGCAGGTATGTCGACCCCCCCCCCCCCCCCCGACACTCCAAGGCCGGACTTTCAAATAAAGAAAATTATCGTTCAAAATGGTCTTTCTTACTGAATTAATGCTATTTTTTACAGTACATTAGTGTGAGCAAACTCCTCAAAAACATGGAAACTCCATAATGATAACTGGCTCTTTAACTAGAACAAGATCTCAGACTAGGAGGCAGTTCACTGAGTGGTTGTTAGTCTGTGATTATGGAAACATGGTTGTAGTATGCAGGAAAATTCTTGCAGAAAGAAAGGCTGTTGTCAGATAAACATGTCACAGTCAAAGAGGCTGAAGGGAAAATTGATGTGGAAAAGCCTTTAATGATGAATGGACTGATAAGCAGGCTACCATTCATACTGTATGCCTCATTTACAATGAAATGATGCTGTTGCAAAATAATACAACCAGCATCATCATCAAGAATGAAGAACGCCTCATTCACGTGCATATTAAGTAGCCACATGTATCTGTTTTGGTCTTATAATTCATCCATAGCTTTACCTCCAGGAGAGAGGACGGTTCACTCAGCCAGCAGTTCAGTTTATACGAATTTTTCCAAATTTCTAGATTCCCGCCAAGCTAAGCTAAGACTACAACCGACAGCTTTATTTGTTTTAGCTTTTTGCAGAGTAGAGCTGAGTTTGGTAAAAACAGCGCGGTGGACGAGAGCAGACAGAGCAGATTAAAATATCTCTTCCTACATGTTTATGCCGGTCTATACAGGTGAGTGCATTGATAAGTATTGACTTTTTACTCATGAAGGTTTTATCGTAACCTACTTACAGTGACGAGACTAGCGTTCATCTGCCCCCCCCAGCGGCCGTTGGTAATCCTCGGTATCGTTCCCAGTCAGGTGCTGCGCGTGTTTTAGATGTGTGTGTGCGGTAACGTTAACGCGCACACACACAACTCTGCTGCGTGTGTGTGGCGCGCAGGCAAGAATCCCGGCATGTGAATAGAGAGGGGGGGCTGGGTTTGTGCTCTACCTGTGAAGCGCGTGTCCGCGCTATTCTCCGACAATCAACATTGACACCGTGGCGTGGCGGCAGACATTTAACTGTGGCGGTGCGCCACTTGCAAATCAACGTAGGGGAAACACTGCTGTAACTCTGAGACCTGTAATTATGGTTACCCAGTGATGTCCAGTAGTCCCCAGTGAGAGCAACAGCGGGTTGCACGTTGTAAAGCTGTCACTTTTACAGTCCTTTTCTTTTCATACTACTTGTGTATTCTTCTTGTGATGGTGCGTCTTGAGGGAATCTCATAGCTGTCATTTGTCGCGATTCTCAGAAAGTTTCTCAGACTGACATTCTCCACAACACTTATTGGCCTGCAGTCTGTAGCTTTCCACTTCGCTATGGCATTTGTTAGCTTCTCTTGCCTTTGTTTATCTATACTTCTCCCACACGCTGCATCTGACGTAGTCTGCCGAAGCCTCGCGCCACTATTTGTTTCGTTGAATGATTTGCTGGTATCATCTGTGTGTATTTAGTGCATTTAGGTGATATTTCAGACTTTGGTTCTGTCGACTGTGCCGTCTGGAAGAACTTTAAAGTGAAAGTGGCCATGTAAAAGTTCCGTACCCTTCTCCATGTTTGTGGGTCTGTTTTCTTGATATGCTTTCTCTATCACTCTGATACATGGTTTATGCGGCAATTCTTTTCTTTCCTGCTTCCTGTAAGCGCGGCAGCGGTCAGCAACAAACTTTTGTCAGCGTTAATTAATTAATACGTGCCCAGCCCTAGTATATATATATATATATATATATATATATATATATATATATATATATATATACAGGGCATGAAATTAACACCCGCCCACCCGCCAAATGCGGGTGAATTTTGCAATTGGCGGGTAACACTGTCAATCTACCTGCCACATTGGCAGGTAGCCAATGAGAATTGAGTGATTCAGAGGCGCAACTATTGGTAAACAGGGTACGCGGTTGCTTACGGGCCCAGACCAATCAGGGGCCTGCATCACTGGAAGACATTGATTGACAGCCGGGGCCCCCTATCGCATTTGCATTACTCGCGACAATCCCAGCAGTCCCACGTGCAGCCACTGACCAATCGGTAGTGAGAACGGGTCAAATTCATTTCCTTGTTTCTGATAACGAAGACAAGACGTGTGTGACTCGAACATTTCACATTTACCAACAAAACGTACAGCGACAGACCGTGCAGAACATTTCAGACCGTCCTGCCAACCGGTAGAAATTTTAACATCAATGTAGCTGTAGCGATGTTTCACTCTGAAAGCTGCTGCCGTTTCAATCCTGTCCTGGGCTGTTGCTCGATTTCCCCCGCGACGCGCGCGCACACACACACACACACACACACACACACACACACACACACACACACACACATGGACACACGGACACAATCACACGGTGAATGCAGGAAAAAACGGAGATGAGACGTACATAATAACCTAAATTGAGGACAGCTACGCTCATTATTGTAAGTGTAATAAGTTAAAGTCCAATAAGTAGCTACTCAAACCGTATGAATGTGTGTCCCAGACCAGGATAGAAAATGAACTAACAATGTAAAGATCAACAAGCCACACACATAGGCCTAGCTGTATGTTCAAATTTGATTAGTTCAATAAAGTATTATGGTTTGCCTTAATACACAGGCTACGATGAATAGGACAGGATAGGATCAGAGAGACACAGTAATTCCTGTTTTTCACCTTTTATGAGGCAAAAAAAAATCTGGCTGGTAAAAAGTCACTGTGGCAGGTGGATTTTTAAATCCACCTGCCACAGTGGCTGGTGGTCAAAAAAGTTAACTTCATGCCCTGTATATATATATATATATATATATATATATATATATATATATATATATATATATATATATATATATATATATATCAATGTATAGCATGTTTTCTGGTAATTCAATAAATACATAGTCGAGGCCTGATGAGATCTCGCGAGATTAAACATGAGATTTCTTGTCGAGGTAAAAAATGATAGATAGATGTAAAACCACTCATAGAAATTTAAAGAGTTAACAATTTAAAGGATTCTGTCCTGGTCGTGGAACAACGGATCAGATCTTTACTCTCGCAAGGATCCTGGAGGGAGCCTGGGAGTATGCCCATCCAGTCTACATGTGTTTTGTGGATCTGGAGAAGGCATATGACCGGGTCCCCCGGGAGACTTTGTGGGAGGTGCTGCGGGAGTATGGGGTGAGGGGGTCCCTTCTCAGGGCCATCCAATCTCTGTATGACCAAAGCGAGAGCTGTGTCCGGGTTCTCGGCAGTAAGTCGGACACGTTCCAGGTGAGGGTTGGCCTCCGCCAGGGCTGCGCTTTGTCACCAATCCTGTTCGTAGTATTTATGGACAGGATATCGAGGCATAGTCGTGGTGGGGAGGGGTTGCAGTTCGGTGGGCTGGGCATCTCATCGCTGCTCTTTGCAGATGATGTGGTCCTGATGGCATCATCGGCCTGTGACCTTCAGCACTCACTGGATCGGTTTGCAGCCGAGTGTGAAGTGGCTGGAATGAGGATCAGCACATCTAAATCTGAGGCCATGGTTCTCAGCAGGAAACCGATGGAGTGCCTTCTCCAGGTAGGGAATGAGTCCTTACCCCAAGTGAAGGAGTTTAAGTACCTTGGGGTCTTGCTCGCAAGTGAGGGGACAATGGAGCGGGAGATTGGTCGGAGAATCGGCGCAGCGGGGGCGGTATTACATTCAGTGTATCGCACCGTTGTGACGAAAAGAGAGCTGAGCCAGAAGGCAAAGCTCTCGATCTACCAGTCAGTTTTCGTTCCTACCCTCACCTATGGTCATGAAGGTTGGGTCATGACCGAAAGAACGAGATCCAGGGTACAAGCGGCCGAAATGGGTTTCCTCAGGAGGGTGGCTGGCGTCTCCCTTAGAGATAGGGTGAGAAGCTCAGTCATCCGTGAGGAGCTCGGAGTAGAGCCTCTGCTCCTTCACGTCGAAAGGAGCGAGTTGAGGTGGTTCGGGCATCTGGTAAGGATGCCCCCTGGGCGCCTCCCTAGGGAGGTGTTCCAGGCACGTCCAGCTGGGAGGAGGCCTCGGGGAAGACCCAGGACTAGGTGGAGGGATTATATCTCCACCCTGGCCTGGGAGCGCCTCAGGATCCCCCAGTCAGAGCTGCTTAATGTGGCTCGGGAAAGGGAAGTTTGTGGTCCTCTGCTGGAGCTGCTCCCCCCGCGACCCGACCACGGATAAGCGGACGACGATGGATGGATGGATGTCACTAATGATGATTATTCATTTGAATTGAAATATTTAAAATACTTTCACAGCAAAAATGATGTATGCGATTAATTTAGATTAATTAATCACAGAGTCTGTAATTAATTCGATTACATTTTTTAATTGATTGACAGCCCTAATAATAATATTTAATGATATTAAACAAAGAGAAATGTTCTCCGTTCATCCTGTGATCATAAATCGATACTAGCAGCAGCCAACTTCCTTGTTTACTGCTGCAATGAATAAAATGCAAAGGAGGAGAAAATAGCATCTGTCTTCACAAAAATCATCTGTTGATTTTTGATGTAGTGTAATCACTGTGAAACAATAGTAAAATAAGCTTACTGTACAATGACAAATTCAACTACAAAATAACTGGTCTCAACTACAGCCAGAACACGCTTGGTTATGTTGTAACCTTGGTTCTCTGAGTGAAGAGACTATCTCTCCACCATACATATGGAAAAAAGTATCAGTGTAACTCATAGTTATACAAGAGAGAAGTCATTTAAGTTCATGGCAAAACTTTTCAGTGCTTGGTTTTCATTTTGTGACTTTCGATTAAATAAAGGACTACTTTCCAGTCTTATTTCTTCATGAAGTATTCTGTAAAATAGTGTTAAAATCCCGTCTTGTGAACCCACATTTCTCATCACACCCCTAATACATAGTATGCTTCTTTGTGAATTAAATACTTGAAAAAAACAGATATTTAATCCTATATTTAAAACAGGTAGTCTAATTAAACCCAGGTTCCCTTTTTTAATAGAGACCTGTGTAGAAAATAATCATAACAATATAAGCATAGACAAACGCACAGATAATTCACAGACACACAATCAGACATTTTTCTGATTCACAGTAACACATAATATGTAGTGAGTATCGCTATTATTACTATTATTACTATAATTATTACTATTACTAGCTGGCCTCCTCCCCACTTCAGTGAACAGAGAGAGAGAGAGAGAGAGAGAGAGAGAGAGGGGCCCAAAGGCTCTCTGCTGTCATACATCCAAACAAACGTCCTGAACTCAGCAAAATAAGAAGAAAATAGAAAATCTAGGTAGAGGGCAATGTCTCTGCAGATACGGACACCACCCCACACTTAACACCCCACAGATAATTGAGAGGGATTACTTTTGTGTTAGTCTATACATTTTTAGTATAATACTGTCTATTAAAACATAGAGAAAATAATTTACAACCACAAATACAGTACAACGTTTTAAAATGTTCAGGTGAAATAGAAGAATGTTACTTGGAGCTCATTCCATTTGTGTGCAGTGTAGTATTTCAACCCACTTTTTACAAGAGGTACACCTAATGTTGAAAAGTATGAGCAGAGGAAATTCGGCAGTTTTTGCAGTAGAGCCTTATAATTATGATGCAATGATGTGTGTTAAGGAGTAGGCCTGCATGATAAATCGTTATCAAATCGCAATCTCGATTCATGCCTGTTCGCGATTTAATTTTTAAATGACTGATTTTTTTTTCTTCCTTTTTTCCCCTTCAATTAATTTATTAAAAGCATTTGACATTGACTTGTTTGAATTATGTAAAGACATGTTCAAGGAGTTCAGATAGAGCCTTTATCACTGTATGATAGCCTACTTAAATGGCCAGTATGTACTTTATTTTCTTTATTCATTGAAGCCTCTATGTTTACAGGCTTGTGGTGATGACCAATGTGCTATAGGTGCCAAAAAAGAATCTCTGTTTGGTACTGCCAATTTGTTTTGTTTTGTCATGGTTCATGTGGGCAATAAACATTACACTTCGTGAGCAAAATATCATGGCAGAGAATTGTGATATCATTTCTAAGCTAAAATATTGTGATTCATATTTTTCCCCGAATCGTGCAGGCCTATTAAGGAGGACCATTTCACCTTTTAATATAAGATGCAATTGTGAGTGAGATATATATTACCTGTGATGAAGCGCAGCACACTGTGGGGCTGAGCATGACTCAGAGAAGACTCAGCCAGGCAGTGTCATTACCTTTACACACAGCCAATAATTGTACACACTGTATACTGTGCTGTGTGTACCTTCATTAAATTGCCCGAAAACCCCAACCTACCTAACGAATGAATATGCTCCACCCCTAATCTTGACCTAAATTTGAAAGTCAAATTGAATCAACGATTTGGAGAATCGTAATATTTTGTCATATCACCAAGCCCTTTGTGACATCACAACAGCATATTTTAAAGAAATTATACCCTTTCCTCCAACACTACCCTTTAGAAAAAAGAAATATCTGGAATTTAGATCCATTACTTAACACTAGAACGGCCATGACGGTCATTTTGACCGTTTTGAAATGCATATGTGTAATAACTTTGCTGAATAAAAAAATACAATCCTGCTGGTACCTGACTTTTCCTAAAAGAGTGTATTATCATTTAAATGTGTTTTATATACATTACACAAAAGGGAAAGAAAATACAATCACTTTTATCTATTTTGGCCATACACGGTCATATTGACCGCTCGGATTTTCGCGGTATTGTTTTTAATCTTTCACGCAGTTGAAGATGCATTTTGGTTGCTTAGTAACTATTTATCGTCTCTGTCACGTAGCTAGCGGTCTCGAGTAAAAAGTGTGGCCATCACCGATGGGCTGAAGGCAAAGCCAGAGAGGTAACGTAGGCTACTACGGCGTGGATGGACTCTGTTCTGAATCAGAAGGCAAACGCTGGGCGTCGCTCTGTGACAGGCGCGGTAAACGTAGATGGCCGGTGGCTGTCTACGTGTTCATATAACTTCATACATCCTTGAACTGGCTGAAATCATTGCACACATCCTCTCCAGCAGTAAAATTGCCTGGAGGAAGTTCATGCAGCAACTGGCAGAGGAGCTGAGAGCGGAGTTTATGGAGGAAAAAGGGCAGCGACGCACGGTCCCACACCAAAACAGAGGCAGTCCCAGGTTAGGTTATAAATCTTCAAATAACATACTGTCAATGGTTATTTGGCAGTTATGAGTTAAGTTGAATGACTTTCCACAACATATTTTTCCTGATATGAATGAATGAAATTATCATGGTTTACTATGCCATGATATGAATTATTGAAACACATTTACTACATTTACTACCCTATTACTACTCAAATGTATCATTAAACTCGTTAAAATGTACATTTCGGTGTTATTACATTTCTCTAAAGATATCCTAACACAGTACATGCATTAATATCGCAATTGGGTATTTATCATGAGAGATTATAGAGTTTGGAATCTGGTCAAAATGACCACTCATAGCAGTTCTAGTAGTTATGGAATTCCGGCACTTCTAGTGTTAAGGGCAACGACAAGTTCAAAGCCGTAGGTCCTGGGTGTGCGTCTCCTAGTGCCCCTGTGTTTGTCAGGCAATTCACAATGCTCTGAAACCGCTCTGCCAATCACAATGATGCATGATGCAACAACAGCTCAACAAATGTAGAAGGATGTTGTCTGGAACACACAACATCAAACATGTTGTTTATTAACAGTTAATTCATACAATGAATAATGACAAATTATTTGGTGAAGGCGTTTATATGACCACATCATTGGGATGCTTTTCTATCTTAATTCTATTCTATCTCAGGTTGGAAATGTCACAGTTAGGTTTTAATCACTATTCCATTATTGCAGCATATTTATTGTAGCATATTTGCTCCAAGTGTTTTGTTTGCTGTTGTCAGCAGTGGCGTTACACCAGAAACTATTTCTATGACGTCTATTTTCAGCACAGTCTAAGACTCTATTCAACTCTCCTCCCACCTGTGCACCATGCTGTGTGCTGGGCACCAAAATACCACACAGACGGGCAAAGCCAATTTCATGGTCAGGAACATACCAGCGACGGAGTGCTCCTTGTGCTGGCCCACCACAAAAATAGGGCCCTCTGTCAGTAAGGACAGATGTTATAGCTTTGTAATCGTCTGAACGGAATCTGGAAATAGTTCAATTTAAAGCAGCTTAAATAAAAATATGAATGTAGATATGGCAGACTGCAAAACTGAAGAACATAGAAGTAGTGCCCTGGATCAGGAGGCTCCCTGAAAGACAAAGAGTGCTGGCAGAAATAGATAGTATTTAGACATTATTTTATTTTGACTTCATTCTGTAGTGGGTGGAACTGCTAAATTGACATCTCTTGGCATTTACCTATTTTGTGGAACAATCACAATAATTAAAATTTTTGAGCTTCAGAAGTATGTGATGTGGACAAAAGAGAGGCAGAGATCAACGGGCTCTGGCTAAATGTAACCTGGGTTCATGTATGCCATTTCCCTACTTATCACAGAGTAATAGTGCGAATCATTTTTGTCTTCATGTCAGTGTGTATGCCCTGGACATCAAGATGGCTCAGTGGTTAGCAGGACTGGAATTGATCCCCAGATGCTGCACTTAAGCTGCCTGCTGCTCCTAAATAGTTAGACTGGGCACATACAGAGGACACATTTTCCAAAAGGGATTAATGGAGTAGGAATTCTCTGAACTTTGCATTTGTGGCACGTTTTTTGTAAATGTTGCAGTTCACAAACCTTTCATTGACAAATCAAATATTTGTGCATAACTCAACTATTTCCCTTTACACTTTACACGAACGACTTCTATTGTGTCTGTTTTAGTGCTGATTGATGAATCGTGTTTTCATCGTCAACGCGTCAGTGTGATGCGTTTATGCACGATAAACGTTTATTGTGCAATGCGTTTAATTAATGCGCTAAATGCATCACAGCATCACAAAAGACCTGAAACACGATGAATAATAACTCTTTATTTAGGGGTGGGAACTGAAACCTGGTATTAAACTGGCCCAATGCTAAATACTCTAGTATGTTTGTCTGTTTCAAGCTGAGTAGTTAGCTCTGCTAATAGCGAAGTGTGACAAGCTAAAAGAAAAGCTGTTTTTATGAAGTCAAATGTTTTATTTTAATTTGCATCGTGTCTTTATATTTAGCAAATTTTTGTAAACTTAGCTGCTTCCTGAGATGAACCAGCCCCTCCTCTCACTTCCAGCAGTAAATCCAGATGGCTAATTATTATGCACGTCAATGATGTCATCGGCCCTAAGCAGAGAGGGGAGGACAGAGGACAGGATGAAGGACTGATGTCAGGAATATGATTTATTTTATTGACATTTTAGATTGCAGTGACATATTGAGTTTATACCGTGACGTTGCTTCTCTACAAACAACATTTAAAATATTTTATTGTAATCCGGTTCTGAATTTAAAGACAGCCAGGCTGACATAGGAAATGTATAGCTGATATGCACACTTCAATATTTGTTTATTTTTCGCAAGTCAAATCTATATTGCAACACAGAACAATGTTATCGCATAGCAGATTTTCCTCATACCGTGCTTACCAAGCTTCAGTGTGAAATTCTGTTTCAAACCTTACTAGGACTTATAGTTGTGTCACACACCTGCTCAATCCTGCTCAGACTGCATTGAATGCAAACAGCTTGATCTGTAGTATTTTTATGGCTTTACCAAGCAGTTCACATGTAAATAGGTCATATTGAAAAGTGTAATAGCCCTCTCTGTAGATGATAGACTGGGCAGTTTATCTTTAATGTTATTCCTTAAAGCAGGAAAAAAAAAACATGAATACAAGATGGGTGTGGGCAATGCTTCATGAAACATGTTCCTTGCCCCAGAGGAGGGAGAAAAGGTCCGGGGGTTGTTGGGCCAATAAGGGAGAGAAGAGACAGGTTTGCAGGGACCAAAGTAGCAGGTCTCTCCTACTCTTCTAGTGGAGACAGTGGCGGATCTAGAAAATTTTATATGGGGTGGCAAAAGGGTAGCAAGAGATCTTGGCAGGGTGGCAGGGTGGAAGGGGAAGACGGTACATGAGAACCCCCATATGTTAAACGCACTGCTATGCCCTTATTGTGACTATCATTGCCACCGTTTATCATACCAACTGCTATAATTATTATGAATCATAATTCTCCATATCTGTATATCTATATCAGTGTCTCTGTGTCCCAACCGGCAGCAGCAGATCACCACCCACCAAGAGCCTGGGTCTGTCTGAGGTTTCTGCCCAAAAGGAAGTTTTTCCTCACCACTGTTGCACCAAATGCTTGCTCTTGGGGGAATTGTTGGGTCTTTGTAAATTATAGAATGTGGTCTAGACCTACTCTATCTGTAAAGTGTATTGAGAAGAGTGAACTCTTGTTACGATTTGATACTGCAAATAAAATTGAATTTAGCTGAAATTGAATTAAATGGCTTGATCATATTTACTGAAACAAATAGAACAGAACATAATGTCTTATTTTATCAGTAATTATGATCAAACAAAAGATCAAACAAATGCTATGATAGAGAAACTGTAAAACATCATTAGATAATATATATATATATATATATATATATATATATATATATATATATATATATATATATATATATATATATGTAAATCTTCCCTATAACATATACAACCAAATGGAAATAGCCCAAAACTGAAAACACGTCATGTCACTGAGTGACTGTACTGCAATTTATATGGAAGGAGAATAAACACATACGATATGGTCCAGGGGTAACTGCAGGCCTCTTCCTCCCTGTCATCTTCATCTGCCTCCTCCTGATCACTCCCTGCCTCTGTCCCTCTCTCTGAATCTGCAGCCTCCTCTTCATCCCTCACAGTCAATTCTTCCTTTCCCTCTTTCACTTATTTCTGCATCTCCTTCTGTGGTCTTCCGCCTCACTTGCATCTTTCCTCACCTGGCACAAGTTTTTCATAGAGCTCATCAAGGAATGAAAATAAGTGCTCAGTGTTGTACGTCCTAATTAGGAGTTTATGCCATTTTCAAATTTCTTTTTAGATATAGATGCAGCAGAATGTAGCAATTGCAGTCTAATTTACAGTAATGTTATGTTTTTACAGTATGTAAATATACAGAGTTTTGGTGGTAGTTGAATTTGAGTGAGAAAACAGTTCATGTCTTGTGAAAGATGTGGTCATTGAATGCATTTTTTATCAAAGCAAAGCAAAGTGATCCACAGTTTAGCGATTCTAGGATCAGATCTTTAGGGATGCTCGGCCTGTAATGAGAATATGACACTACATGACCCACCACCAGTGTTGGTGGGTAACTAGTTACATGTCACGGCAATACATAATAAAGATAGAATGTGTGATTAAATTACAGTTACTAAACTAAATGTTGGTGATTAAAAAGGGGTTAAATCAAAATGTATGCTTTACGGTAAAAAGCTTATTTTACAGGCTCATCCCTTCCAATATACAGCCATATATATACACTATACTAAGCCGTATGAATGTGAAAAAAAACTATGTGGAGAGGATCTGGATGAGTCAACGCATGGGACGCCATGGGGTGCTGTAGTTTTTTGACCTGTTTTTATTCTGATTTTATAAAAAGATGTTCATCACACTAATCAAGCTCCAAATAGCTCAGTTGTTAGTGAATAAGTACAAGAAGACTTGCTAATGCTTCGGTGTTATAAATGTTGATTTTCTACGTGGCATCATCATCAGTGGAAAATAAATCCATAACACAACAATAGTCATAGTCATCCGGTTGTGTTTTGAACACACCTGATGCACCTTATGCAACTCTGCAGGCCTTGCTGTTGGATCAGGGCTCAAGCATCAGCTGGTTCAGGAGGGCCGCTTGGAGGTCTGGGACCCAGGGTCTGTAGGCAATTATCATTGGTATTATCATTAGCAAGCTCCTTTTTGTGAAATAATTAGGGAACTGTTCGATACTTTTTATTTTTGAATAAATATAGTAGTAAACATTTTCTGAATCAGTTCTTTTATTTTATTATATTCTATAACATTTTTATTCTTTTGATTTACTGAATATGATTGTACAGAGCAAATTGTACATTTATGAGAAAAGTCATCAAAAAGTATTCATAGTTATTTAGTAAGTAGTTATTACACGTTTAACAGGGTAACTAGTAATCTGTAACCTATTACATCAAAAGTAACCTCCCCAACACTGGCCACCATACGGGTCCATGTAGTGTGAATGATGCAGGATGATAGCTGTCAAAACTGTCCAATCCGTGAGTCACCTGTCAGTCCACGTGGCGGCACGCTTAACCTCGTTTCTCCTTTGTTGGACCAAATGATCTGACTTACAGGTGTGACAGCAACTTTACCCAGCATGAGCTCAGAATAAAGGGATAATTGTCACGGTTTACTCAAAATGTGCTACGTCATTATTATACTAGTAATACCTCAGTATTGGTACACCCAGGCAAGGCTGGGCAATATATCAATGTTATATTGATATCGTGATATGAGACTAGATATCGTCTTAGAATTTGGATATTGTAATATCTAATATATAGTGTTGTCTTTTCCTGGTTTTAAAGGCTGCATTACAGTAAAGTGATTTAATGTTCTGAACTTACCAGACTGTTCAAGCTGTTCTATTATTTACCTTTACCAGCTTAAGTCATTAAATCATTTCTGGAGATTATTTATCAAAAAGTAACATTTTGTTATAGCACCAATAGTCGACCATACAGTAGGTATTTGGTCAAGAATATGGTGATATTTGATTTACTCCATATCGCCCAGCCCTACATCCAGGGCTTTTCAGACTGGGAAACAGCTAGTTACCACCTCTATTTATTTCAATGAGAGCCTGGTAGCTTTAGCACCCAGCCCAGTGTTAGTTGAAGTGTCTCTGGAGAATATGGTAGCTGAGAAACAAACTTTAGAACAAAAGAGAAAAGTGTTCATTGTAAGGAATGATGTACAGTAGTGGATCTAACAGGTATAGGGATTCCTGAGCCCATCTTCAGGATCAGGTTCAGGGTTGTGTGTGTGTGTGTGTGTGTGTGTGTGTGTGTGTGTGTGTGTGTGTGTGTGTGTGTGTGTGTGTGTGTGTGTGTGTGTGTCCAAATTCTGGCATTTTTTGTGCTTTTTCCAGCATTAATGTAAATATGCTAAACATTGTGTTACTATGGAATCCATCCATAACACCCATTTGTTTTGCCAACGCAGTTGGGCTTCAGGTCGCTTAGTGTCATTTTTTGTCATATTCATATGGAATTCTCCAAAAAAAGTGCAAGAAAAATATCTTCTCTACTACTGGTGAATGATGAATACTATCAGTTACAGAAAGGTCAGCCTCTCAGAACATGTCTGGCCATTAAAACAGACAGTTACATGTTCTGCATATTTTTGTGTTGTGGTTATCTTAATCTCTCTCTCTCTCTCTCTCTCTCTCTCTCTCTCTCTCTCTCTCTCTGTAATGTGTTTTAGCCGTGGTGCAAAGAGCAAAAATGTGTACAATTTGTTTCGGTGTTGGCACAAACAAATGCAAGAGTGTGGTACTTACAAATAGACACCGGAAACTACAATGTATATGGGTGCAAGGCAGTAACACAAAGGAATGCAGTTTTTGTGTTACTGTATCTGTTTTGTTACACCTTTTTCCTGTTTATCTCTAGTTGTTATTGATGTTTTTGTACTGATCTTGCTATTGTATTTCTTTGTTTTTACCTGGAAAAGTGCCTTTGAGTACCTTTTTTAAAGCGTTATATAAAATAAATGTATTATTATTTATTCCCAGTGCATTAGCGTCCATTTACAGACTGGGCTGATTAGTCGGGTTTAAGATTAGTTTACGGCGGGCGCCAGGATAGCTCAGTTGGTAGAGTGGACGCCCATATATAGAGGTTCACTCTTCGGCGCAGAGGGCCTGGGTTTGACTCTGACCTGCGGCCGTTTGCAGCATGTCATTCCCCCTCTCTCTGCCCTTTCATGTGTTCAGCTGTCCTGTAAAAATAAAGGCCGAAAATGCCACAAAAAATTAACTTTAAAAAAAAAAAGATTACTTTACGTCTAATAGTCAGAATACAGATTTGGCGCAGATCAGCATCCAGCCTGTCCTAACAACACAACTGCGATTGAGAAAGTCTGGTTGTTGAGTGTTGCTGAGATTTTTCTGCAGCTATTTTTAATTTAGTAATAACCTCGAAAAAGTACCAAATGATTTTTATTAAGTTTGATTTTCTTGCTTGTTCTCTCTCTCGTGCTGTCTCTTTATCTCTTTTTGATATAATAAAATTCCCTCAACAAGTACCAAATGGAAAGAAGTGAGAAAGAAGGTATTGCTAATTCATAATCTCTCTTGGGCAGATGTAGTGTTATTCCTTCTGTTGTTATTTTATACACACAGGCCCGAAATACACACACATTCATGTGTGGAGAGATGTCAGAGAGAGTGGGCTGCCTCATTACATTACATTACATGTCATTTAGCTGACTCTTTTATCCAAAGCGACTTACAATTAAGAGCTTTCAACTGTGAAGGTACAAACTCGAGACAACAAGTATTAAGTGCAAGTACAAAGAGACATATGAAAGTGCAAGTACATAGCTTTGAATAAGTAAAGCTACAAAGAGACGTATGAAAGTGCAAGTACATAGCTTTAAATAAGTAAAGCTACAAAGAGACGTATGAAAGTGCAAGTACATAGCTTTAAATAAGTAAAGCTACAAAGAGACATGACAGCGCAGGTTCAAGGTTTTTGAACGCTGCTGCGTTCTGAATGAGCTGCAGGGGTCGGATGGCACGTGCCGGCAAGCCAATCAGGAGGGAGTTGCAGTAGTCTAGACGTGAGATGACTAGAGCCTGAACCAGAACCTGGGCAGCCTTCTGCGTTAGAAGGGGACGTATCCTTCTGATGTTATGCAGCATGTATCTACAAGATCGGGTGGTTGCAGCAATGTTAGCAGTGAAGGAGAGTTGGTCGTCGAGTGTCACACCCAGGCTTCTTGGGTAGGAGAGCCTTTCCCTGGAATGAAAAGGAGCTCAGTCTTGTCAAGGTTGAGTTTCAGATGGTGTGTGGACATCCAAGAGAAGATGTCAGTTATAGAGGCCGAGATACGTGCTGCTACTTGAGTTTCAGACTCAGGAAAGGAGAGTATTAGTTGGGTGTCATATGCATAGCTGTGATGAGAAAAGCCGTGTGACTGAATGACAGACCCAAGAGAGTTGGTGTACAGAGAAAAGAGGGGACCCAGGACTGATCCCTGAGGAACCCCAGTTTTGAGTGGGCAAGGATCTGAGCTAGATCCTCTCCACGTTACCCGGTAGGTACGGTCTGTAAGGTAAGATGTGAGCAATGATAGCGCAGAGCCTGAGACACCCAGATTCTGGAGTGTCGAAATGAGGATCTGGTGGTTCACTGTGTCAAAGGCAGTAGAAAGGCAGTAGAAAGATTGGTTGTTCTAGCGATGTGAAGCTGCTCAGTGACAGCAAGGAGGGCAGTTTCTGTTGAATGACCAGCCTTGAAGCCAAACTGGTGGGGATCAAGAAGGTTGTTCTGGTGGAGATAGGTAGAGAGTTGATTATAAATGGCACGCTCAAGAGTCTTAGATAGAAATGGAAGAAGGGAGACGGGTCTATAGTTATTTACATCAGAGGAGTCGAGTGTTGGTTTTTTGAGTAGTGGGGTCACTCTTGCCTTCTTGAGGGCATTGGGGAAACAGCCAGTTGACAAGGAGATGTTAATGACATGAGTGAGGAAAGGAAGGAGGTCAGAAGCAATGGACTGGAGAAGGTGAGAAGGGATAGGATTCCAGGGGGCAGGAGGTTGGGCGGGCAGAGGTAATCAACGTAAGAATTTGATTTGGAGATAGAGGGGTGAAAGAGGAGAGAGTACTGGATGTGATGGATGGTAAGGTGATTTCAGAAGGTGTGGTGGAGAATGAAGAGCGTATGTCATCTATCTTTTTTACAAAGTAGTTGACAGAGTGGGTTGGTATCAGGGTGGAGGGAGGAGGTGGACTGGGGGAATCTAGCAGGTTAGATGATGGAAAAAAGTTTTTTGGGGTTTGAGAAAGAGGATTCAATTTTGGTTTGATAAAAAGAGCTTTTTGCTGCAGAAATAGAGGCAGCGAAGGAGGAAAGAAGAGACTGATAGGTAAGAAGATCAGCTGGGTGTTTAGATTTCCGCCATTTCCTTTCCGCTGCCCGTATAGTTGATCTTTCAGCATGCACTGAGTCAGATAACCACGGCGCTGGGGAGGACTTGCGAGCCTGTCGTGAAGTAAGAGGGCAGAGAGAGTCGAGAGAGGAGGATAGAGTAGAGAGTAGAGTGTCTGTGGCAGCGTTGGGAGGCATGGGTGAGAAAGGGTCAGATGGGGGGAGGGTTGATAAAGTACATGCCGACAGAGAAGAAGGAGAGAGTGAACGAATATTACGGCGGACAGGTATAGTGTCTCTTGAGATAGGGTTGTGAGCTTGGGATAGTGGCAGAGAGAAAGAGATGAAGAAGTGGTCTGAGGTATGGAGTGGAGTAACAGTGAGGTTGGATGTAGAGCAGTTTCTGGTGAATATGAGATCTAGGTGGTTGCCAGCTTTGTGAGTGGGTGGTGAAGGAGAGAGTGAGAGGGCAAAAGAAGAGAGAAGGTGAAGAAAGGCAGCCGATTTCTCGGTCTGGATGTCGAAGTCGCCCAGAAGTACCAGCGGAGGGCCAGTTTCAGGGATGTTTGAAAGAAGGACATCCAGCTCCTCCAAAAACTCCCCCAGAGGACCTGGTGGGTGGTAGATGACAATGATGACTAGTTGTACCGGATGCGTTATGGTGACAGCATGAAGTTCAAAAGAGAGTGAACTGTGGCAGTGGGTAGAGAGAGAATCTCCACTTGGGGTTAATCATAGGATGGTGCCCAAGAAGTTAGGGGTTCAGTTCCTGAACGGGCACCTCTCCAGCTACCCATCCACACTGTGTACTTGGGCTGAGGGGACTAGGCGTTCAAGGCCAGCTACTGCTGCCCCTAAAATGGCAAATGCTTGAGTTTCTGTATGTGTCGGTGAAGGGAGAAATGGAGAAATAATGAGATCACACCAGCAGCAAAACATTCTGACCCGCAGAAACACTGCATCACTTTGTAATGTCCTCTTCGAGTGTGCCATAAAAACAAATCTCCATGGCAGATATATAATTTAAGATCCATGGCAATCTGGACCTGCCTTTTTTGTAAAATAACAGAGCTAATAATTACTACTCTTAAAAGATTTTAAAAAAGCATGTACAGAAAATACTGTAGGCACTGAGCCCCCAGGAGAACTCAATCAAATGTTGTCAGTCAGTGTCTACTAATGCACTATATCTGACTAACCTCTGCGTTCAGTCTAGGGACTCAATGGAGTAACGGACTGAAATGTAATGCCTTAGATTTTGAAATAAATTCAGCATTTTTGGCCTTGAGAATATTTGTCTCTTCTTATCTCATCAGTGAAAAAAAATAAAGTTGTAGTGATACACCCAGCCCTAGCTAATCCAGAGTTAGGAATTAAAAGTAATGACCAGTAGGCTTCTGACGTCTTCATTTCTTACCGACATGTTTGCTCCTTTTCTTTAGCGCTGTGTACGGCTGTATGGTCCTGATCGGCTGAAGCTTCAACACAAGACTCCCCTCTGCATGACACCTGCCAGCACAGGTAATGATGTATGACTGCGCACACACACACACACACACACACACACACACACACACACACACACACACACACACACACACACACACACACACACACACACACACACACACACACACACACATTCATTTCAACCATTTAATTATGTCCACATGAAGAAAATGATACACGGACACAATTATTACAGATGCAGTACAATACATATGCAAACTCATGGGCCAGCGGCATGCAGCAGGTCTTCACAATGTCACTTAATAAACACAATACACAGTTCTTAAGGGTATAAGTAGCAGTACATTGCAAGCTGTTTAGCCCTCTTTTTGGCCATCCCAAGTTGCAGCCCTCTTATTACCAACCTGTGTGTGTGTGTGTGTGTGTGTGTGTGTGTGTGTGTGTGTGTGTGTGTGTGTGTGTGTGTGTGTGTGTGTGTGTGTGTGTGTGTGTGTGTGTGTGTGTGTGTGTGTGTGTGTGTGTGTCCTAGGCTACCAAATATGAAAACGAGTATTCTGCACCTATAGCCTAGCTCTGAGATGGTGTTTAGGAGTGGTTGGTATTTAACTACATTGGTGTAGAAAACACACACACACACACACACACACACACACACACACACACACACACACACACACACACACACACACACACACACTGTGTCTGCTGCAAGGGCTGGCAAAGAGCAACAGTTGCCAAATAGACCAGCATGCTTGGATGTGTGTGTGTGTGTGTGTGTGTGTGTGTGTGTGTGTGTGTGTGTGTGTGTGTGTGTGTGTGTGTGTGGGTGTGTGTGTGTGTGTGTCCTTAGTCCAGAGGACAACTGGCGGAGTTTAGCTCTTGAGACCGTATTGGCTCTTTTTTGTTGCACAGGGAGTTGGTTGAACTCCCAGGAAGTAGCGTATAAAGCCATAAACAGCCAGCACACAGAGCTGGAGCACATTATTCAATTTTCATTTCATTCATGTTTTACTCTGTCAGCCAGCTAAAAGCTGCAGCTCATCACTACTGTCCTGGACACAGAGCTAGGAAAAGAAAGGAGGAGGAGGATGTCTGTCAAATTTGATAAACATTTTTTGTGTGTTTTTTGTTGCTTTATTTGAATTTTTGCAGTGCAGAGTTGTCAGCATTCTTTCAGAACTTGTGTGGAGGCATGTGTTTATAATGTTAAACTGTTACACACATTAAACAATGATAAATACACCAACTTTTTTATCAATCTGTGTATTTCCAAATTAATTAGTGGATCATTGTTGAGCACAGACAGACAATGCGACACCAATGTGAATTTAGAGTGCACCTTATAATAGATATTATTAAACTGACTGACATATGTGAACACTGACTGTGGAAGGATAATATGTGCATATTTTACATGAATAAGCCATAACAGGAGCTATATTATTTCTGCTGTGATTGCTAGATGATGATAGCTCACTTTTGCATCTACTTTTGTGTAAATAGTCATGACCTGCAATACATAATATGGATGATAATGACAGTAAACGTCAGAAAAGATCTAGCAAGCCCCTAGTAATACATATTACAACAGTGATACTGTAACACAGCTTCTGTGTCACAATACAACTATATGAATAAAGCTAAAATGTTAATGTTAAAAAAAAAAATTCCGAACGACAATTCTTTTTTATTTCTATCTTTTAGTGTTGTTTTTTAACGAGGCTTTAGAGATATGAAAATGAATATCAGAGACGGGAGCTATTTGTTTCTCCCATCTGTTAAACTGAATCATTTCAAGTAGCCTCCTCCTTGTTGCCTTCGTCTTGCTTTTCTTGTCTCCTACCTGTCTCTCCTCCTCATCTCCCCCCCACCACACGCACACACACACACACACACACACACACACACACACACACACACACACACACACACACACACACACACTAATCTTGCTCTTTTTCAGACAGCTCTTTGGGTTATAAAAAACACCATGATATATGATGTTGTCTGACCAAAACACTAAAAGGTCCCACAGCGATCTAAACAGCACAGTATGCTCCAACTTACACATGCATGCACACAGGAAAACACACACACACACACACACACACACACACACACACACACACACACACACACACACACACACACACACACACACACACACACATCACACACACACACACACACACACTGTGATTTCGGAATAATGTCCACATCAACAGTTTTTCTGTTTGGTCGATCTACTTTTCTCTCCCACTAAACTCCCAAGTGGGTATGTTGGCATTTTAGTGGACAAAACACACACACACACACACACACACACACACACACACACACACACACACACACACACACACACACACACACACACACACACAATAGGGTAACTACATAGGCTTACATACTCTTACTGAAATTTGTGGTTTAAAACTGAAAAATGATGTTGAAGTTTTATAGCTCTGCCAATGTAATACTTGTTGGGGAAAATGTAAGGTCTAGTTAGTTTTAGTTAGTTAGTTTAAAAATAGCATCAACCTTTGATCGATGTTTTGCCTTCTTTATTGAACAAAACTGCCCCACTAAGTCTACACAATTCTCAGTTCCTTCGCAATCCTCCATTCCTTCATCAGAGAAAAAACTGACTTTGTTTTATACTAAAAGCTAACAATGCTAGCTTGTTTGTGATATCAGGTTGACATGGTCTTTATTCATTGGGGTCATGTTTTCTCAGTCAAACAGAAACCTGTACTTGTTGACCTGTGTGTGAGACAGAGAGCGAGAGATGAAACAACAGACAATAAATAATGGGTTTTAAGATAGCCAGCGTTAATGCATAGTATTTATATATTTGCTAAGGGTTTTGCTAATAAACAGACCAAATGAGAGATGTTCATCCTTATTTGTTGTGTATTATCATGGTTCATGCAGTGATTACTGTGTTTGCAGATTTTTCATTAGGCAGACATGATAAGACAATAAGTAGCTTTAGCAAATAGCCAGATGAACACAGCCATCTTCAAGCTGTGCTGATGATGGTCTGACGTTATATATTCTGATGGTTCTAGGCAATGTGGGATGGTAATGCTAATTTCTCTTTGAGACATACATTTGAATCAGGAGAGACTTCCTTGCAAATATGAAAAGATTTATTGTACAGGACAAAATATGAAGTGCAAAGTCTCTGGAGATTAGACTCCATCAAATCCATAAATTATGTAGGGGGATACATATGTAGGGGGATACATATCCCCCGATGGAGTCTAGACACTGGTGGTGGTGACGAAGGTGCACAGGAACCAATCGAGAGTGCCAAGAGGTAGTCAGTCGACGATACCCGAAGTACTTGGGTGATACTACCGGTGGTTGAAGGGGAGGAGGTGGGACGCACTATATTCCTGAAACAACAACTGACAACCAGATAGGAGAGAGCATGTAAAACAAGATGTCATGCTGTGATTGGCTTGCAATACATGGCTGTCTCTGATTGGTTTAACCGAAACAGCTGAACCCGGTTGACTAATGACAAGTAAATGCCCAAGAACAGCTGATCAATTAAAGGTGATGTAAAAAGGAGTTTGAAGTAATCCTGAAAGAACTTACGCTGAGCTCCATTAGTCCCCTAACACTCATGTATTCCTGATTAGGTTGAGTACAAACATATTTGTAAAGTCAAGGCCATTACTGTCATTTTGATTTCCTATAGCACTCTATACATATAGTGTTTCACTGCTCTGCAGCCATGTTCACTGATTACTTTTGACATGACTCATAATGGAATGAATACTGGAGTGAGGAATGTATGTGGGTGTAAGTATAAGCTATTTGTATTTCAGTGGCTTGCCTTTGTTTACCTGAGTACAGAGAGACAAATTGCTGTCAGCTTTGGTTGATGTGGCAGTAAATGAGTGGAGAATCCTAAAAGCTAGTGGATATTTTGTGATAGTAACCACAGTGTGTAGGATGGCATTTTATTCTGGAATAGCTATTTGCTACATTAACACTGAAGCCTCAGTCGAGAAATCTGCATGATAGAAGATTAAGACAACAAATAAACTACCCTATGGATTTCCATAATGGATTTTAGGAATACGTTTTGCGTTTGATTCCTGCATTCATAGAACATCGTATCATAAATGCTCGCTAACTTTTAGGTTCCATCGGAATAATACGTTTTATTTTTAATGTGAGCCAATGGCATCTGCGTGATTTCAGCTATATTTCTTTGTTCTGTTGTATATTGCAGTGTGACATGCATGGTAATGACATTAACACTTTTCTTTACTTGTTCTTTATGATTCCAACACTTCCTTCACTTAACGGTCTGTCAAAGATCATTTTAGGTTTATACCTTAAAACGCCTGAAGGTCTGACAGTTCTGGATGACAAAGAGCTGCCCTGCTCGCATGGTGTTTTAAAAGCAAGAAAGATGAGCACAATAAAAAATGTAATGAGAGTTTTGAGGGTGAATAGACCTTTTTCCTTGTTCTTTATGACACAACAGCATAAACCATAAAAAAGACAGCCACATTTTCAACGATTTCCTTTGCTTTAAGCTCTTCCCTTAGAGTACATTTCAGATTTTGATTACATGGAGTACATTTCGAATTTCTAAAGGTTGACTGTTGCCCCCTAATCCACTTTTCTCTATCTTCACGTCCTGACTTGGGCCCTTGAGCTTGGCCCTGAGGGAGTATAAAAGCCAATCAAGTGGCTTTAACTGTAGGTTCCTGTGGGACCATAAAGACAAATAAAAAGGCCAGGAAATATTGGCGAAAAAATGAAGAATCCTCTTGTTAGGTGTTAATCACAGCCATTTTTCACATATACTTACTCTCATAAAACACACACACACACACACACACACACACACACACACACACACACACACACACACACACTGTTCGGTGGCATTTTATTGTTCTGCATATTTGACCCGGTTCTGCCCAGACCACATTCTGCTCTTGCCATTTTTCCTGAAAGCGACAGGATTCTTGAAGTAGACTAATCGTCTTCCGATGATGCTAAGCTCTAGAAAGCACATATTGACTGAGCGGAAGATTATTAGTTGGGCATTTAAGGCCTTTGTTGTATAGGACAGCTGAAGACATGAAAGGGGAGACAGCGGAGAAATGACATGCAGCAAAGGGCCGCAGGTCAGAGTCAAACCCGCGGCCGCTGCGTCGAGGAGTGAACCTCTGTATATGGGCATGCGCTCTACCAGGTGAGCCACCCAGGAGCCCCAGGGGGTGGACCTTTTAAATTGAAAACAGCTTCAGCAGGAGTTTACCTACAAGGTTTGATAAACTGATATGTCCAAGTGCTAAACGTATAAAAAAAAAAGACTTGGGTAAAACTAGTATTCAGAGATAGATAGATAGATAGATAGATAGATAGATAGATAGATAGATAGATAGATAGATAGATAGATAGATAGATAGATAGATAGATAGATAGATAGATAGATAGATAGATAGAAAGGAAAAAAATTATATGTATGTATATATATATATATATATATATATACACATTTCTAGAGTTTAGAAAACCCAGAAATCCCCCGATGGAGTCTAGACACTGGTGGTGGCGACTAAACCCAAAGAAGGGGTCCGTGAGCAAAACGAAGACCAAGACCTCCGGTCAACGATGCCTGGAGGTGGAAGGGGAGGAGGTGGGTCGCACTTTCGTCTGAAAAGACAACTGACAGAAGCAGGGGAGAGAACAGATTTAAAACATGGTTGTTGTGCTGTGATTGGCTTGAAACAACCGTGCCTGATTGTAATTGGTTATGTGACGTAAGTTACTTCCCACCCACAGATGATGCGACTTACCAGCTGATTAAGAGTGTGTAACATTAATGACGTCTCCCTGACTGAATTTACGCTGAGCTACATTAGTTGAGAATCCCAGAGTCGACTTGCAATTTTTCAGTTGAACACTGCACTAGCTGCGTCATTATTAAACAGAGAGCAACAGGAAGCAGCAAGGCAGGCCGTAAACCGATTCTTGTTTTAGAATGACCTAACTACCAAACTAACTGTAATACAGGGTGATGGAAGAGCAGAGAAATGCCATGCAGAGCAGCGCGGCTCGTTTCTGTTCCTTAAGTTGGTCAAACTACACCAGTACAACCTCTTCTACTGCCTCTTTGCCAGAAGAGTTGGAGTCGGAGTGGAGCAGCAGCTTTGTGGACTGTGCTGCAACAGGGTAGAGGGGAAAAGCATGAACCACAGGTACATGACAAAATGAGTCAACTTGTAAATTGTAATTAAAAGCTAACAACATTAGGTCATTAAAACGTTTTAAAAAGCATTCAATTTGAAGTGTGCAGATTTTCAGTATTCTTATTAAGTGTAATACACGCTCAGTGACACTCTCACTTATGAAGCAGTTGAGATAAAAGCACTGGCCTCACCCATATTTGTTTTATTCCAGAGTTTAGTGAAGACACATCAGTTGTTACTGACATCCATCCATCTTCGTCCGCTTATCCGGGGTCGGGTCGCGTGTGCAGCAGATCCAGCAGGGGACCCCAAACTTCCTTCTCCCGAGCCACATTAAAGGGATACTTCACCGATTTAGCATTCAGCTTTGTATCAGTAGAAACCCGGTAGTATTTCTGAATGACCGTGCGTCCCTCCTTCATATCCCCCTGAGACAGGAGATCTCTGCATTGGGGGTCTGGAAAAAATCTTCCGATGACGTAAAATGACGATTTTTGCGTCATCGGAAGATTTTTGGCCAGAGGCAAAAGACTACAGCCAGTATTAGGAGCTACTTCCGCATGTTTTCAACCCGCCCATCACCGGAAGCGAGCTGATCTCAGCCGGAAAAAAAACGAAATGTCAGCCATCTTGAATCTTCGCTAAACAGGGCTCTCTCTTCTCAGCAGCACACTTTTACAACAATTATGTGCATTCAAACTACCGCACGTGTACCACCGTGATATATCGGTACAGATCGGAGAATATGCAGGAAACGTTATTACAGACGGAATAATCGGCACACTACGAGAGCTTCGCATGCACGGAGACCAGCATGGAGACCAGCACGGAGACCAGCACGGAGACCAGCACGGTGACCAGCACGGAGACCAGCACGGAGACCAGCACGGAGACCAGCGGTCTCGCTCGATGCCCCGAGCCAGGTAGGGGACATCCTCGTCGGCTAGGTGGGAAGCTAACGCTAGCCGGACACCTGTCCCATCAATCCTGCTTGCAAGTGTCCGTTCATTAAACAACAAACTGGACTACATCCAACTTCAACGATGCTCCCAACGCGAGTTCAGAGACTGTATTTTTTGTTCTTGTGGAAACATGGCTGAAGAACAGCGTACCAGACTGTCCAGCTACCAGGACTGCTAGCCCTCCGACGATCCGAGCTAGAGATGGTCTGTCACTGGGTAAAAGACTCGTGAAGGTGAGCTGTGTTAACACGGACTGGTGCAGAAATGGGGTGATTTGTATCCAACTAACTGCTAACCGCTGGAGTTTGTGACTGTTACATGGCGACCATTCGACATTCCACGCTAATTCACGGCTGTGTTTATACTCGGTGTTTACAGCCCACCAAGCCTAATGCTAGTATGCTTAGCTGAACGTTACGGAGTTATGTGTGTGTGCACTAAAGGTAGCCTGTTTCGTATGTCGTTTTTATATAATGTCGTTTTTATATAATGTCGTTTTTATATAATGTCGTTTTTATATAATGTCGTTTTTATATAATGTCGTTTTTATATAATGTCGTTTTTATATATTTTAAATGTGTAACACCACTTGAGCCACAGTGAAACATTGTTTCGTGTATATGGTTGAAATAACAATAAAACACATTGACTTGAGTTGAATGCCTCTGTCTGTCTGTCAAGCGGTTGGCGTGGCTTGGGAGTGGACTCAAAGCAGCGAAGCGAAGTGCATTCTGGGATTTGGTGTCTTTCATCCATATGAGCCAAAAACACATTTTCTGGCTTTTCTCGGCCTAGAAGGCACCAATTAAGAAAAAAAAAAAATCACATTTCTAGAGATATAATCCCTCCTCCTAGTCCTGGGTCTTCCCCGAGGTCTCCTCCCAGCTGGACGTGCCTGGAACACCTCCCTAGGGAGGCGCCCAGGGGGCATCCTTACCAGATGCCCAAACCACCTCAACTGGCTCTGACCAATATCCCGCTCCATTGTCCCCTCACTCGCGAACAAGACACCAAAGTATTTTAACTCCTTCACCCAGACATGTATCTGTTTAATTGGATGTACAACATATAGATTCAGCTGCTATCTTTATTTTTATTATATTATATTTACACAAACTTACAAGTACTGAGACTCATACAGACCTGTACACACACAAACACACACACACACACACACACACACACACACACACACACACACACACACACACACACACACACAGTATACATTTTCACACCCAAAAGGTGTACATTCATGGAAGTCTTTATCCACGGAACTTAAATCCCAAACAGTCAGTAATATTGAGTTAACTGAAGTTAACTGTTCACACAATACAGTAATGTCCATCCATCCATCCATCGTCATCCGCTTATCCGTGGTCGGGTCACGGGGGGAGCAACTCCAGCAGGGGACCCCAAACTTCCCTTTCCCGAGCCACATTAACCAGCTCTGACTGGGGGATCCTGAGGCGTTCCCAGGCCAGGTTGGAGATGTAATCCCTCCACCTAGTCCTGGGTCTTCCCCGAGGCCTCCTCCCAGCTGGATGTGCCTGGAACACCTCCCTAGGGAGGCGCCCAGGGGGCATCCTTACCAGATGCCCGAACCACCTCAACTGGCTCCTTTCGACATGAAGGAGCAGCGGCTCTACTCCGAGCTCCTCACGGATGACTGAGCTTCTCACCCTATCTCTAAGACGCCAGCCACCCTCCTAAAGAAACCCATTTCGGACGCTTGTACCCTGGATCTCGTTCTTTCGGTCATGACCCAACCTTCATGACCATAGGTGAGGGTAGGAACAAAAACTGACCGGTAGATCGAGAGCTTTGCCTTCTGGCTCAGCTCTCTTTTCGTCACAACGGTGTGATAAACTGAGTGTAATACCGCCCCCGCTGCGCCGATTCTCCGACCAATCTCCCGCTCCATTGTCCCCTCACTCGCGAACAAGACCCCAAGGTACTTAAACTCCTTCACTTGGGGTAAGGACTCATTCCCTACCTGGAGAAGGCACTCCATCGGTTTCCTGCTGAGAACCATGGCCTCAGATTTTGAAGTGCTGATCCTCATCCCAGCCGCTTCACACTCGGCTGCAAACCAATCCAGTGAGTGCTGAAGGTCACAGGCCGATGATGCCATCAGGACCACATCATCTGCAAAGAGCAGCGATGAGATGCCCAGCCCACCGAACTGCAACCCCTCCCTACCACGACTACGCCTCGATATCCTGTCCATAAATACTACGAACAGGATTGGTGACAAAGCGCAGCCCTGGCGGAGGCCAACCCTCACCTGGAACGTGTCCAACTTACTGCCGAGAACCCGGACACAGCTCTCGCTTTGGTCATACAGAGATTGGATGGCCCTGAGAAGGGACCCCCTCACCCCATACTCCCGCAGCACCTCCCACAAAGTCTCCCGGTGTATTGTCCCATACAATACAGTAATGTGAGTTATTTAAATTAGCTGGATACATGGGTAAACGTCATTTGCTTTTACCAGTGTATAGCCTTTTAACATCCCAGTTACTAGATAGTAAATGCTGTAAACATATTCTTTGAAAATCTTTACAATCATTCCCCGAAAGAACCAAGCAGCCCTTCCTTGTTGTGCCAAATTTTTTTCAAAGCTTGCCATTTTCAGCATGTAGCTTGCTAGCTCGAAGTTGTTTCCCATGTCGAAGGGATTTTAAATGGCAACACACAGAGAGCGGAAGGTAAGGGGCAAAGGCACAGGCTTCCATTGATCCAGATTAGTTTAAATTGACAACAATATCAGCATGCCAAAATCATCTGTGAGTCTGAATATAGCCTCAGACCCCAAAGTGGTTAATGAACCATCTCATAATTTTCTTTCTCTGACGAATATACTTGTTATCTGTAACTGTTGGTATGTTGCTGATTCAGCATTCCCAACTATTGTTATTCGGTTCTTTCTTTATTTGGTGGGAATGCTGATTCAGCATTCCCAACTATTGTTATCCTGTTCTTTATATCTTATTTTTATTTTTCTTCCGTATGTGTTTGACTCTGTTACTTCTGCATACTTTCAGCTATTAAAACCATTCAACTTTTAAAATCTTCAGCTCTTTCAGCAGACAATGGGACTTCAACTATTTTTCTACTATTTATACTTTTTTAAATATTAAGCTTTTAAATATTTTATTTTACCATTAAAGTCAATTAGAGCAAGCTTCAAATCCTTCAAATCCTCTTCTGCTTCAAAATGTATCTCCTACATTCTTTCACCTAGAGACGTGATTCAAACGATTTAAACGATTCACGAGCAATTCAGGTATTAGGCTACTGCTTTTCAGTTTGATATCTTTTACAGTTTTTGTGAAAAAGCTGTTTAAGTTTAGTGATCTTTTCAGGATTTGTTTACGTTTCAAATGATTTAGAGTGTGTGATGTCACAGATTAGAATGTGGCGCTTCAAAAGAATCATCTTAGTTCCTTCTCTATGAATTGCTCTTACACCCACAATTTTAACTTGACATGCACAATTTATACATCAAAACCAGCCATTGTGCTCAGTTATGCGATATGACTTTTGGCTCGGTGAGCTTCCAAATGACCACAGTTCCACACCTTAGTCCATTCGCGGCCACGTAAAACATGCACCACATTTCCCAACAAAACACATAGTGAACCACTTAAAATTGCTGATATGCCCACATTTTTCAGTTTATCCATATAAATTTGATATGTGTACGTTCAGGAAGGCCTTGTGGTGGTCATGATTACATCATTTGACTGATACCGCTTTTCATTTTGGCAGTCTGAGCGTTTGTTTCAGAGGTCGCTCAGTGGCTGTGGATACCTGCAGTGTGTGACATAGATGACAGTTAACAGCAGGTGCAGCTCATCACAGACATCAAAGCGTGTTTACAAACAGTCACGGGTCATTAGTAGCCATGGCAACACTTTCACAGACAGTCAAGTTGAATAGTACAGATTCCACAGTACAGCACTCCCTCTCTCTCTCCCTTTCACTCTCTCTTTCTATCACTCTCACTCTCTCTCTTCTCTTTCTCTGTTTCTCTTTCTCTCTCTCTCTCTCTCTCTACTTTCAGCCTTTTTAGTCAAGTTATTTGAATTTCCACTTTTGCCAGTATTACAGTTTAGCTTCCAGATTTTCTTTAGAAATGTATTTCAGATCTTGCAGTTCAGCTTCCAACTTCAAAGTTTTTCAGCAGTGCAGTGCGATCCATTTGAGATTTTTCAAACAATTTTGTGTTTCTCACAGCATTTGTAAATCTTCCATACGTATTCATGATTTTAAAAGCTATTCAATTCAGTTTAGCGTCAGCTTTTCAATAAACCTTTAAATATTGCACACTTTTATTTAAAGGTGCAATATTTAGGTTAATTTTTTTAATGAAATTCATGTCCATACATTTCCACCTATTCTCACTACTTCAGCTTCTTCTTACGGATTTAAGCTATTCATCCAGTTTAGCTTTAGCAATTTAGCTATTCAGCATTCCCACGCATTTTTTGCATGAAATGCATTTTCTAGTCTTTGTAATTAACTTTACTTGGATAAATAAGAAATGTGAAATGTATGTTTGCCTTTTCAACCAGTATTTGTGCATATAAGTTTTGCTGGAAATGCCCTCAATTTAAAGAGTTGCCATTTTGACCTTATCTCCACACTTGACACTGAGGCTATAGATTAAATACACTGAACAATACTCTTAAGGGTTAATTTGTTGGTTTTTGTCCTAGCTGCTACTCTTGAACTTGATTGTGTTTGATTCCACGTAAATTTATACTGTTGTTCATTCCATTTAACACGTTACATGTTCATTCATTGCAGAGAACAAAAGCCTGTAGCCCCTCCAAGACTACAGCAATCAAAGGCCTCTGTTGATGAGGATCCAGCTAGTTATTAGCAAGGTCTCATTAGCATATTGTTGATGTAATTGTATACTTAATTGTTAATTAGGAGGCCAATTGCTAATTTCATTGATTGAATATGTAATTAATGTGTAGGAAGTTGTATTAATGCAGTAGTGAAGTGAGTGGAGAAGGTTTCATTGGGCAGAAGTGACTGTATGATTCTGTTCATTATTTCCATTGTTAATGGCTGCAGGTATAATTGATTGGCTATGTAACGTTAATCCTGTTTGAGCATGTAAGGCCACTAATTTAAAAAACAAAATGTCTTTGTTGAACATGACTAGGCTTAAACCTTTCAGCTAAAGCATTGCACATACTGTAATTACACACAAACTATCACTATGTATAGAATAATCAGCTGGATACAGCTGAATGAACAGCACATACATTACCAGTTCAGTACTTCAACATGCTGTCTTTTGTTGTGGAGGTTTGCTCTCAGTCTTGGTTGCTATGGAAAACGTGCACACTACACAATACAGTTCGTCCTTTATGGTTTCAATTCATGTCATTTGTACAGTTTTCACTTGTATGGTCCTGACTAAATGTTTTGAATCACAATCATATCAAAACACTTTTGGGATATACTATGCACTCACTTACTAAATAAGGACATTGACTGCAACAATACATTCTAACTATACAGTGGAGGGCAGGCCTGGACAGGAAAGGATGCAATCATACTTTATCGAGGCAAAGGTTTCAGGTGATCTGCCAAACTCATTGTAGATTTGTGATAGCCTATTTTCAGCCTAGTTTTGTTAGGTACAGTTTATTTATTTATTTTATTTCAGACACGTAAATAATGGTCCATAGTACAGAATTAATATAAAAAAGAAGACACACAAGAACAATACATTTATCTACTTATAGGCTCATAAGCCAGTGAGTCCAAATAACAGAGGAGTATTGCACCAGGCTTAGTCCAGGATTGGTCAATGCAGTGATGATACTGTTCGCCGAGCTCGAAAGCCTGCACATGCACCTGTACATAAGATTTCGCAGTACAGCAGGGCAATTTGGCAAACCCACGTTCACAAACATTTGGCTTGCACTACTCCATCGTGGGACCCTCAGTAACATCCGCAAGGCATCATTATACGCTACAGTTAGCTTTTGCATACTACTCTTTTTGTAGCGTCTCCACAAGTGTGCAGTATACATGGTAGTGCAATACACCTTGAAGAGTCGGATTTTAACAGGTATTGAGCACATTCCAAACCGGTGGATCAGCATGTTAGCCTGTCCATAAAGCATTCCACACTGTCTTTGAATGTCTCTGTCATCAGACAAGTCTGCAGTCACATAGTGCCCCAAATATTTACATTCATTAGTGACCTTAAGTCTGTTACCTGAAAAGAAGAAATCAGGGAATGTCAGTTTGGAGTCCTCCCTGCTCCATGCTATCATAATATTACTTTTCTTTGAGTTGTATTTTATATCAAAATTTATTCCATACTGAGAGCACACGTGCAACAGCTCTTGTAACCCTGCGCTATACGGACTAAAAATAACGAGGTCATCAGCGTACATTAAGTGGTTAATGGTACTGTTGCCAACCCTACAGCCCGTTCCACATTCATTTAAAAACCTTGACAATTTGTCCATATAAACATTAAATAAAAACGGAGACAAGATGCTGCCCTGTCTTACTCCATTTGACACACATAAGCAATTTCCCCATTTTACAGACATTAACTGATGGCCATACCAAAAAACAAGAATTCTCACAAGACATTTTGGAGCACCTGTCTATACAACTTAGAGAATAATTTTTCATGGTTTACATAGTCAAAGGCCTTTGAGGCATCAATAAAACACATAAAAATGGTTGTATTTTGTCTATTGTACAGATCCAAGATTTCTTTCAAAGCAAAAATGCACATATCTGTTCCATGTTTGGGTTTAAAGCCAAACTGGTGATCAGATGTCAGAAAAAACTCTTCCATCTTATTAAGAATGGACCTTTCCAGTACTTTAGACAAAGTACTGGCCAGAGCTATAGGTCTGTAATTGTCTTTACTGTTGATTTTGCCAGTTTTATCTTTTACAATTGGAACTAAAATGACAGACAATAATTGATCAGGTGACTCCATGTATTAGGAATCCTGTAAAACAAATAGCGAGCAAAGGATACAGTTTACTGCTAGCATATTTTAAATGCTCAGCAGATACCCCGTCTGCACCACATGCCTTGTTGTACTCCAGCTTCATCACTATCTCAATGACTTCTTGTGGAGTGACAATCACATCTTCACTCCTCTCAATTTTGTCAACAGTAAAAGATTCACTCTTAACAGCATTACAAATCTCAAAGTAGTGTTTTTGCCACATCTGTGCAATCTGTTCTGCTCCATTTACACCATCAATATGTGTTGGTAGGGATAATTTATTACTGTTCATTCTTTTTATTTCTTTCCAAAAGTCTGTAGGGCTATTGCTTTGCAGTTTCCTAGCTAATAAGTCTGCCTTAAGAGTGTTCTCATTATTTTTAATAAACCTTAGTGCATATTTAAAATTTGCCCTTGCTTTCTTCATGTACTCAAAGACATGACCACACTTGGGTCTGCCTGATTCAACCCAAGCATTGAATGCCTTTCTAGCCTCAGCATGGGACTGCTACACATATTCATTCCAGCCTGGTTTAACTTTAAATGTCTTCATCTTACACAGAGGTTGACTTGAGACACGGAGAGAATCTACAATCTTATCATACAATGTGCACAGTTCAACTCTGTGTTGCTGATTCTGACAGTCAATATCATTACAGGTTACAGCACTTTTAGGCAGCTCAATATTACTCAACATGATTTCAGTCTGGCCTGTATATGTACATATGTCCTCTTTCGTTATGGTGGACCACTTAATTTTTCCAGCTTGCGTGTCATTGCCCATACACTTAAGAGATGGCACTTTGCCCACATTCAACACAAAAGAGAAGGGCACATGGTCCAAAATAGCAAATTCATAGTTGATCCGGATGGATACAATAGAATCATGAGCATCACTGGTACATATACAATGATCTCACCAGGAGGTGGTATGCCACGCCTCACTAATGTAAGTATAACTGTCGTTTGGTAAAAGTGCTTCACTGGCGAGAGATAGACTATTTTCTGAGCAAAAATGTTTTAAATGATAGCAAACAAGGACCTATTATCTGAGAGATCCGCATTGAAGTCCCCCACAATAAAGGTGCTGCTAGAAGCATTATCATGTATATAAGCCATAATATAGGCCAGCCTATTGAGGTTCTCAGATTCATTGTCAGAACATTCATATGGTGTATATATGTTCAGTATTGTTAACTTTTTATCCTCACAACATAATTCCACCCCTATAGCCCAGGCAACATTAAGCCTAACCACTTTAATCAGATGGTCATACTTTTTTCGCCACAACACCTCCAGGAATTCTGCCACGGATGATCCTGGTACTACAGTCCGTGGTAGACTCCCCTGCCCCATAGAAGTCTTCATGTATAGAGTTCTGTTTTTCTAAGTCCTGTTTGGATAAGAAAGTCTCCTGCACACACAATATATCATAAGTTTCTAAAAGCTTGTTTACAACAAGGCGGCGAGCTTTGTCGGCTTCATCATGCCCAACACGTAATCCACGGACATTATATGATCCAATTACCTTTCTTTACCACCGTACTCCACTCCGAGGGCCGTGGTATAGCGATCATGGTCTCACCCGCGCGGCCCGTCCCTCTCGACAATATGCGCGGGGGTGCCATTTCATCCTCCGTCTCCGTCAATAGTACAGGGGCCGCTTCATAGGCTTGTTGACCAGCGTCTCCATAGGCTTGGCCTGGTGGTACACGCCACCTTTCCAAGGCAGACAATCGCTGCTCCACAGCCGCCGCGGCCGCCTTCGCGTACTCATTCTCCCTTGTCTGAGTTTCCAAAGTCACTCTCAGATCGGCTACCTCCCTTCTCAGCTGCTGTGATCTGCTGAGTAACGCAGATGCGTCCACATGCTCGAATCCAACAGGAGGGAGCTCATCCAGATTGTGCGATATAAATCTGGGGATATTTTCTGTTGTGCTTTACACAGCGTACTGAAGACGGGCACTTTTCAAACAGCAGCCGTTTGGACTCTTCAATCCATTCAGAAGAGAAATTGTTTAACACCAGCAAAACAATTTCATCATAGGCCAGTGTTTTCATTTTGATGACAATAAAGTTTAAAAGTTCATCCTCAATGATCACTTTACCATCGGTAGTTGTATACACATAAATCTCAGTTTTTCTGCTTAAGATTCCAGCTCCTCCAGCACGCAAAGCCACACTTGTCGCATCTTGTTCAATCCCTGGTGTACAACAATAATGATTCATGTGTTATGAAAAAAAATATATATATCTGGCAATTGACTTTTTGGTTGACATGTGTGCACATTTTGAAATTATACCATACTTTGACTTAAATAAAAAAATTAATAAAGTGGGATTACTATTCCTTATTTAATGGGCTATTCAGTATTTTTAGGTAATGCATATATAATACAACTAATGAAATGAATGAATGAAAAAAAGAATAATTTCACACATTGATCTGGACGTTGATTACCATGGCAACGATCAAAGCTTTGACACATTTGGGTCAGCTCTACTGTACAGACTATATATAGTAGGTGGCATATTCCTTTAAAGGGATACTTCACCGATTTAGCATTCAACTTTGTATCAGTAGAAACCCGGTAGTATTTCTGAATGACCGTGCATCCCTCTCTCATGTCCCCCTGAGACGGGAGATCTCTGCATTGGGGGTCTGGAATAAATCTTCCGATGACGTAAAATGACGATTTTTGCGTCATGTGGACATCCTCATCGGCTAGGTGGGAAGCTAACGCTAGCCGGCCACCTGTCCCATCCATCCTGCTTGCAAGTGTCCGTTCATTAAACAACAAACTGGACTACATCCAACTTCAACGATGCTCCCAACGCGAGTTCAGAGACTGTTGTTTTGTGCTTTTGTGGAAACATGGCTGAACAACAGTGTACCGGACTGTCCAGCCACCAGACCTGCTAGCCATCTGAGCTAGAGATGCTCTGTCGCCTGGTAAGAGACTTGTGAAGGTGGCCTGCGTTAACACGGACTGGTGCTGAAATGGGGTGATTTGTATCCAACTAACTGCTAACCGCTGGAGTTTGTGACTGTTACATGGCGACCATTTGACATTCCACGCTCATTCACGGCTGTGTTTATACTCGGTGTTTACAGCCCACCAAGCCTAATGCTAGTATGCTTAGCTGAACTTTACGGAGCCTATAATGTGTGTGTGCACTAAAGGTAGCCTGTTTTGTATGTCATTTTTATATAATATTGTTTTTATATATTTTAAATGTGTAACACCACTTGAGTCACGATGAAACATTGTATCGTGTATATGGTTGAAATAACAATAAAACACATTGAGTTGAGTTGAATGCCTCACTGTCTGTCTGTCAAGCGGTAGGCGTGGCTTGGGAGTGGACTCAAAGCAGCGAAGCAAAGTGCATTCTGGGATTTGGTGTCTTTCATCCATATGAGCCAAAAACACATTTTCTGGCTTTTCTCGGCCTAGAAGGCACCAATTTCAATTTCTTTTCACATTTCTGCTACATAAGTGACTCAATTTAAAGATATATTCAGCTTTCCAGCGGTGACATATGCCTTTAAGTTTGGGCTTTGTCTTCAAACAGGACTGAGAAGAAATTGGACAAATATCTTTCCATTTCTTCCTCAATTTTTGTTTCCTATCAACAGCTACCCTTTCAGTCTGTTATATGCTCTTCATCTTGTTGACTTCTTTACCTCAATCTCCTGTTTCCCCTGTCCTTTTTGTTCTGGTACCCATGTGGCCTTTTTTAGATTGTCTCAATGAGAAGTGAAGATGACTCTCTGTCTATTATTGCTCTCACTTTGTCTCTCGCCTATTTCTCTCTGCTCGCCCCAACCCCCTCACTCTTATGATAGATCTCCCAACTGAGACAGGAGTAACAGGGGCTAACATATCGTTAAAGATACGCACACACACACACGCACACACCCTACAGAGATGTTTTTCTGTTAGCACACGGCTAATGGGACACAGTGTTTGTTCACAGCCCCAGATCCTTACTGTCCTTACTCTGACACACACAGACAGGAATTTGGTGAAGCAAAGTATTCTGCCAGTTGTACAGAGAGATGGCGCGTGAGGGAGAGATAAAGAAGGAATGTTAGAGAGTGACAGATGGAGTGCGGGAAAGATTAAGCAGAGAGAGGGGAACGGAGGGATTCAAAAGGAAGATTGAAAGACAGAGGGGATATGTACGAAATGGCAAAGCTAAAACAACAGGCTTTTAACTGTCTTGTGCTATGGAAATTAATGTTTTCCATATGTTCGCTTAAAGTGAGAAAATGCTTATAGAATTTGCGGAAGATTTAACAAAATCATTAATGACTCAAACATTTCAATCAAAGAGCAAATTTATGTCAGTAAAATTAATTCCAATTTACCTCCCTCATCTGATGAGGGAAAATTAATTAGTCACTGTAGATATTTAACCTACAAACTTACCGATGACACTTAATAGCGCAACGCTAGCATAACGCTAGAACGACGTGTAGGATACTTTTCCTCGCGTCAATGATGAAAAAGGATTGTCGACCTTGTAACATAAACGTAATCATATGTGCCGTGATTTCCCTGGCAGAAAACTCATGTCATGGAGTTGTAACACAGACTAGCTACTAGAACAGCTGCGTGGAAACGATGGAGACACTTTGACATGGAGATCATTTCAGTTTCACTGACATTGTTCATGCTGCTCAGAAAAATATATTAAAAACACAAACCTCCATTGCTTCTCTCCTACGCTGTAAACATCGCCTTACACTATTAATCTGGTACAATATACAGAATAACGATACTTTACTAACATTAGCTTGCATATGTTTGGGAACCTGATAGCTGATGTTAGCAATGAAATGGTACCAAAATAACGTCAAACTGGAAGGGACACTCACGGACGGTTGTCGCTAATTTCAGGTTCGGCCACCGTAGGAGTTATCAGTCCCTCCAGAAAAACGCAGAGTTTTTTTTACTCATTCTCCCTTGTCTGAGTTTCCAAAGTCACTCTCAGATCGGCTACCTCCCTTCTCAGCTGCTGTGATCTGCTGAGCAATGCAGATGCGTCCACATGCTCGAATCCAACAGGAGGGAGCTCATCCAGATTGTGCGATATAAATCTGGGGATATTTTCTGTTGTGCTTTACACAGCGTACTGAAGACGGGCACTTTTCAAACAGCAGCCGTTTGGACTCTTCAATCCATTCAGAAGAGAAATTGTTTAACACCAGCAAAACAATTTCATCATAGGCCAGTGTTCTTATTTTGATGACAATAAAGTTTAAAAGTTCATCCTCAATGATCACTTTACCATCGGTAGTTGTATACACATAAATCTCAGTTTTTCTGCTTGAGATTCCAGCTCCTCCAGCACGCAAAGCCACACTTGTCGCATCTTGTTCAATCCCTGGTGTACAACAATAATGATTCATGTGTTATGAAAAAATATATATATATCTGGCAATTGACTTTTTGGTTGACATGTTTGCACATTTTGAAATTATACCATACTTTGACTTAAATAAAAAAATTAATAAAGTGGGAAATTTTATTCCTTATTTAATGGGCTATTCAGTATTTTTAGGTAATGCATATATAATACAACTAATGAAATGAATGAATGAAAAAAAAGAATAATTTCACACATTGATCTGGACGTTGATTACCATGGCAACGATCAAAGCTTTGACACATTTGGGTCAGCTCTACTGTACAGACTATATATAGTAGGTGGCATATTCCTTTAAAGGGATACTTCACCAACAGGCTTGTTTTAATTTCAGGTTCGGCCACCGTAGGAGTTATCAGTCCCTCCAGAAAAACGCTGAGTTTTTTTGTGATTGTTGCGGGCAAAAATCCTTGATTTAAGCGGCACGTTTTCTTAAAAAATGCGATGGAATATGCGGGATATTTATGCCATTTTATGCGATGAAAATGCGGGTACATGCGAAAATTGCGGGAACTTGCGGGAACTTGCAAAAACTGCGGTTTGATGAAAAAGAGAAAAAAAAGTGATTCCCCAACACTGTGTTCTCAGTAGGTGAAATTACGTCACTTCATAACGTTCCCATGGCAACAGGGGAAAATGGCTGCTCTTGTGTGAAGTAAACGCAACATTTTTCAACTTTCTGCTGAGATATATGTGACTTTTTTGCAACGAAAATGCGGGGATTATGAAATCATGCAAGCCCCGCATATTTTGCGCGGAAATCGACAATTTATGCGGTGAAAGTGCGGCGTATTTTAAAAAATGCGGCCCCCGCATAAATATGCGGACTTTGGCTGATTATGCATTGAATTCCGCGATCGCATAATCACGTTTTTCTGGAGGGACTGAGTTATAACGCACTCGGAATGGGGGGGGGGGGGGGCTACAAAGTGAAATTCAGTTGGTTGTCATATACAATTTCACCGCTAGATGGGAGAAATTCTTACACACTGGGGCTTTAAGCACACTTTAAATGTCCAATATGTAATATACTTAATGTATTAAATCAAACAGACCTATCTCCACACTATGTCACCAGATTTTAAGGAAACATGCTGTTGAACAACAATGCTAAAGCCAGTATTTTCTTTGAAATTTCCATTCCAGGACGTAATGTCTGTTTTTGTTTTGGCCTGTGTGTTGTCTGTCTGTTATCAACTGCCCATTTTGACACCCGGGTTGCCAGATATGAAACGCAAACACACAAAAACAACGTACGGCAGCCATGGTAGAAGCGGGAGCGTGCCTAAATTCCCACAGCCCTATGTGGGAACATAGGGCTATGGGAACATAGGGCTGTGGGAACTGTTGGGACCAGCAGTTGTGTTAAACCTGGTTTTAACCAAAAAGGCCTCAGATTGAACTGACCTCTGAGAGACAAAACATACATGTGGCCACATGTGGACACAGACAAAGAGATCTGGGCCTACGTGGAAAACCCACAGCCTGAGCACCCTTCTCAAACAAAGGCTTGGTGGCCTGCTCGTAAATTTAAAGCCTGTTTCACCAAACTCCTAGAGGTCACCCCAAGGGAAAGATCACAAAATGGCTGAATGACCAGCAGGGAGTGGCCAAAGTGGCCAAAACTCTAAGAACTACAGGGTGGTGCCCCCATATGTGGGAACATAGGGCTGTGGGAACATAGGGCTGTGGGACCATAGGGCTGTGGGAACATAGGGCTGTGGGAATATAGGACTGTGGGAACATAGGGCTGTGGGATCATAGGGCTGTGGGGCTGTGGGAACATTGGGCTGTGGGACCAGGGCTGTGGGACCATTGGGCTGTGGGAACATAGGGCTGTGGGACCAGGGCTGTGGGACCATTGGGCTGTGGGAACATTGGGCTGTGGGAACATAGGGCTGTGGGACCATAGGGCTGTGGGAACATTGGGCTGTGGGTCCATTGGGCTGTGGGAACATAGAGCTGTGGGACCATAGGGCTGTGGGTCCATTGGGCTGTGGGAACATAGGGCTGTGGGACCATAGGGCTGTGGGAACATAAGGCTGTGGGTCCATTGGGCTGTGGGAACATAGGCCTGTGGGAACATTGGGCTGTGGGTCCATTGGGCTGTGGGACCATAGGGCTGTGGGACCATAGGGCTGTGGGAACATAAGGCTGTGGGTCCATTGGGCTGTGGGAACATAGGCCTGTGGGAACATTGGGCTGTGGGTCCATTGGGCTGTGGGAACATAGGGCTGTGGGACCATAGGGCTGTGGGAACATAGGGCTGTGGGACCATTGGGCTGTGGGAACATAGGGCTGATGCCACCATGCTAACACACGCTAGTCTCGCATTGCCAGACCTATCTCCACAGTGCTATAGAGGAAGTCCACACAACATTCTGTGTTGGGAGAAAAGGGGTCTCTGGTTTATTGGCATTTCTGCTAAGCGCTGGACGGAGCAACGATGCCTCTGCAAAACAGCCTTGGGAAGGAACTTGTTTTGGTGAAACTGTGTAAAAAACGTGTACGTTCAAAAGTTCTTTTAGTCATGCAACAGAAAACTCAGATTGGAAAGATAGTCTAGCTAGCTGTCTGGATTTACCCTGCAGAGATCCGAGGAGCAGTACACCTCGTTTGTGATTGGTTTAAAGACATGCTAATAAACCAGAGCATGTTTCTCTCACGTCCTGGAATGCTGTGTGTACTAGCCAGAGGGTCTGGCAATGCAAGACTAAGCTAACATTGAAATTGTGGGACGCTACGTTCTCAACCTGGCAACCCCCTTGAACTTGAAGTCTGGGGAGGAGGGGCTGGGGGAGACGACTCTCTCCAGTTTTTTGATTTTGGACTGCAGCAACCATTTTAAGCGCTAGCTGTTGGTATTACATATTGCACCTTTAACTACAGAAAATGAAATGTTTCAATTGCAATCAAGATATGATTGCAGTGAAGGAACATGGGTTGTGGCTGTTACCATGGTTACTCAAGAGGTATCATGTTATTATACATCAGCATACAGCATGTGTGCATTGATTCTAAATACAGTTTGTAGTTAACGATTATAGGTGTCGATTTCGGTGGGGACGGTGGGTACCATCAGATTTCGTCATGAGTCATTTTGTACCCACCACTTTTTTTGAAAACCTCAAGCTCAATTTAGTCAAAAAATAAAGTTCATAACACATAATTCTTGAGCGACAGATGCCAACAAATCCACAAAAATCTCTATCCTCACAGGGCCGGCACAGCAAGCGCTGGTTACACTCTTCTCTGTTCACAACACTGCCTGTCGGGACATTCAACGCTTAACGTGAAAAAGCTTAATGTGGTTTAATGTTCTTGAACAACGATCAATGATTACCAAATCTAGTCATGAACACTTAAGCCTGTCAAAAAAACTAAACCGAAATCCAACGATTATAGAAGTTATCTCACATTAACATTTTCTTCTTCATTGGCGCCTATAGCGAGGAAAAAGCTTAACGTGGTTTAATGTACCTAAACAATGATCAATGATCACCACATTTCTCTCTTTCAACAAATCGAAACTGATTGCTGTTTAGGTAGCCAACATTAAACCACGTTAAGCTTTTGCCTTTGAATGGGCCCTAATGAAGCAGAACGCTTAATGTCAGATAACATCCATAATAATTGGACTTTTGGTTAGATTTGTTGACAGTTTTCAGTGGTTATGAGGAGTAATATGAGAGAGAAATGTGGTGATCATTGATCGATCATTGGTTAGGTACATTAAACCACGTTAAGCTTTTTCACTTGCGGACTTATTAAAGCCCATGAGAACCGTGGGGAGTCAACCCACAGCCGCTCTGCTGCCCTGCTGAAAATGTGAAGCAGAAACGCTTAATGTCAGATAACGTCCATAATAATACAAATTTGCTTCGATTTTTTGACAGTTTTCAGTGGTTATGAGGAGCAATATTAGAGAGAAATTTGGTAATCATTGATTGTTGTTAAACCACGTTAAGCTTTTTTCACCTTAAGCATTCTCTATCTCCCTTGACTGTCTTGCTTTTTTCAAAACATGACCTGCGCAAAAGAGAAAACAAATGAATGCGTCATTGTACCCAGCACTTTTGAAAATGCATTTCTGAATGCGTATCTGTCCCCAGCACATTTCAAACCAAACTGACGCCCATGTTAATGGTAATGGTTCCTGATTACCTTGGTTAGTGAAACATTACAGCAGTGTAGTGCATTGTCACAGTGCAGATATCTTATTTATGAATTTCCATAATAAAAAATACAAACCATATGTGTGCTCCTAGTGATGGTTGAATGAATGGCTCTAAAAAGTTGTCAAAAAGTAACCTTACCTCACTAAAAAAAGGCGTTTAGTTCCTTTTTTAGCAACAGTTTGCTTTATTTGCAATTGTTTCTCAAAAGCATCACGTCTTACATTACATGCCAAGATATAATGTTAGTGTCCCTTCTCTGTCCTTACTCACATAAAGAGTTTTTTGATCAGAATAAAATCAATTTTAGCCTAATTCTACTCTTGTGAGTCTGTCCAGCTTTACAGTAATCACACACAGTATATAATTAATAATTTCAGATCACTGCTCATTTAACACACAGTTTAGTAACAAAACAAAATGCTGAGGGAACATTACTGCGTTTTTGTTGGTTTTGAGCGGTATGCATGCCCACTAACCTGGAAAAACAGTAATGTTAATACAGTGTGTCGAGGGAATACAGCGTCTCCTGCAGCAGGGAGTCAGAGCTAGATAGGCCGCAGTGTTTGCTAACGTTAGCTTCTTGTCTAATCTTGGGTCTGATAAACAGTGAATTCATCAAATCCAGTGTCCATAATGCTATTTTCCAATATACTGTAGCTGTCGTATTTCACAGGACCCGCGTGAGTGCGTTTTTCGTAGTGATGGCCAAATGAAGCTTTGTGAACCAGTGTCTTTATTTTCAGAGCCCATTAGATGGTGCTCTCTGTTCAACAAAGGTTTTAGAATACACTAAATTGCAATGCCTTAGGCCTTTCTCTTAAAACCAAGAGCGCCATTTAGTGGGCTCAGAAAATAAAGCCACTGGTTCACAAAGCTTCATTTGGCCATAGTTTTTCATATCGAGGCTTCTAGTGCTGTTTGTCACTCTGCCTGAGAAACTGCTGTACTCGGTAGCTATGACTTTGCGAATGATGACGTCCTGTCACTGTTCCCGTTGCTCACCCTGAAAGTGGAGAGGAGAGCGGATGACCATTCGCTTGACTTCAGTAGAGCAGACGGCTCTGCAGAGTCGTGTAATTACGACTTCATGACGTTTCATAAACAGCTAAAGGAGCTGCTGAATGTATAAAGCTGAAACACTGATATATATATATATATATATATATATATATATATATAACATGTTAGAAAACTTAAAAACATTGATATGTAGTACTGATACACGGATCAGTTCTCACGCCATACGAATCCGCTCGTACGGTTAAAGGGCAACTATTATATAGCTTTTTCAGGATAATACTTGTCTTTGTGTTTGTACTAGAACATGTTTACATGCTTTATTGTTAAAAAAACACGGTACTTTAATTATACTGCCCACGCTCTGTAGGAGCGCCCGTCCTTTAAGCCCCCCTCTTGAAAAAGCTCAGTCTGCTCTGATTGGCCAGAGTGTTTCCTGGAATCTGTGCTCCGCTCCACAGCCTCCGCTGCTGTTTCACTCAATAGGGTCCAACTGCAGCTTGCAGCAGCCGCTCACGCCACGCCCTCCACCGCCCACTCGGGGTGGAACTACAGAATGCCATTCAAAAAACAATCAGTTCGTGTTGTATTGGATTAGTTTTTGTATTTGCTAATGTATAATACAACCCCAAATCAGAAAAAGTTGGGACAGTATGGAAAACACAAATAAAAAAAGAAAGTAGTGATTTCTAAATGTACTTTGACTTGTATTTCATTGCAGACAATACAACAGCACATAATTTAATATGTTCCTCATGATTTTTATTTTATTTTTTTTTTCAAAAAAACAAAATTCCTATTTTGGTTCTTGCAACACATTTCAAAACAAGTTGGAACAGTAAAGCATTTACCACTTTGTAATGTTGCCATTCCTTTTCACAACACTGTGTGAAAAGGACCCTACGAGTGTTTCAGGTGTAATTTTGTCCCATTCTTGCTGCAAACAAGTCTTAAGGTGGGCAACAGTATGGGGTCTTTGTTGTCGCATTTTGCGCTTCAAAATGCGCCACACATTCTCTATTGGAGACAGGTCGGGACTGCAGGCAGGCCAGTGAAGTACCCGTATCCTCTTCCTCCTCAGCCAGGACTTTGTAATGTGTGCAGAATGTGGTTTTGCATTATCTTGTTGAAATATGCATGGACGTCCCTGGAAAAGATGTCTTCTTGAAGGCAGCATATTGTGCTCCAAAATCTCTATGTACTTTTCAGCATTAATGGTGCCATCACAGAAGTGCAAGTTACCTTTGCCAAGGGCACTGACACAACCCCATACCATGACAGACCCTGGCTTTTGGACTTGTTGCTGGTAACAGTCTGGATGATACTTTTCTTCTTTGGTCCAGAGCACACGGCGTCCATTTCTCCCAAAAAATACCTGAAATACTGATTCATCTGACCACAGTACACGTTTCCACTGTGTGATGGTCCATCCCAGATGCCTCCAAGCCCAGAGAAGTCGACGGCGCTTCTGGACACTGTTAACATAGGGCTTCCTTTTGGCAGAGTACAGTTTTAACTGGCATTTGTGGCTGTAACTACGTATTGTGGTAATTGACAAAGGTTTGCCAAAGTAGTCCTGAGCCCATGTGGTGATATCGCTTATAGATGAATGACGATTCTTGATGCAGTGCCGCCTGAGGGATCGGAGATCACGGGTCTTTAGCTTAGGCTTGCGCCCTTGTCCTTTATGCACTGAAATTCCTCCTCATTCCTTGAATCTTTTAATTATGTTATGCACTGTTGAAGGTGAAATAAGCAAATGTATTCCTATCTTTCTTTGAGGAACATTGTTTTTAAACATTTCAATCATTTTCTCACGTATTTGTTGGCAAACTGGCGATCCTCGGCCCATCTTTGCTCTTAAAGGACTAGACCTTTCTTGGATGCTGCTTTTGTACCAAATCATAATTACAATCACCTGTTGACATCACCTGTTTCAAATCACATCATTATTTAACCAATTTACCTGATTACTAGCCCTAAATTGCTCCTTTTGGAATGTGTTGCAGGTCTGAATGACAGGAAAGGATGTATGTTTACAAATGAAATTAAGTTGACCAGACAAAACATGAAATATTTTGTGTTCACATTGTCTGCAATGAAATACAAGTCAAAGTACATTTAGAAATCACTACTTTCTTTTTTTATTTGTGTTTTCCATACTGTCCCAACGTTTTCTGATTTGGGGTTGTAAATTGAACTGCAAACAACAAAACTTTAATCATTTAGTTAGAAGTAAGCAAAAACACATGACAATGTAACAACTCAACAATAACTCAGCGATCTAATTCTGTGGGAAACACTGGAACTGGCTTTGGTCTTAATAAGTGGAGACAGCTATGTCCTATGTGACAGCACCGTCACATAGGACATAGCTGTCTCTACTTATTGTTTTTCCTTCAGTTATGTTTGGGGACACAATTGGAGGAAGCCTCAATGTGTTTCGCCTTCTGGACCTTGTTTTATGATCTGTGTTCTTTTTCCTGGGCTGGTCACAATAGGACCAGAAGGCTCTCTCTGGGTCAAGGCACTGAAAGAGAAAAAGTAAATAAATTTAGCAAGTACATATTCACTTATTTTTTCCACACCCCTTTGTTACATAAAAATAGTAATTGTATTATTTAATTGTCACACACACACACACACACACACACACACACACACACACACACACACACACACACACACACACACTTTTACCTATTGTATTTGGCTGCAAAAGTGATCGCAGTAAAGTAAAAGAGTAAACTGCTTGAAGTACACCCCTTTTTCCTGCGTGAGGTACTCAACTTTTGTATACCACAGCACGCTTTATTAAAACACTTACTGTCAAGCCACTGAAAATGTGCCTGTCTCCTGAAGGCGTTAGTGGACAGTGTCCCTGAAGGTGGTACACACAAGAGCCAATGTTAAGTAGGCCTTATCTCCTTCCTGGAGTACCACTTCGTTGAGGATTTCCGAAGAACACACGTTTGTAACTGTAAAATACAGGTCAGGCAAAATCAAGCATAGTAAAGACAACACAATGACTACACTGTTGCCAGTACAAATGGCAACAATCATTCAATTTGTATTAATCATTTTTGGGCATAAGTTAGCAGAAATATGAACAGTAACAATTAATGGTGAGAACATCTATCATAATGCATTCCCCTGATGTTTTAGTTCCCCTGATGTTCAATAGGCAGTAATTCAGTGTCCACAGGTTGGAGTTTAAAAAAAATATTGGTAGAGAAATAGATAGATACTTTATTGATCCCTAAGGGGAAATTTAAGGTCCCAGCAGCTTAACATACATCATAAACAGGATGATAAAATAAACAAATCCACATGAATAATATGGACAATAAAAGAAAAGATACTAAGTAAAAAAATAAAAAAATGTATACGAATGTACTAAGGGATGTATAAGCATGAGACACTTGCAGTGACAGGGCAATTATTTTGCATAAGGTGAGAGTGTGTGTCATCGTGGAGTGCAAATAAGTCCAATAGTGCAAGGATAAAGGATAAAGGGAGGGGTTGTGCATATGGGCTAATATAGCCAACAGTGTAAATGGTGTAAGCAGTAAACATTACCTCCAATATGAAGCACCTGTCATCCTTTTCACATCGAACCGTTTGGGGGAAATTTATTATTATTATTAATATATTTTAATATAGATATGTATAAAACAACCTTACGTTTTTTTAATGAATCAATCAAGACAGGAGAAGGCCACTGGGTGTCCTCTGCCATCATCATGCTCACCTCATGTTCCCTCTTTGTGATCTTGGGGACCCTGTATATTGGCTGCAGTGAAGCTTGGTTCCAGTCACTACAGGAGGCACAGAGGTTCCAGTCACTGCTTCACATGCTTTGAGGTACAAAAGAAAGTTGTCTCTCCTCACATAGAATTTCCAACAATGACAACAGTGATAGTGTCCACTGGCTACACAGCCGACATTGCACTTATATATAGTAAAACCTGTAAAACAATAGAAAATGTTGATTAGATACATTTTTAAAACGTTGAATTACTTTTAACCCTTGTGCCTAACTAAAAACATTTTCTCCTTTGCATTTTTTCTTCTAGCATTCTCCAGAACCAAATTGTACCCCCAGGGTTTTGTTGCGTTGCCATTTTAATTCTCTTTAACTTCCTTTGTGACTCTGTTACATGCCCTAGAGAATAGGAGTGATCCTCCATTTTTAACAGGCTTTCAAATCTGACTGTAGTCGCTGAGTAATCTTCTCCCCCTCCCTCCCTTGCATTCGTCATGGTGCAACTGACTGAAAAGCGCAAAATGCGGAGGTTTGTCCCTCTTTGGCTGATGTCTTTTAAAAATGGAGGCGCTACATGGTAGAATACATTAGTGCGACTCGCTCGTATGTATTCTGAATGATTCTGAATGGCAGATTCTACGCTCACGAGAATACTTTGATTAGTTGGTGGAAGTAATTACACATGAATGAGCATATATTTGTGAAAGAACAAAGGGGGTCTTGCTACAAAACAACTCATAAAATGGAGCTTTAAGTATTGTGTTCAAGACCTTACATAATTTTAAACACGTCTTTATTTTCCTACATCCATGCAATGCTACCTCTAACGCTTATGGATCTTTTTCACAGCAGACATTTTGACTTGTCATAGTAGGAAAAGCACAGGTGAAATTGATCACCTTAACAATGGCTCAGTTCCATCAAGTGTCCCAGTAAGCTATTTCAGTGAGTCAGCATGCTCAATACCAGGGCCTCTCCTAAGTGGAATGCAGCCATCATTAATGGTTCTGAATACACCTGTGCTTTTCCTTCTATGACATGTCAACATGTCTGCCGCGAAAAAGGTCTATTGAAATGTGTTTTTAATTCCGTAGTGTTGTAGCTCTCTTTCGATAGTCCAAATATAGTTTGCTGTATACAGTATGTACAGATTATTATTACTCCGTGTTGCTTTTATTCAATTTGAATACATGTTTTAACTTTACAACTATTATTGTGACACAGCATTTTGTTGTACTTTAATGTGTAGGTCTTACATTTCATTCATTGTTCACCACGGTCATGAGGCGATACCAAAATATATTTGTAGTCAGTTATTTCAATAAAACATGAGATATTTAGTATCATATTGTATGTTTTCCAAAACAAATACCTGCATGTTTAACGGTGTTCCGCTTGTGTCCCTGTAAATGAGGGACCAGCTTACAGAACTCTCCCTTCTTGGCACAAAGGGGACACTTGCAACTGTGAGTCAGATGTCAGTACCAACTGGGCTCATTGCGCTCTGGCAGGACAGACTGAAGAGAAGAGGAAGAAATGATATATGCAACACAATGTTAGTAAAAGAAGCTTTAACTTTCGAATGTAGCCATTTCTCAATAACTCAAATTACATCAAAGTGACTTTCACTTTGTAGTGTTTCTGTAACTCTGTCACTTTTCAATTAATACAAAATATCATGCGAAGTACCTCATCACTCAAACACACACACCACGTTAGCATACATGTATTAACGTTAGCATACTTTTAACACACCCTTTTAACTATAAGCAATCGCCAACCTGAAATCAATAGCTGTAGGTAGTAGCCTAATATTAATTTTAAACAAACCGTAACCGGCTAAATAACTCCATATTGCTATTATCAGTAACTTACCAGGTGCTTCCCGGGAGTTGTTGCCATGACTAGCAACAACTAGCCGTACCTTATTGTCTGAAAGTCGGAAGTTGCGTGCCACCGGGGGCATGGTGTGAGGGGGCGTGGTGTGAGCAGGGGGGCGTGGCGTGAGCTGCTGCAAGCTGCAGTTGGAGCCTTCTCGTTTCACTAGTTGGAGCTACTGCAACGGAGTATATAGCAAGACTTTGTACCGTGAACAACAATCACCAATAAAGGCTTCTAAACCAAATACTTCACAACCGGACATGTCCCAGCAGTAAAGTGACCCGAAATTGGGGAGAAACGACTGGCATTGGCCGCCAAGATTACAGCTATCTTGCGTTAGAATGCAGCTATTTAATATTTAGCACTAGGCTAACTTTTGATTGTACTTTTGAAAATCACAGGTAAAGGCTTCTGAACCAAACACTAACCAATCAGACATATTTTAGCAGTAATACAACCCGAAATTGGGGAGAATTTAAGAAATTGGCAGCCAAGATGACATATTTTACAGCCGTTAGCTGGATACTGCAGTAGGTAAAAAAAAATAAAAACACTCCAGTCCTGCCTACCTGGAGCAGATGACCAATCATAGCAGGCCAGCTTAGAGTTGCGTAAGACTTAGCCGAGAGTAGAAAATACTGTTTAAACTGGAGCGATCAGAACAGTTGGAAATCTGAACATTTTAGCTCACAGGGATTTCTCTAAAATACAACATTCACCTCATTATTTGAATGTTTTTGTTTTTAATTGTAACGGAAAAGCATGAATGTCCACTTTAACTTATCCACACACCAGCCACCCCAATGACTTATTGTCACACGCACGCACACGCACACACACACACACACACACACACACACACACACACACACACACACACACACACACACACACACACACACACACACTTTAGACCCAATACAGAGACATCTCCTCATGTCAGATTCTCTTCAAGTTTACGTGTCACTTATTGTGCTTCCTATCACATTCCTCGTCCACTATTTCTCCTCTCATACATGTTTTGGTTTCGATTTCAAGTGGATTCTGTGAACGCTGGTTTTGATATTGAAGTCATAAATTGCTGGTAAGGTGGCATCACTGAGTGTTTTTGTGTGTCTAAACACACTGTTACAAAGAGAGGTTTTTTGCTTCATTGTTCCCCAGCGAGCGGGTGGAAGTGACACAATATGTTACTTTAGTTCCATCTGTCTATCACTCCATCTCTCTCTGCACCAGTCCCCTCATCCCTGATGTATTTATACCACAATATACTGACAATTGATAAAATCTATATTTGCTTCACTCTGTGCATTTGTATACAGTCTGTATTTATAAAAGCTCCACAAGAGGCAGCAGCATGCCAAATGTTCAGCCAGAGACAAGGCAGAAAAACACAGATTAGTGCTGGGCAGTATGACTAAAGATTTGTATCATGGTATTTTTTAAGATTCTGGCAGTTTCACGGTATATCACGGTATTTGTTTCTTTTGCTTGACTGGGTCTTTATATAGGTCTATAATAGTTTATCCTACTGTCAGTATTCAGTACTGTCAGTATATTAACCTAAACGTTTCAATGTCAGCTTGGCTCCACAACATTATATAACGTTATATGAAGGAGAATGTATGAAACAATTACAGAATCTAAACTATTTTTTTATTGTCCAATATACAAAGTACTAGAATAAACTTAAATAAATACACATACCAACAACTAATTAATATGCTTCTATTTCAAAACAAAATAGTTGTACATGTAATGTTAGATTGTTGTAGAAAAGTGGGCGTAGCTCCGCTGTCAGCCTGCTTCGGTGTTGTTTGTTGTTTGAATCCGTGGGCATGCCCCTGTGAGACTTCTTTTCTTTAAACCCTTAAATCATGACTTCTGGTGAGTTTTGGGGAAGGAAATGGATTAGACAAACAATTATGACAAACTATCAACAGATCCAAGGCATCTGCTGTGAAAAAAGATGGCAACTACAAAGCATGATTATTGCAGCACATACCTTGAACTGGTAAAATAAGCCTTAACATATTTTTAGACAGGATTATTCATGTTTTTTTCTGCTGTTAATTTTCAACTTTTTCATTTACATCATTGATAGAAACAGATATGGTTATACAGCTAAATGATGAATAATCTAATCTAATCTCTAAACCAGATGGGGAAAATCCAACATCTCCTTTTCTTAAGAGCCTGGGCCTGATAATAAAAGGATTTACTCTAATACAACAACTACATTATATGATAAGTAAGACATCAATAAATCTGACCAACTTTAATGATGAGCCACAAAACAATATTATGCAATATAGGAAATAAATCAGAGGCCAATGAATAATATGTATTATATGTATATGTATATAGCTACAACCAAAAAACACTTAAAGAGGCGTATCCGTCGTATCACTGACAATCACATACAAAACATTTTGTAATAAACTAGAAAATAATCTTCAAATAAAAGAGAAAACAAAACACAGTAGTCCTACTATATATATATATATATATATATATATATATATATATATATATATATATATATATATATCTTATAGGCTACCTAGCCATGTTCTCACCTTGTTCATCTTGCTCTCTCTGCCCTTTTCCCTCTCTATTCTCCTCACTCCTTCGTGCTGTCAACCAGAAGGCAAATGTAATCAACTAATCAACAGAGAATGTATCATGTAGGCTACCAAATGTTATACATTCACCTAGTTATAACATATATGTGAATATGGGGTTGCTGTTCAGTGCAGTGGGATAATGGTAAAGGCTTATCTTATACTTTCTCACCTGAACCTGGCTGGTTTCTTTAAAAAAAGTGTATCCATCTATGGGGAAACAGACTGTGGGTCAGGGTTTGTTGTTCCAGGGTTTCAGTTCTGATATGAATTAGTCTGATGATCCGTCAGGTCAAATCATTTCTTTTTCATTGGCATTAACAGTTAAAAATAAGAAAGTGTCTGGTAGGGAGGTACGGCAGTATAGGCGGTGGCGCTATCAGCTATTTTCCCGTTACAGCAGGCTATTAATAGCACACTTTAAAAACTCGTCGTGGGCTACTCTCCTAATTTACATTTGCCTACAGTTAGCAATTTTGTCTAACTGTGCAAAGTTAGACTCTGTGGTGAATAAGATAGGTTAATTCAGATATAATTACCATCATTGTGATCAGGGAATCACAGATTGGTTCCACAAATACTACACCTGTAGCCTACTTAAACGTGTTCATTCGATTAGATATCATTTTCACTCCATTAGTCATACCTGTTCAGTGGTTAAAAGTAGCCATACTCTGACGACCATTCCCCAAAGTTATCTGCGCAGACTGAACAGTAGACTGAGGCGGCCACCAATCAGAGGCATAACCTACTCGTTCAGGGAATCACTGATAGGCTGTTGACTTTACAACTGAGCTGAGCCTGTCGTCATTTATCCTATTCCATCGCTAAAATCAGGTTTGCAAAAGTAATAAGGTTTGAGAACTAAACGATTTCACAAAATCACAATGATAAGGACTTTATTTTTCAGGGGTGCTGAGATGATATTTAGGGGTACTTCAGTAACCCTAAAAATAGCCTAGCGCCTAGTATTACCTAGCCTAGTATGTTGTCATCATGTTTTACTAGTTCTGCAGCTTCAATTTCGCAACTTAAGTAAAGGTTAAAGTTAAAGGGATACTTCACCACTGGAAAGCTGAATATATCTTTAAATTGGGTCACTTATGTAGCAGAAATGTGAAAAAAAAATTAATTGGTGCCTTCTAGGCCGAGAAAAGCCAGAAAATGTGTTTTTGGCTCATATGGATGAAAGACACCAAATCCCAGAATGCACTTTGCTTCGCTGCTTTGAGTCCACTCCCAAGCCACGCCTACCGCTTGACAGACAGACAGTGAGGCATTCGACTCAACTCAATGTGTTTTATTGTTATTTCAACCATATACACAAAACAACGTTTCATCGTGGCTCAAGTGGTGTTACACATTTAAAATATATAAAAACTACATTATATAAAAACAACATACGAAACAGCCTACCTTTAGTGCACACACACATTATAGGCTCCGTAAAGTTCAGCTAAGCATACTAACATTAGGCTTGGTGGGCTGTAAACACCGAGTATAAACACATCCGTGAATTAGCGTGGAATGTCGAATGGTCGTCATGTAACAGTCACAAACTCCAGCGGTTAGCAGTTAGTTGGATACAAATCACCCCATTTCTGCACTAGTCAGCGTTAACACAGCCCACCTCATACAGAGCATCTCTAGCTCGGATCGTCGGAAGGCTAGCAGGCCAGGTAGCTGGACAGTCCGGTTCACTGTTGTTCAGCCATGTTTCCCACAAAAGCAAAAAATACAGTCTCTGAATTCGCGTTGGGAGCATCGTTGAAGTTGGATATAGTCCAGTTTGTTGTTTAATGAACGGACACTTGCAAGCAGGATTGATGGGACAGGTGGCCGGCTAGCGTTAGCTCGCTCTGGATGTGCCTTTTCCCCGGCTAGCGTTAGCTTCCCACCTAGCCGACGTGGATGTCCCCGACCCGTCTCGGGGTACGAGTGAGTCCGCTGTTTCCCCGTGCTGGTCTCCGTGCAGGCGAAGCTCTCGTAGTGGGCCGATTATTCCGTCTGTAATAGCGTTCCCTGCATATTCTCCGATCTGTACCGATCTATCCTGGTGGTACACGTGCGGTAATGCACATAATTGTTGTAAAAGTTTGCTGCTGAGAAGATAGAGCAGAGCCCTGTTTAGCGAAGATTCAAGATGGCTGACATTTCGTTTTTTTCCGGCTGAGATCGCCTCGCTTCGGGTGATGGGCGGGTTTAAAACATGCGGAAGTAGGTCCTACTACTGGCTGTAGTCTTTTGCTCTGGCCAAAAAATCTTTCGATGACGCAAAAATCGTCATTTTACGTCATCGGAAGATTTTTTCCAGACCCCCCAATGCAGATATCTCCCGTCTCAGGGGGATATGAGAGAGGGATGCACGGTCATTCAGAAATACTACCGGGTTTCTACTGATACAAAGCTGAATGCTAAATCGGTGAAGTATCCCTTTAAGGTTAAAGTTCCAATGTAGAATATATTTACTATAATGAATCCAAAATTTACCCCAGTGCTTTTTAAGGAAACATACTAAGTTGAAATACTATCTTTTCTGACAACAATGCTAATGCCAGTATTTTCTCCTTTTGAAATTTCCGTTCCGTGATGGAATTTCTGTTTGTGTTTTGTCCTGTGTGTTGTTATCAACTACCCAGTCTGACAGCCTGGCCGGGTTGCCAGATATACCTGTAAACACATAAACCCAGCGCGCTACATCTGTAACGTTAGTACAGCCATGAAAGCAGCAAACAAACATACACGATCAACGGAGATAGATTCTACCTGACCTAAAAAAAACGGCATGTTTCTAACCGTTACGTGACCAGAGACATTACAAACCTCGAGTACATATTGGAGATGTATTTGAAAGATGGAGACAGCTTAGAGCCCCAAAGGACACAGAGTTGGCTAGTTTCCTCCTGAACTGTTAGCTAAGCATTAGCTTTAGGCTAATTTATCATGGCTACAAGGGACAGGCATTTTATGTCATTTCATCATTTGTGTTCTCACATAGAATTGTATAGCTAGAGTATCTGAGTTGGTTACTCACAAAAACAATTGAGACACAGCCAGTAAAGTGATCCGACTGGTCCTGGCTAATGCCGCCATGCTAACCCTGCTAACTGCTAACGTTACCGGAGGACCACGTAAGCGTCCACGGCTGTTTACAACATGCAGCCTGTTCAGCGTCCGTAGCCGACAATGGTGAGTTATTTTAAGAGAGGGGGCTGTAAATCGGTAAGAAAGGATCGTGAGTTTGCAGCGTGTTTAACGATTGTTTCCGTAATTCTAAGCAAATAAAGTGTGTTCAGTCGGGTGGAGAGGTTGGCAAGGTAGTTTTATTTTTAGCGGCTCTCACCATAATTCTAAGCTGAGGAAGTGTGTCTGTCCGTCGGTTGGAGAGGACAGCGAGGTTGTTGTGTTTTTAGCGGTTCCTACTGTAATTCTAAGCCGAAAAAGTCTGTCTGTCAGTTGGGTACAGAGCCCCATGAGAGCATGGGCTTTTATGACTTGTCAGTATAGCCAGCATTTAATGTTAGCTACTCCACTGTGCTGTGGAGTAATGTCTGGCCATGTGAGACGACAACATTGTTGTGTATGCTGCGGTCTCAGCCTGGCAACCTCCATGAATTTCGAGTCTGGGGAGGAGGGGGCGGGGGAGACGACTCTCTCCAGTATTTAGAATTTGTACTGCAGTAACAATTTTAAACACTAGCTGTCAGTATTACATAATTGCACCTTTGAATAAATAAGTAATAATAATATCAACACATCCTTTTAACACTCGGTTAATGTCGCCAAGACGCAGTCTGAGAAGAGGGGCATAGGTGCAGAGAGAGCACGCACATACTATGTATACTACTACATACTTCTTTAAAATTGCTTCACAATTTCTTCTCCTTTTTTACAGGACTTTACATGGGCTGAACCATTAATGAGTTTAAGCACCATCGACATGCTTGAATTGTTTTGCCATTACAGTTCAAAGGATCACATGCTCTAATCTAAATTGAAACCTTCAATATATACAATACTTCAATATATACAATTCAGTGAAAAGGTATATTGAAATAAATATAAAACTTTAAAACCTTCCTTTCTTCTAATCACGTTTCTACGATTCTATGATAAAACTATATATACCATTACTGTTCCAGATCATAAAAGCATAATTTAGGGACCAACATTTGCCTCATGTACTCATTTGACTCAAAAATGTAAGACGCACAGACACATTTATTCCGTTATTTACAAATTTGAAATTCCATGCGTAGCAGATATCCCCAGTTCCACAATGTACCAAATAAAATAGGATTCTCAATACAAACGTGCACAACAGAGGACCAATCAAAGTGATTTATGATGTATATTATTATTAACTTTGCATTCTCTCCATTCTCTTTCTGCTATTAGATCCCAGTGGGAAGATGTTTTGGCATCTAAACTAACACAATTGACAGTTCATCCTTCAAAGAGTACATTCTTCTGCAATTTGTGCTTGACATGGGCCTACAATTCAAGGTCCTACACCGCCTTCATCTTTCCAAGGAAATGTTGGCCAAGATGTATCCATGGGCAGACCCCTTATGTAACAGATCATATTATGAGTATAACCTCAATAATACTTTTGAGAATTGCCCAAATCTTCATAACTATTGGACATCTATATGGAGCAAAACCTACCCCTTCTCCTCTGATTGCAATTTTTGGTTTAGTACCAGAGGACACATTTCTTTCCAGATATTACTCAAAAGCTATTGCTCTGCTTCCTTAATGCTCTACGCCTTATACTTGTGAAGTGGAAGCAAGAGGCTTCTCCCACACATGTCCAGTGGGCTGTAGAACTTATGAAGCTTTACACAGGGAGAAAATAAAGTATACACTCGGTGGCTCTACAGGTGCACTTTATAAGAAATGGCAACCATTTCTCACATACATGAAAACACTAAAACTGTTAACCCTACCATAACTGTTTTTTTTCCAATTCAAACCACATTACAGGCTAGATTGGCTATAGACAACTCTGACTAATATATACGTATGTCTGTTTGTTTGTGTGAATGTCATGATCCTGGGTTTTGTTTCATTTCCTGTTGTATTTTGTAGTTTCTTATCATGTGGCATATCTTGTTTTACTTCCTGCCTTGTGTGAAGAAAATAGATTTATTTCACCACTCGATGCACTCTTAATGTCGGCCGTTTTTTTCCAATGTGACAGCTGCTCATTCTACACTTCTGACAGCTTGATGCCGCAGATTTAAAAGTTATACTCAAGAACTGCATTTAGGTCTGTTCCATAATGCAAGAGACGTGGAAATCACTTCAGTTTTTGGACAAATCAAAGTGAAATTAATTATATTTTTATCTGTGATGAATACCAATAGACTAATCAATTGGTCGATGTGCAAACTTTTCTATTTTGGTATCGTCCACTGAATGTATTGCAAAGTTACTATGTTTTTGTAAAAAGGGAGAAAAAAAATGTAATCAGACTCTACTTGCTCCCTCCCCCCAAACACCTCCCATTCATGTTAAAACGGTGACAGAAGGTTGGAACTGAAAAAAAAGTGGGAAAAAAAACTACCCGCGTGATTTTTGTTCCAGTGTTTCCTTTTTCAGTGCCAAATTTCATTTTGGATTCTGAAACCTACTCTCACTGTTCTGTTCATAGCAAAAAGCAGTAACCCTTTAAGGGACAGTGTGAATCATCATATAGATAACTCTTAGCCCATGGAAGTCAGGGAAGACCGTGACAACATCTGTCTGGGTTAGTTATCAGGCTGTTGGAGATTGCTGATTTGCTGATGCTACAGTACATGTCTACTGCTTTATCATGCCCTGTATGTGTAAAAAAGGACAGAGAGAAACAAAGTGAGACACTGTGTGTGTGTGTGTGTGTGTGTGTTTGTGTGTGTGTGTGTGTGCGTGCGTGCGTGCGTGCGTGCGTGCGTGCGTGCGTGCGTGCGTGTCACAACTGCAGGCTCTGATCACAGATAACCTTCTTGGTGTCCGCTCACTGACTCTAGCAAACACACTTCCATATCCGTGTGTCCGTGTGTGTGTGTGTGTGTCCAGATGCTGAAACCAGATGCTTTCCTTCAGACTGCAGGCGCCTAAGATAGTGACAGGGAGCAAACACACACAAGGTTATCACATACAGACTCTCCAGCAGGCACACATACACAGAACATAATATCCAAGGTAGGCCAGGTCACATTTCAGACCGTCATCACTCAGAAAATGGCTGGATAGGGTGATTGTGCAAGCAGCTTAAAACAACTCATATTAATGTTAGTTCTTAGGCGCCGACATCTAGTGGCCATAGTAATTATTGTGCGAGCATTGTCAAGCCGTCCATCTTTCTATACGGTCTATGGTATAAGGACTGAAAAAGTTGAATTGGTGCATCTCTAAACTTAAATGAGATCTCCGGCCAATTTTTACATTACTCTTGCTAAATATAACTATGCGAGACCTGTCTATAGCAAAAACAATTAGCGCAATAGCAGCTACCTACACGGAGCTGCTGCATCTAATGCCCACCGCTCCCACTTAGCTAAACGGCAGTTATGGGGATATAAATTAAATAGTGCCTTTGTGTATCTTAACAGACACAAAATGCAATTAAAATGTCTGTAACATGAACAGGGCCCTTACATGACAACGAGAAGCGTTTTCAACATCCACCTACCCTGTTAGCTGCTAGCTAGCTAGCTGTCGTCTGGGATGACGTGAGTGTGTTCAGTCAGGCTTCGGTAATAATCATCATGCACCAGTCCCCTGTGTATTTGTAGCATATATACACATATATACATATATCGTATATATATATATATATATATATATATATATATATATATTAGGGCTGTCAAATGATTACAATTTTTACACATATATATATATATATATATATATATATATATATATATATATATATTAGGGCTGTCAAATGATTACAATTTTTACACATATACATATATATATATATATATATATATATATTAGGGCTGTCAAATGATTACAATTTTTAATCAAATTAATCAGAATTTTCAGTGGATTAATCATGATTAATCACTATTTGCAATTACACCTGAATCCTAACCATTTTTTTCTGAAATGCATACCAAAAGATACTAGTGCTGTCAAGCAATTAAAAATTAAAATATTTAATCGCATTAATGTCATAGTTAACTCGCGATTATTCGCACATTTTTATCTATTCTAAATGTCCCTTGATTTCTTTTTGTCCCATTATATTTTCTCATTTTAATTCTCTTATCAGCATGGAAAAGTAGATTGGCTTGCTTTGTGACAATGTTTTTTTTATTGAAAACAACATTGTCATATACGTTCTGTTCAATTTCACACTAACATTCACACTTGGAGATAATAATCTGTCACATAATGTAACGCTGTTACCTCGATGTTCCATTGCAGGTAGTACTGCAGGTAGTACTGCAGATAGAACTGCAGGTAGTACTGCCTCATGCCTGAGGCGAGCGTGGCTCGTCCTACTGTCTATGGGATCATAGCGTCGTCAGCGGCATAGCCGTTGTCATAGCAACTGGTTTCCCGTGACTCATTTCCTGGTTCTCGTTCTCGTTCATAACCAACGTAAAATCAAGGAGAGGGTTTTCCTGCTCCAGGTTTCCCACCGTGGTCAGAAAGAACAGAGGAGACACTTTGTTTCTCTCACTGACTGTAGAGTCACTACAGTCAGTAGTTTTTTTTTTTTTTGTGTGCAATCCATCTGGCGTTGGAGAGTAGTATTCTCTGCTGTGGGGATCGTTGTGGTAGTTTCCGACCGGCGGCCGTGCTTCTGCTTCCTGCCCGCCGTCCTCGCTTGCCGCGGCCGACAACAATCACGAGAGCGCTCGCTGGTCTGGAGGATGACACTCCTCCGGAGGACAACCAGTGAACACTAAATGTCTCTCTCAGAAATATCTGTGACTATCAAAGCTGAACAACCAGCTTGACTCACATGAATTCCTACTTGAAGACATTCCAGCACTGATTACTTGTTAAGGTTCTAACTTCTTAACACTGATAGTATTGCCCAGAGTAAAAGCTGTCCCAATCAGACTAATGCTCTGAAGTTCATAAAGCTTCATTCCACTACTTGCCTGCCTCTCTCCTTACCTATCTACCCACCTCTCTATAAATCCACCTCGCAGGAATCTCAGCCTGGCTTTAGCTTTTTAAAATGCTGCAAGCCTTTGCATGCAGGTACACAGCCCTATGCACGGGCAAACATATCCACATTCTTGCTGTCATGTTGAGAGACAAAAACTCTCACACACAAAGTAAGCCTGTAAAGTGAAGGTTTCATAAATAAATAATGTTGCTCGGTAATGGAACAGTGTGGCGTGTTGTGGGAAAAAGACTGACGCTGCCATGACAACCGTAAGGGTCATGTAAGGTCATCCGCAGCTGTTGCTTTGACGCCATTACACAGTCACCTCTCTCTACACAGAGGTTGAGGGTATGTGAGTTGGTATGTCTGTGTGTAGCACTTCTATATATGTGTGTGTGTGTGTGTGTGTGTGTGTGTGTGTGTGTGTGTGTGTGTGTGTGTGTGTGTGTGTGTGTGTGTGTGTACACGGTAACCAAGGCAACTAAATGAAATGAAAAAAATAAAAGAAATGTAATTAAATGTAAGCAGCAAGTAGACAAACACTAGGGTGTTCATGGTTAGTCAGAGCAGCCGTTGCAATATTATGTGCATTTCGTTTCTTGTTAAAGATACTTTTATGGGCTTTTTTGCCTTCAATGGATAAGACAGCTGAAGACAGAAAATGGCGGAAAAACAGAGGGGAATGAATGTTCGAGCAATACACTTAGTCGGTGACTCGCCATAGCTGTAGGCATGGCTTGTGGCGGAGTCGCCGTGGTGGAAAACAATCCTTTCCCCCTGACCGGATAACATAGCATTAACCCAGTATGGACTGCTCAAAAGCACCTTTGCTGCTTGACAGAGCAAGATACATAAAAAAAAAACTGAGCCGTATTGGATTTGGATTGTCCATACATTATGTACGATTAAAGACTAGTAGTTTAATGTTTAATGAATAAATTCCATGTAACTGTTACAGTTTGGACTGTAGCAGTGACGTTAGTGGTATTAACACCGGCTCCTGCTGTCTATTAGGCAGTATATTAAACTTAAGATCAGGATTTTTAACTTATTAGAATTAGAACGCCACGCAGCTACTGTGACAAAGAATAAAGATTAACCGCCAACATTTTTCATTTATATTACTCTGTTCCTACTTCCATTTATTTTGTCTGTCTGTGAATCTTTATAATGAAATGAAAGATTTTAATTTCTTAGAGATTTGTTAAAATTTCAACCTATGTCCTGCCTCATTCTTTCACTACTTATCTCAGTGTTTTTGAGGAGCACACATGCGCACGCACACACACACACACACACACACACACACACACACACACACACACACACACACACACCGTTTGAAATCAAGTCGAAAATTATTGCTCACTGATGAACAATTATAGCAGTTTTTTTTGTGACAATCACCTGTCTATTATCATAATCAACGTCACACAAGGAGATGCAGCTTTGAACATGACTGAGAGACAAAGAGAGAGAGAGACAGAGGAAGAGGAGACACTCTTAACTCTGATGTAGTTCTCCACTGGCCACACAGAAATGAGAGGGAAATGGGTTTCATGGAAAATGGCAAGACTGCAAGGCTTCACCAAGAATGTTCTATATGTCAATTAGACACAGACCATTTGAAAGTAGATCTACTGTAATATGTCATTAGTCTGTAAAGTTGAGTGCTTTCCAGTAGTTAATTTACGTATGTCATTTAGTATTTATGTCTATTGTCTTTGTATCAACCTGCCTTGCTTTAACCTTCAATTTCTACACATCCCTCAGAGAAAAGTTTAAAAATTGTTAAAACTTCAGGTTATGTTGTAAAACTAGTAAAACTCAAAGTATCTTCACATCAGCGGCAGAGGGAGGATAGAGGAGAGGATGAATAATGCCACAGGGCTGTTATTCCGTTTATTGTAAAAGACTTGCAGTCTTTCTAAACAATCAATAAATTTTTTTTTTCAGTGCTGAACCACCATGCTTCATTGTCCCAAAACCCTTGCTGCACCTTTAAGCCAGCAGCAACTGCAATATTTCCACATTTGACACACACACACACACACACACACACACACACACACACACACACACACACACACACACACACACACACACACACACACACACACACACTCTCTTTCGGTTTGACTCCGACCTGCGGCCCTTTCCTGCGTGTCATTCCCCTCCCTCTCTCTCTCTCCCCTTTCATGTCTTCATCTGTCCTGTGGAAATAAAGGCCTAAAAATGCACCCAAAAACAATTGTAGGTCCGGTTGGGTTCGCGGTGTAGATCGGCTCACACACACCAACGTCACATGTGTTTTGCTTCCAGGAATGCATGCTATGTGAAATCACACACTGGGGCGGCAGTGTAATGTAAAGTTATGCTGCCACCTGAGCGTTGCCCAAGCATTCTAACTGCTTTCTCTCATCAGTCATTTTTGTATACTAATTAGACTAAATGTCGATGTACATTTATACATGGGAACATGGGAAACGTTATCACACTGTATTTTTTCAGGAAATGGCCAATAGGAATGATGTCCGAACATTGACACTTAATGGTTTTTGTTTATTCTTTATTAAGGCTCTCTAAATATTGGTGCAGTATTAGAAAACTAAATGTGTCAATCTAAAAATGTAGCCTTTATTTTACTCTTAACAGTTTAGTATTTGTAAGTAATATCAGTTATCAAATATGTAACTATACATGTCTACAGTTCGCTATGCTTTATTCTTTGGAGCAGCTAACATCACATATCAGGTGTTGCGTGGAATTGCCATTGTGAGGAATTATTGATTCAGAGCACAGTATCACTCAGAAGAACTACATACATACTAGGGATGGGCATTCGATTAAATTTTCTTTGTTGATTGTCGGCAGAATTAACGATCGACTATCGATTAATCATTCATATTTTTATATTAAAATTCATTATTTATTTAACTTTTTATGAATTAAAAATGCAATGAAAATACAAAAATACGGCGTGTTTTTCCTCGATGAGATCTTAATTACAAGAAGAACAACTTGTGACAGTTAAACTGGAGGTTAGGCTAAACTTGAAGATATAGGAGCTGCGGTGCTCTGAAGCAGTGGAACCGTTGCTGCGAGCCGGCCTTCTTAAACACAGACCCTCGTTTGTTCCAAAATAATAAATAAAAAGAATCATGTTAAATAATAACTTAACCAAAAACATAATAATACTTAGATCTGACAGGTTTTGTCAAAATGTAAGTCAGAACTATCCAAGGCACGGACGGACAAAGCCTATTATAAAATAACCAGTAACTCACACAACTTCTGCACCAGTCTACTGGTTTTTGTTGAGAAAAATAAGCAGGTTGACATGATCTGGGGTCAGACGCGGCCGCTACCTGGTGACCGTCAGTCTAGCCGCCAAAAACACCCGCCGGGAAGCACAGGTACCTCAGCCCTAACTTGGCCAGACCGGGCCGGGGAACCTTATTCCGTTCTTCATAGTGAGTTTCTACCTGTCTGGTGATGGTACGTCATGACGGAATAATCCAATATCCATCTCAATGAACTTGCAGATCCCTTGGGTCATTTCCTCTGGTCGTTGTGCATCGCAGCTCCTCCGTGCTAACGCTGAGTTGATTCTAGGTTGAGACTGAGAGCAGGACGCACCGCCACCGACATTAACCAGGGTCGGATGCACTCTGTGGTACATCATTTGAGTCGTGGCCGTGTTGTACTTATACACGGCGTTGCAATGTTTGCAGTGAACTCATTGACTCAGTGAAAGTCATTTTTCAAATCAAAATGGTCCCACGCCACACTTCACCGTAACCTCTTCATGATTACTATCAACGGAAACTCGCAGGTAACTGAGTAGCCTATGGCGCCCCCGGGTGGTAAAATGTTTAATTGCTTCCACACAGTGACAATTAATTTCATTGCTTCAAGACTCACACTACGCAACCTGCATTAGTTTAATCGATAACAAATTAACGTGATCGACGAAATTCTTAATCAATTATCAAATGTCGATTAATCATGCCCATCCCTAATACATACAAAGTGGATGCTGACATTCCCCTGGCGGACAGCAACAGAGGAGACTGTTTTAGTGCATTATCCTCAGAGGAGTAGTGCAAAATGGCATATCTTACAAGAAGTCCTTGATTAGTGATTCCAAGAGAATGACACTAAAACCTGATGTTTGTAGATGACTCAAAAAATATTCTGAAATCAAACTTCAAAGTAGTGCGCTGGGGATGTGTTGTTGGGACATGACATTGTCAACATGGGCCCAGGAGATTTTTTTGTAGTGGTTGTAGTTTTAGGGTTTTGCATCGATTTCTCCTTGAACACGTCATTAGCCATATAGTTTACAATAGTTTATTTACTTGTTGCTTTGACTTTTTCCACTTTTTACGTGCATTGCTATGTTGCTTTTATTTGTGTTTTATTCTATGTTTTTGTATTTTAATTTTGCGTATAAACAAAATGTAGTGTGGGAGCCAAATCTGCAAGCTCATGTTTCATTTGCTCTGGCAGATATGTCTGGCCCCCTTCACATACAGACAGATTTCTAGCCGACCTGGACCTGGGCAGACCAATCACAACCGTTTATTTAATATGGGACGGGTTTAAGACAATGACTGACAGGGGAGCATAGGTAGGTCTGTCCAGTGCAACGCACCAAGCTCACGAAACTCTGATCAAACGGTCAAACTAGGCTATTTCAAATCCAATATAAATCAAGATTCTGTAACTGTATGCCTATTTCCCAACTCAAATGTTTTCAGAAACACATTTGAGTGTACTGTTTAGCTATAATTTGTCAAAGGTTGTGACCAGGCTACCATTTTTTTCCTGCTTAAAATTGGACCAAGCACCACCCCATCTTACATGTGTTGCTCAGGGCTACATCACATTTATTGGTTGGAGGTTGTGTTTGTTGCTCCAATTAGTTTGTTGTTTGATGGGTTGTAGGTCTATCTGATTGCGCCCAGAGGCATTGTGGTCTGTGCCCCTTCATCGAAAATTAACCGAGAGGTTCCAGACTAATATACATTTGCGATTTAGTCTGGCGATGCTTACAGTTGAAATAAATTAGTTCAGAAATCATGCTGGGATTCACGGAAATGATGGGAAAATCGTGTTCATGTACAAGAATAAACAGATTGAATTGTGTGACTATTTCACGAACTGCGGTGAGACTTGGTTGCATGCTCACATTAGGTGTATTTCTACAATTAAAATTCTGTAGCTTCCAGGGCATTTAGTGCAGTTCCACTCATACACAGACTTGTTGCATTATTTTCCATTTTCTTGGAGCTGTTTGAATCTCAGATACTGTGCAAATCCAAATGCAGCAACTGACATCTCATATGAGAGACGAGTCATCAAAGGGTTAAATGGTAGGATTATAACACTGTCTGTCTGTTGTATTTGATTGAGAAGATGATATGTTTCAGCTTTCCATGTCATTATGTAAAGAGTGTGTTTTGCTTTTCCTAGACATCACTAGCTTTGATTATGTGTAGGGTGTGTTCTTGTTTATTTTCCTTCTCTTTTGATTGGTCATTAACCCTCAAGCCAATCAGGAGAGAAAACCAAACTTTTTAATAACCATATTTATATGCATATAAAGTATCCCAGATAACCAACTGTTCTCTAGAATAAAGATATTTTCTAAACAAGATGTTCATATACACTACATCTTATAATGTCCCTATCACATTTCAGCTACAACATAGTGCATATATCAGTATTTTATCAGAAGAGGCAAAAACAATTACAGGCGCCTACTCATTATATCAACGCTCCCAAAAAAATGTTTAGTGCTACAGTGTTTTAACGTCACTCCCCCAGGTAGATCACATTTGAAACAGTTTTTAAAATATACTGCAAAGTTACTGAGAATCTGAATAAAATAGATACCACAAACAGTTTGAACATTTTTAATCTAACAGGTACCATACGATATTTCTTCTTCCGGTTTCCTTTTTGTTGTCTCCAGATGAATTGTAGATGAGTTCTGGTGGAAATAAATAAATAATACATAATCTATAATCTTGGAACCCATCAACTATCAGTCTGACGACAATTTAGCCTCTGAGGGCACTCTGTGGTTCAGCACCTTGCCTAAGAACACTTGGACATGTAGGGGCCATCAACCTTCTGATTGGTAGACGACCGCTCCACCTCCTGACCACAGCCGCCCATACAACTGGAGTAAACGCCAGTGTTGCCAATTTGGCGACTTTGTTGCTAGATTGACCCCCCCTCCTCCCTAGCGACTATTTTAATTTTTTTTCCCTCTCTGCTGTCTCTTAACGCACAGCAGCACTGATCAAGCAGGTAGAAGGGGAGGGGGGACAGGGTGCGGGGCCAGTGTACGCGGGATGTGACGGGAGAAAGACACCGCTGGGCTGGCCTGGCCCTGGGCAAGCCAGCCTTCTTTGAGAATTCTTTATCAATCTTTTTCCCTCCCTTTGTAGAATTTCTTTTTTTACTTCAAATATAGGCTACCTAAGTAATAATTGTAAGGTCAAATAAATTCCTGTATTGAATTTGTGATTATTTGGCTAAAGATTTCTATTTCTATCTACCTTGCTGACAACCACTAAGCTTCATGCAAATGATTGTGTAATGACATCACAAATATGCAAATGAGCGCATGTTGTCATCTAGTTACTTTTAGCGACTTTTGGAACTGATGTTAGCTACTTTCATTAGAAAAGAGTTGGCAACACTGGTTAACACACATCCAGAAACTATTCCTTCCGTCTGTGACTTTTGCAGTCAGAACGTTACCAGCTGAAACACTGGGGGCCTCATTTACTAACACTAGCGCAGTTTACGCTGCATCTGTTCATACGAGTTCGGTAATAGTTCGCTATGCTTCCACATTTTGCGTAGTATTCATCAACCCGGACACCCATCAGGCAATCAGCGTCTTTCTCCGCCCACTAGACCGTAACTTGCGCTGTAGCAAAGCGGTACTGGTGCTACGATATGGCTGAGTGCAGACGGCCATATTCCCACTGCTGATGCTATAACTTTTTAAAATGCTCCTGATGCCAATATTTGTAATGTAGCGAGGAGTTTAACAACTGCTGGGATGGAATGTGAAAATCTGTAACGCTTCCTGATTTCGTGTTCACTCCAAAAAAAGTGTGATCCTTGTGTTAAAAATATTTTCAGCCTGGCCTATGTCTTCGTCTTGCTCGGATTACTGCTGCCATTTCACCAGCGGCATATCGGCCTACGAGGAAACCCGATTGCGGCTGGTTAGACCTGCTTTTACTGGCAGTCTTTGTAAATACTACAGAATATATAATCAGGCGCACTTTACGCGTATCCTCCCACCTTTTTGGGTGGAACTCCCAATTCCCCCATGACCCTTTCACAAACGCACATTGAAAGCGCTACTTGTGTCTTCTCGCTCTGGGGCAGGCAATCTGCGATTTCACCCAAGTGCGCCCTGTTTGTAAACTGTTTGTGCCTGGAAACGGGCGCAAACTGCTTGATAAATCTAGCCCTGGGTGTTTCTACAACTTCAGCATAGACTTGTTTTGTTTATCTGCAGCCTTACATTGAACACACAGCTGTGCTCAATGTGCTGTGATGTGGGCAGACATTGAGGGAGACTACAGAGTGGTGAATACAGACAGAGAGAGGCGGCTGCATCAGAGCCATCAATGCATGCCCATATTATGAAAAAATAAAAATAAAAAACACTTTCTGGGATTTGGGGTGTTATTTTGTGTCTCTGGTGCTTCCACATGCATACAAACTTGGAAGAAAAACATCCATGCTGTTTTGAGTGAGATACGGTTTCTGAATGATTCCTGCCTTCAGTCTCTGGGTGAGCTGTTCAAAATCTGCACAGCTTTTTACGTCATTGGCCGAAACGATAGCATGCTAGCAGTTAGCCCCGTCGGTCTCAATGGCAAAACACAACTACCACCCACACACGAGTTCACCATAATCTACAAAAGAACTACTAAACATGTCCCTGTTCCGCAGGTATTCCATGCAAAGTTGGAAGTGCGCCCTCATTGAGGAGTCTCCCAGCTAACCCTGCCTTGTACTGACCGAAGATAGATAATAAAAGCTAGCTAGCTGATGTGATCCTTACCTAGCTACTGCGCATGTGCGACTCCCAAAGATGGTACAGAAGTGAGATGCCTCACTCTAGACCTGGACACAGGTTGTAAAATTAAACCATGTAAACTTATTCTGGTACAACATCGATAATCGACCCCTAACAGGAAGTATTGACTTTGTATTAACAGCATAATGCTGTAAAAAAAAAAAAAAAAAAAAAAATGTAAGGGCTGTACCGAATACCGTTTCTTGTGCTTCGAAGCTTCGGTGCCTTTCAACAGCGCATATTTAAAGCTTCGGTGACGGCGGCAGCAGCGGGGGAAACCAACGATTAAGATCACGATTTAAGGCAGCTTTATTTCACGGAAAAAGACAGAAAGAAAAGAGATGAAGCGACCGCTTTGTTGTTGCAGCAAACAGTCTCCTGTTACACAACGTCCAGGGGCCTCATTTCTAAATGTGCCACACGCTCAAAACGGGGCTGAAAATGTACGTACGCCACTTCTGACGCAAAGGTTGTGATTTATAAAAAACAAACTTGACGGCACGCAAACTCTGAACCATGCGTACGCACATTTTGGAGACTAAATAGGAATTGGCGACACAGATGGTGAGGTGGTGAACTGAAGTCAGACTGCAGAAAGTAAATGGGAATAACGATTACTCGTAATATTTCCAAGTATTGATGCCTCACGTACATTTCACTCCATCGTTACCACGACGATTAAATTCAGCAGTGTTATTTGGGATTGTACTGAGGGATACTACATACATACGATTTTGGCAAGGTGTTAACAATCACAAATAGTTGTAAAGAAACTGTGGTGACCCCTGTGCGTAACGCTGCTTAATGGCACAACTGGCCCTGCAGGAGGACATTACACTATTGGAAGAATCAGGAGAAAAAGAGACTTCAGCAACCACAACTATGACTGGCTAATATACCAATTTCAATTCCCTAAAGCTGAGCTCTTGGATCTATGTACTGAATTGGGTCCAGTCGAGAGGGCATTGCACCGGAACCGTGCCATCCCGGTACCGCAGATTGACGTTGGGTTGCTTTTGTCCAAAAGTTGAATCAGACTTAACTTTTTGCTGCAGGTATTCACAACAAATGGAAAGACGTGCGTTTTTGCTGGATTGTCAGACGACTGACGGATTGTGTGTGAGTGCTCAGCCAGCGCCTCACTGTATTGACATTATGCATGGCCGTATTGTTACTATCTTTACCTTTATCAAATCGCCTAACGACAACAGGCTGCTACAGTATAACCACACACACACACACACACACACACGTTGCTTGTAGCAGACATTTAGCTAGCAGCTTAATCCCTATAAAACACCAGGGTGAATTTCAGCCTGCATGCCACTTTTTCAAAAAAATGAATATTCGAATCCGAAAATTTTAAATCTAATACCTACCCATCAGACGAATATTTGGATCCAGCTCTACAAACATTTTATAGGGCACGTTTATAGTAGTTATTTTTTCAGTGGCAGTAGTAGACAGTGACTTTAAAGAAGCTAGGTTAACACACCTGCAGCCTAACTGCATCTATAAATCACGTTAGACCACAACATTTTGTCTGTCTTGATATTATGCACACAGGCATGTGGTCTAGCTAACTTAACTAAATGCCTGCCCTGATTACCTACCTCGACTGCTTTTCTTTTCCCTTTGGAAAATATCTGTCAGGGTTGTAGTAGGGAAAGTAAGACCCAAATGCAGAGAGCAGGCAAGAGTAAAGTTGCTTGATGGTTTAATCAATAAATAAAAAGAACATACTGAAGTCCATACCAAACAAAAGGTGTCCACAAGGCAGTAGGCAAAAATCCTTCCAGAACCTGGAGGAAAACAAAATACAGGAATACCAAAAAACAGTAGAAAGAGACAACTGGGTAGACTCCACACACAACCACAAAACAGAATACAATGATTTGACAAAAAGCAAGGGAAACACAGAGACTAAATACACAGAGTAATGAGGTAACAGGGAACAGGTGACACTAGGGCTGGGGAACAGGTGTAAGACATCAGAAAATCAAACAGGCTGGAAAAACACAAGACAGGAAGTAATACTAGACAAACTAGGGAGAAAAACCAGACTTCAAAATAAAACAGGAAACAGAACATAAACCGAACAGTCACAATCGTGACAATATCGCAGCAAGAGCAAAATGTTACCACTGTCGTGCCTTTTCATTTTGAAAGAACAACGCCCAAGGAGGAAACTCCAACACTTGACCGAATGGTGTATTTAGATCACTCACTCCGACCAATAATATAACTTTATCACTCAGTCAGGAACGGACTTTTATGTTTATAGGGCTGGTCTCGCTTTGCTGCCGTCCAGCCAAAACAACCAAACAAGCAAGAAACAACATACAAAACTCTCAGAAGTGATCACTTAGCATCAGCCAAATATAAAGACAAAACCATGTAATGCACACAGAAGGGGAAAACTTCACTTGGATGGATTGCTGCTGCGAGTGCTACATTGTAGATTAAAACACTGAACTGTCAGATTATAAAAGACATGGAAGAAAGGGTGCGATGCTGTTTGAAACTGAAACACCTTACTGGCATAAATGTCCTATCAGCACAGAGTTAAAAACCCACAGATGAGCAGGTACTATGGAAGGACGGACAGATGGATAGATAAATAGTTGGAAGATGTTGAAGAAGACCTAAAGTGGGAGGTGGGTGTGGAAGCAATTCCTTGCACACCTCTCAGTCATAAATATGGAAAAGGAACAGCACGGCTCAGCCAGCCCTCCTACGAGCAGAATGTTATCCTTCTTCCTTGGCAGAGTGAGAAAGCCTCTAGCTAAGAGAGATACAGAACACAGATAAACAGATGAATGGATTTACTGACTGAGAGATGTATAGGCAAATAAACATATAAACAACTGATTTGGATAAACAGACATTGTCTTGGTTGTTAAGTTGTTCTGGTCGTATATGTAGACACAGTATTTCACTGTTAAAGGCTAGATCTTGCCTTTATAGAATGGGGGAACAGAAATTGTTCTGGTTGTATATGTAGACACTTTAGTTTGAACTATTTGACTGTTAAACAAATAAGTGATACAGGCTAAATATTGTAGAATGGGGCAACAGAAATTCATGATATTTAACAATCACAAAAGTTGGTTACTTTTATACAAGACTCTTTTGTACGAACGAATTATCTTAAGTCCAACTAAAATGAACAAATAACACATTAGGTTTGATGTTGAAGTTTCTTTTCTTTATGCTAACACCTTCCAGCCATTATACCAAGCAATACAGATTCTAAAGTACAGGAGCACAGAAATGGGTCATCCATATGTATCTTTCATACGTAGACACCTGAACATGGCAGCCATATATGATTGTTGACTTTTCCAAAATTAATGACATTTTGTATTCATATTTGCAAAAATGTTAGCTTAATTAATAGACAGATGGACTTTTATTTCTTGCTGCCATGTGGGCGAGCTGTAAGGTGACGCAGGTGTCATGTCATGTTAAAGAGGTGGAGAGGTGACAGGGTGACATGTGTCTCATTATCACTGCAATGGAGCCAACCAATGGCTCTGTGGACCTCCTCTGCTCCCCTCTCCCATTTTCATTATCAATGAATCTCTATTACATTTTGTAATAATATCTGTAAGACAAAGTCACAAAACAGTGTGACGTCTAACCAACAGCTCAACAACCTAAAGTTACTCAATTCACAAACAAACAGCAAATCCTCTCAATTTGATTTTTTTCATATGTTGGATAAAGGGACAGCTGCATTCCGTTGTGCCAATCTGTGTTAAAGGAACACAGCGACTTATTGGGACATTAGCTTATTCACTGTAACCCCGACAGACTAGGCTTGGCGAAAAATCGAATAAATTAATTAATTCGAATTTTTTGTTGCAGGCGATTTAAAAAATCAGTAAATCGAGTTTTTGTGTAATGGCGCATTTTTGGCTCTCCGGACCTTCCGTAGCGTTAGTTTCACATAGCGTTATGGCGAGCGACAACAACATCATAGCACACACGAAACAGCCACAGCAAGTGACAACATGGCTACCGGTGAGAGTGGGAAGTTTGTTCCCAAGAAAGGAATAAAATCATCTGTTTGGAACTGGTCTGCGTTTGCTGCGACAGACGTGGAGCAGCAAATCCCGCGCTGCAACATTTGCCTAAAGCCCATCGCAGGCAGGCAAAGGAAGCAGCACCACAAACAGAGACATCCAGCCGAATATGAAACATGCCAGTCTCTCTCCGAGACGAAAAAAACCCCGCCGTGACCAACAAACCGTAGCTAAAAAACAGCTAACTGTAGCCGAAACCTTTGCACAAGGCACCGCGTATGACAGGAAAGGGGCGCGGTGGAGAACAATCACCGAAGCGGTCGCTTTGCACATAGCCAAAGACATGGTACCCATATATACCGTGGAGAAGACGGTAAGTTGTCTGCCGTTTGTACTTATTGCTTTCCTTAATAAGTAGGGGGGAAAATCGGGAAAAAATCGTAAATCGAATTAAAAAAAATTAAATCGGAGATTTTATTTTTAGGCCATATCGCCCAGCCCTATGACAGACAAGTCGATACATACCCTTCTCATCTGCGTGCGTGTCGTAACTCTGTCTGACGGCTCCACCGTTAGCTTAGCCTAGCACAGATCCTGGAGGTAACTGGTTCCAACTAGCCTACTGCTCCGAGTAAGTGACAAAATAACGCCAACATGTTGTGATTTGTATAGTCACAGCGTGTACAAATAACAACATCACTTGAGACACAGCCATCTTCTAACTGTATTTCACTTCCGATCCGATCCCGATACCTGAATTTGGATATCGGCCGATACCGATACTATTCCGATACCAGAGCTGTTTGCTTTAATATTATTATTATCATTATTGTTGATTTTATATGATGCTGAAATAAACTCCTCTCAATGGGCAAGTATGATATGTACGTACGTATGCATGTATGCCCCAAAAGGCAACTTGAGGTAAGTATAAGGTCAGAAAAGGAAGTCAGAAAAACAGGAAAAATCTCATTCTGAAAACAGATATGCAACTGTAAGGGTTTCAAATTGATTGTCAATATTTATTACATTCCCAAAATGTCAAATACTTGAGTCTTGAAATATAAGAAAAGTGCAAGTGTAAAAATCTCTCTCTCTCACACACACACACACACACACACACACACACACTATCAATTAAACAGTGTGTGAACAGCGCAAATAAAGCACACTGGCTCTTGTAGCATCAACAAATCAAGGTTTTAAAATGTAAAATATTTGAAATATAAGAAAAGTGCAATAACTGTAAACATCTTACACACACACTTAGTTACACACACACACACACACACACACACACCTCTGTTTTCACGGCTGAAACAGCGGCCGCCGGGACACGTACAATCCGGGGTCTCTGGGGGACGCAACAACGGGGAAATGAAACGCCAAAAGCCGGCGACAACACCGGGACAGATGGTTGTGAAAGTCCTGTTTTGTTTTTGCATGTTGCTGTCTTGCTCTGCTGTGTTTCCAGTGTGAAGTATTTCCAAACAGCGGACACACAGGATAGCATCGAGCTAGCCACAATTCTGCTCATGCTATTATCCTGCTAGCTGGCTGCAAACTGCGGAATGGATTTCCTAAGCGGGGGCGTGTCTCATAACTCTGTGTCTCATTGAGCCGCGACTCCGTTCAGGAAATCTATTCCACAGTTTGCAGCAAACCAGCAGACCAGCCGGCACCGGCAGGAATCACTTTTGGATCCATTTCAGCAGACAACGTTAAAGTGCATGGCTCGTGGTATCGGAAATCTCCGCAGGTTGGATCGGGAAAATCCAATACCTGAATTAACGCTGGTATCGGTCCCGATACCGATACTGGATCGGATCGGCCCCATCCCTAAACTGTATATAAACTGGGAACTATATTCTCAGAAAGGGAAGCAGTGCTACTTGGGCGAGTAATACGCTTGCAACTCTGCTGAGCACTACTTGGGCGGAGTGATATGTCTGCAGCTCTGCTCATCAAGGTCAGTGACTCAAGTCTGTTTGGTGTGTTCTGTGCCGTCGTCAATCGGAGGAGCCATCGGCCTTCATTTGGGCCGATTTGACTTGTTGAATCAACCAGTGGGCAGTCGGACTCAATGACCAGTCGACCTTCTTGTTGGTGTGTCAGAGCCTCTACACAATGCTGATGAATTATTGAAAGATATATAAATTTAATATTATTATATGTATATATACAGCTCATGGCAAACTGGAAGCCCTGTAGGTGTAAATGTGTTTCCTTGTGCGTGTGATTCCTAAGACACACTGGAAATCTGTCGATATTGTCTTGCTCAGTTTTCTCACCAGCTGCATTAGCATTAGCACCGATTCTTTACACAGTGATGTTTTCAATGTAGTGAGTACCCGGGACCCACAGGTTGTAATTTAAGTGAGTCCAAGGGAGTGGGGCCAAGATTGTCCTTAACTAACCTTTTTCACCAGTCTCCCAGATATATAAATTACAATCTGAACCCTCCTATAATGACTGTGGACCGTCTTACATATTTAAATCTGATTTTCTACATTATTAGTAGAAATCAATCAAAGTGATCTTTAACTGAATAAAACATCATTCAATTGATTATACAGTATTATCATCATCATCATCATCATCAACCGTTTTATTTAAATCCATCTGAGAAGATTAGAGGCTGGAGAGGTATCAGTCACACTACAAATTAAGGACTCAAAGCGAGGATAATGGATGAAATAAAAACTGCTTTCAAGGAGCAGAAAACTTAGAACTGTGGCTGATGAATTTAACACAAAAGTGTAGTGGTCCTATCCATCTAAATAGTAGGCTACAAATGGCCCTCTCCTTACTTACTTAAAGGAACCCAAATCTCGTTTACGTTTTCATCATAATCATGTAGGATCTCTGATGTGAACCCTACTCACATGGATGTGTTATATGCATATTAACAGTATTCAGAATTTATTTCACAATCCCTTCCATTTGGCTGGTGGTGCCCTGCTACTAATATGCTTTGTGGCTTTTGTGAAGGAGTTGGCTTGTCCATGTGTAGAGTGGTTATGGGGTAAATATTTTTTTATTCATCGCCATGGAGTAGATTTGGCTGTTGACATAAATTAGTGAGTAAATATGACTCCTTCTCTGCACTCTAAAAGCTCTTCTAGTGATTAGTGAGAGAGTTTGGGAGAGACATAGAGGAGACGGGGGCTCGGGATGGAAAGAGCGATTTGTTTATCCAACACTTTTCTCCCTCAAATCTGATTAGCTCAATGTCACATTGAAGAGTTGGACCTCTCCAGGCTCTGTTGTGTGTGTGTGTGTGTGTGTGTTTGTGTGTGTGTGTGTGTGTGTGTGTGTGTGTGTGTGTGTGTGTGTGCGCGCGCGCGAGCGTGCGTGCGTGCGTTTTTCTACATGCAAGCATTTTGATCATTTCAATTTGATCTTTAAAAAAACAAACAGTAGCTTCATCTCTGTCACTTAGATACTGTGTCTGTATCTCCTGTGTCCTTCTGTTTCTCTTGTTTACACTAATCCTCGTGTCAAACGCACCATGTAACCCTTCTGTGGAGAAACATGATTAGACCAACTCCTATTTTCCACCGGGCAACCACTGCCTTTTGGAAGCGCTGCGGTCCCTGCGAGTAATCACAGCCATTCAAGTCAATGCTTGATATCCCACCAGCTGCGCCACGGCGTGTCCCAGAAGCGTGTATGAAGAGGCTCTCCGCTCTGCTAAAGATTTGAGTCAGGTCTATTTTCATGCAAGCTCAGACAGCCAGGAGTGAGAGCATCCAGTTAATTTTACCAAAATCAATACCCCCCCCCCCCCCCCATGTGAGCTAATAAACAGGTGATTGTTCTGTAAAGTACTTGTAGAGACAATATAATTTGCAAGTCGGGCAGCTCCGCTTGTCAGATGCTCCCGGTGTGGTATGGCACAGAACCAAACCGGAACGCAGCACAGACTCACCGGTGGAAAATTGGGGTGAGGCCACATCAAAGTTTAGAGGTGGACACAAGCTCCATCTACTAATATGTATTTAACCTTGGCATAGACAAGTGCTCTCAGACTCAGACACCATAGAAATTCATGAAAATATAAAATATTCATACACATTTATTAGTGAAGACGAACAAAGACGAAACTGGACACAGAACACTTTTGAATGGAGGGATATATATTTTTTTTTTTCCAGGACCCATTTCAGCCACCTTTTCTCATTTTGGTATTCACATTTTCTCGTCCTTCACCCATTTTCATTTTTTTTTTTTTTTTTTTTTTTCAGAAGTGATTTTAGGCGTTCAAAGAAATAAGCTCAGTGCGGAAAAATAATCCGCAATTATCATTGTAGGAAATGGGACAAAGAAAATTGGTTCAAAGCTTTTTCAAAACACACAGGCCATGTTTCATTCAGTTTGCCTTGAGCAAGCAAATTCCTAAACAGCTCCACATGAGTTCTATTTAGTATTTATTACTTTATTTTTCTTGCAAACTAAATTATTGTTCCAAATGTGTCAATGATACAATACTGCAGTGCTTTCTGTGTGCACTGACTTCTGCTAATACTGTAACACTGTAAATAAAATTCACTAAACCCACCAGGGCCGTTTGAAGGAATTTGGGGGCCCCAAGCAAAATGGACATGGAGGCCCTCCCCGCACGCACGGAAAGCCTACAGGAACCACAGCATAGCCATAAAGTTCACCCACACTTTATATACATAAAAAAAGGTTTACAGTGCATAAACTGCTGTTGCATAAACTGTGCACCTAGAAATTTGACAGGCACTACTGTATATTAAAAATTCTGAAATGTCCATGGGCAAAAGTGACTGGTATTTACACAGTTTGGTGGGAATTCAATAGTGATTTGCGCTGTTTTTTTCTAACAATATGACAGCACACACTTATCAGTTTAAACTCTGGGCTGTGCAGGATATCAGCTGTAATTATAGAGCTTGTGGTGGTACCTTGTGCTATAGAGGAAACATCAGCACTGAGAAGTGATGCATCTGTTGATGTTGAGGATGAAGTTGATGGTGTAGCTGGGAAAATAATTGAAAAATAAATCTGAACTTACCTGTGAAGTACGTTTTACCATTTCACTGTTAGCATATTGAAAGAGGTCACTATTAACAGCTCAGCTCAGTGAGAGAAATTCACTCTACCTTCACCAGTGGAGGTCTCCTTAGGAAGAGCCTGAGGGCTGAGACATTTAAGCAAAGCACCTTGAGGGAGAAAGAAAAGATGGTAACAGTTTATAATAACAATCATTAATAGATGGTAAATTGATAGTTAATTCATCTTTAGTTAATTGTCTTTTTAGAGTTAACAAACTGAAATTATAATTAAATGTTTACTAATTATTAGTAGTGCTGTAAATTAACAGTTTATTGCAACACACATTATATCTATCATATAATATATTAGGTATCGGGTAATGATTAAACATTTTTTGTAAACCTTTAAGAAACCATTTTTAAAACATCTATAAACATTACATAGATAGACGGACCAGATATTCCTAACACTTTGTTAAGGGTTACTAATGCTTAAAAGCATCCCAAGATAATGTTTGATGCACGGAATATATTGTGTGGTTTTCCTAACCCCCATTTGGTAAATAGATTATCACGGTGGAATAGTTAGTATAGCATGCTAACATTATGCCACTTTCATCAAAACCTATTACAAAGCTATAGCAATGTCATGTCATTAAATACAATAAACAGTGATTCTGGAACAGATCTGCGTCTTCCTTATCCCGTTTAAAAACATATTACAGTAGTATGTAACCATATTCTGTCCGTTCGAAAAAAAAGTTGCACTAACTGTTCGTTACAAGCAGCATTTGCCGTCAGGCATGTTACAGGTAACGTTAGCTAACATAAACATATTTTTGCTAGCCTACCTGCTGCAAAATGACACCAAGACAAGTAGAGCTATTTTATCCAGTGTAATTTATCACTTACCACTATCTTGTTTTTTCTTATCCTCCTCTTCCTTTCTCTTCTTCCTTTTCTGGCTTCCTGAAGCATAATTCCGCTTCATGATGACTGCCGACGGAGGTTTTGTATTTTGCCGGCAGCAGAGATCACGAGAGGGGCCCCTTGAGGGGGATCCCAATAACAGTGTCATTGCACTTTACTGCATTGACTATCAAAGGCGCGCTCACAGTTTGTCGTTGCATTTTGTTCTTAACCAGTCGTTGTCTTGGGGCCCCAGGCCAGCTTGGGGCCCCAAGCAATTGCTTGGTTTGCTTGCCTTGTCGCGACAGGCCTGAAACCCACAACTACCCGTGATGATGCTGCTTGTATCACTTAACTGTAGTTGTTAGTGTTGAGTATCAAGACAGAAATATGTGAATTAAATAAGATTTTTTTTTCTCTTGTCCAGCTACTGTCAAACTTCACTAAAAAATCCTGCTCCACTCCATCTTTCTGTTCATCACAGTGATGTGTCTTCCTCCATTACAATTACAACATACTGTCCCTCTGATACATCTCTGAATCAAATACTCAACCCTTGCAGACTTGAAAGGTGATTGTCAAAAGTTGGCAGGTCAGCGTGGATTCATATCTGTTGGACATGTGAGCTGTGATTACACCAGTGAACCAGTTTTATTCATGCTTATAATTAGGATTGGGCATCGAGAACCAATTCCTACTTGGAATAGTTTTGATTGCAGTAGTATCGTTTCTTATTGGGACATTAGCTTATTCACCGTAACCCCGATAGTTAGTCGATACATACCCTTCTCATCTCCGTGTCGTAACTCTGTCTGACGGCTCCACCGTTAGCTTAGCCTAGCACATATCCTGGAGGTAACTGGTTCCAACTAGCCTACTGCTCCGAATAAGACAAAAAAATAATGACAAAATAATGCCAACATGTTCCTATTTACATGTTGTGATTTGTATAGTCACAGCCTGTACAAATAACAACGTAACATGAGACACAGCCATCTTTTAATCTTATATAAACTGGGAACTATATTCTCAGAAAGGCGAAGCACTGCTACTTGGGCGGAGTGATATGCTTGCAGCTCTGCTCTTCGCCTTTACAGTAACTTCAACACAATGGTGTTGTTTGTCTTCATTCAACTAATGGGTTATAATGCTCATATGGGGCGCCAGTGTCACCACTCATTTATGTATTATGTGGGTAAAACATTATTTTTTTTTTAAATCTTGCCACGGTGATGATAGGAACTTTGTCTATTGCTACACTTACCCAATACCCACAATACCCTGATAGGAAGGGGGGGGGGGGAAAGACAGGCCAAAAAAACAAAGATAAAGAAATACTAAGAATGTTGTATCTGTTGTCGTTGAGGGAAAATCTCCATCATGTGTCAGAGGTGAACTACACTGACTGGACCAGATCTTACTTCATTGTTGACACCATGCGGTGTGATTCCTCAAAAGTCTGTCTGATACTACTTAGCTTTGCGAATAATATTTGAAATATGAAATGTTGCTGTGTGAATGCATGAAAGTAACAATCCCCTCTGTCATTGAAGCACACAGCCAAGCATACAGGAAGGTTTTAGGGTTGACGCTTGCATCAGGGCATGGTCAGTTATTGTTTCTGATTTTAGGCATTTTCTTGTCTCTCTGTCCTCAGTTTTGGACGCACAGAAGGGAATGACAGGACTTGGCAGCAGACCAGTGCCATTCAACTGCTAGACCACTCAACAAGTTGGTAGGTGGCACTCGTCTCTAACCCTCTCACTGTCTCTCCATCTGTGTCTCTTGTGTTTCTCCCTGGATCACTGCTTGGCATTGTCAATCTGGCTCTCAGTTATTCCCTCTTCAATATATTTTGCTGCCTATCCTGTTCACTTTTGTTGAAATTGTTCTTTCTGCTTCTCTCTCTAAATCTCCCGTTAAAGAGCGAGAAGATTAGCACCAATTTGCCTTGATTAGGCTATTCTTCTCGCAGTTGGAGGGAAAAAAAATACAAAAACCCGCTCTGCAATCTGAACACGTGCAAGGAACAAGTGATTGTGATCAATAAAAAATGAGCAGGGACAAAAAAAAGGAAAACAAATGAACAAATAAAGGAATGAATTGCCAATTTCTGTTCTAGTCAAGTGTTTTTGGAAGGCAGCTCTTGAGAAAAAGCTGTTTCCGCTAAAGGACTCTGACAGCAGTGTATGCGTGTCAGAGGGGACGGGAGGGGACAGGAGGGGGGGGGGGGCTCAGCATTCAACAGAGCCTGATTATCAGACATCATATTGTAGTGAAAAAACATGCCATGGGGACTATTGTTGAAGATGTTGTTAACCTACATTTTTTTAAAGGAAATATTTTCAAAGTGCTGGTTGCCAAATGCTCCACCTGCTACAGCGTATTGGCAGTACTAAGAATGTAATATGATTTGTGTAAATTCTGACGGATTCACATTGTGGGCATCAATGATAAGTGTGTCACGATTTTGATTTTAAATCGAAATTGACTGAATTTCGAATAAAAAAATGGAATTGTCGATACTGCCACGCCCCCATGTCACGTCCAGTCGGCTTGCCAAGCGGAAAAAAACACAGGTGTTGAAGTGCTGCGAGTCAGTCAACCTACTCTAACTTAGCTACAGCCGGTCAAAAGATAGCATGGCAAGTGCAGATCCATCGACAGAACTCTTTCACTGAAGTCGTCGGTGTGGAAGTATTTTGGATTTCCAGTGAGTTATGTTGACAACGTTCACGTTTTCGACAAAAAAAACACAGTTTTCAAGCTCCGCTATGTGCGTGTACCATATTCTGTGTGTTTACCATTGCACATTAGCCTAGCAGCTAGCAGAGATTCCTTCTTATAGCTTAATCCCAACAAAACCGCACAGTTGAATTTCAGCCTGCATGAACATTTTGTAGCCTAAACAGAGCTGCTTACAGTATATTAGTTATATAACAGAGAGCAACACGTTAGCGCTCTGCCTCTGCTCTCTGACTGCTCCGCCGCCCTCGGCCTGCCCTCGGCATTGTCGGCAAATTATTTTTATTTTTAATTTTTTTACTTTATTGATAAATTCTCAAGTTTCCAATTGACTGAAGATATGTTATTGTTACATTATGTTGTTAATCAATGTTTTAAATTTGACAATGTAGTGTGGTACATTGTGAACAAAGGTCAGATATTATATTGCATAAAAGTCTAGTCTTGAAATAAATAATGATGTAAAAATCGAGAATCGAATCGAATCGTGACCTTAGAATCGAAAATGTAATCGAATCGAGGATTTGGAGAATCGTGACACCCCTAATCAATGACTATTGCTCTGCTTTGTTTGAGATGAAGATACTGCTGTCACTTGTTTTTTTAAAGCGACTAAACTCAAGAGCACATTAATTCATTGCTGTGGGGCTGCAGGGAAACACATCTATTTTGAACATAATATCATGTTGTTCAGGAGGCAAACTAAGCCAGACAGAGAGCTCTGTCCATGTACAATGACAAGCTATTCTAATTCTCCATGTGTATCATATTTCCATTTGGACATTTTGAACTTGTGTCACAGCTGTAGTGAGAGACTCTTACCACCTACTGTATGTCAGTGTGCACATTAGATAAAACAGCAACAATTAATCACAAAACAAGTTGTCATTTCACAAATGATCTACTGAAAACCCCACTGCAACAAAGGGAGTACAGCCAACTCTAACTTGTGATTTTCCTGTTACAGTTTGGCAGCCGTTGTAGTGGCTTTCCCCACACCTATCTTTAACTTGCATACCCAGAGAGTATTTGAATGTGATTGAGCTTAAATACATTCACACCTTTTTTTAATTTCAGGATTTTGTGTTTTCTTTTTGTTTTTTACTATGGAATCAAATTGGGTATCGAGAATCGTGGACATTTACTGGTATTGGACAACTCAATTTCTGGTTTGGTGACATCCTTAGAGGAGACAAAACAGTGGCAGCACTGACAGCTCTTGTCAGAAGCACATTTATGGGGAATTTGATGTAACCATTGCCCATGTATTTTAGAGTAAGAGTGTATTTTTCACATCAAGATATAGGCCACTCACTTACAACAACATACAACAGCTTGGACTATGTGGACTCGTCATTAAGTGGAGAAAGCATGCAGTACTAAGATCGTGAATTGGGTCTCTTTTTAAGCAGCAACTTCCGGGTCTGAAAATGGAGCAAATGCTAAAATGCTTTAAACCTGCATTCTATCTTCTTTCCAGCAGGGCTCCACTGGCTCCAAAACAAAGTCCCTTTTGATAGAAGTCTTTGGGAAAATGACCCTACTCTCACTTGATTTATTACCTCAGTGAACATTTTCATAATGAGTTTATGGTCTCAATCACTAGTTTCAAGTCTTCTTCAATACAGAATGATGTTCGTTTTGTAAATTATGTTCCCATTTATTTTAAAATAGACAATAAAGCAGAGGATGTTTTAGGAGCATGGCTACATGCCGATTTGTCAATCATGACAGAGGCTTAGCAATGGTAACCATGGCACTGTGGACTTTAAAATAGCCCTGAAGTTGTTTTGGGTGTTGCCCATGTTATGCTATCTCTTATCTTAAACTTTGACCCTCTCGCTGTGTGTTTTCACTTCATCAAAGTTGTTCAGCAATCGGTAGCGCCTTGCCACAGAAAGCTATCTAGCGCTGGTGTTGGCTGGTAACTTAAAGAAAGGTTTAACAATTTTCAACCAGATCTGTGTACTGTCATACCGTCATCCCCCACCCTTTTTTCCAAATATGGTCACGGCCAAATTGCAAACTCCTGGCTTCAAAACAGCACTCCACAAAACAATGGGTTACATCACTTATTATTCTTTCCAGTCTACGGTATCTCTGCATTAATGTCCAAGTCCAAAAAAACAGTTGACTGCATTACTCCCCATACATCGTCTTAGGCAGTGGTTCCCAACCTTTTTTCCTTGGCGCCACCCCTACTTATGTCTTATGTCTTATGTCAACAGCGTTTGAACACAACACTGGGGAAGCTGACTTTTCAGTTGGCTAACGTTAGCTAGTAATTATTAGTGTACTCCGCGGCCCTTCCACCTCACTCCCAGCCTCTAGGAGACAGCAAACAGCAATTGCAGTGCACTGACTCTGCTCTCCTCCTTCGCCGGGAGCTAGGTAGTTATTATTAGCAAACATTGCGGTCCCTAAGCAGCTCCGGTCTGGCTGGGGTCCAGTTGCTGCAGCTAGGGCTGGGTATTGTTCAAAATATTTCGATCCACTGCCAATTTCGATACCTCAGTTTCAACGATACTTTTTTCGATACCATATGTTTTAAAATCCATTTCAACATCAACAAAAATACATTAAACACAAAACTTTAATCAAAATTACAAAATTATGGTAACACTGCTCACTCAGAGTAACATTATTAATAAAACTGGTTGTGCTCTTTTGATAGGGGTGCACCAGTCAGATACAGCCAACATTAACAAAAAAGAGAAACCTTTTTGCCACAACATGAACAATGAACATATTATAAATAATAAATAAACAAATGTGTACAGGCTAATATTGAACTAACTAAAATGCAAAGGAATGTAAAGAACAAAGACGTTTTAGTGCAAACTGCATAATGACACAAATCTTTAACAATAAACTATGTGACTGCCCTGTTGTTAACATTGAACTAATGAAGAACTTACAAAGGAATGTCATGGAATTGAGAATTGCCTTGTTGCTGAAAGCTGCTGTAGAAATCAATCAATAAATCATTTTTCGATACTCATAGGATCGGAGTATTTAATATATTTTTTGGTGCCGTAAATGTATCAACGTTCGGTGTCCAGCCCTAGCTGCAGCCACTGCTGAAGGTCCAAAGCATGTGCAGACTCTTTGTGGCGGGTGCCAGCGGATGTTTTACGTTAGCAAACTACATTTCTAATCAACGTTACGTTACAACAACGTTAGCATTGTACACTATACAGCACATCTGTGGTTTTCTACTTGCTGTTCTTCTGGTCTTTTTAGTGTTGGTTATCAGATTATGTGTTCATTTTTGAAGGAGACCAGAAAAGGAAGTGATTGGGTTAGGGTACCCGCAATTAGCCAATCATCAACAAGAAGCACAGCTGCAGCTGTGATGTTTAAATTTTTGAGAGGCACACGCTGGGAACACATGCTGGTCACAATTTGGTTTGGGGGCATGCACGTATGCAGAGCCTGCCAAATATACATCACATGAAGACAGAGGCAGACTGACCTCCCTTCACAGAAATGTCTGTAGGCCATAAGTCCAACAGATTTAATATTAGACCAGGAATACACAGGCACACACCCACATACATACGTATACAGTACTATTGGCAGAAATGGGCTGGTAAGCAGGGGTGTCGGACTGGGGGTGGAAAGGGGTACAGAGTACTCAGGACCCTCATGTGAGGAGCCCAAAAAGATGCTAGAATGGATAGCTGTGGATATTGGGAGGGGCCCATAGAGAATGCCTTTCTACAGGGCCCAGGATTTTTTGCTCTGCCCCTGCTGTTGAGGGTCATGTAAAAGCTTAGAAAGCACAAGTCATACCAGTAACTTTGAATTTGTTTACAGCAATTAAAGTCCAAACAACTTTACTTTTAGAATAAAACATCTAGGGAGTAGATACTTTGAGAGTATATGTAGCGTTTAGGTCACTGATTCATTCACACCCTAATTATATGAACCCTACTATGAAAAGTAATCTTTTAAATGTATGAATGCATTAATAAAAATGTTTTCACAGACTGTCACACAGAGAAAGAAGCATATTAATATAGATGGTGTTGTTGATGAATGGTATAATTATTGTATCTCTCATTATACAGCAGTGTGTCATTTAAAAAGAAGACTCAATATAAAGCCACACAGCTCTATATAGCATGTAATTGAGTTACTTTGGTTTGAATCACTCTCGCTCATTAAGCTGTGACCTCTCTCACTGTAACACTACACATCATTAATTACAAAGGAAAATAATAGTGTTTACATGCAGCAACATGGATCCAACATGCACACACAAATACACACAAGTGCATACGGATACATTAATGCTGTGAATTCTCTTACATATGGACTAGCATTGAAAGGGTCATTACGGTTTTTCATTCAACCTGGACCCTATTTTCCAATGTTTTTGTGTCTAAGTGACTGATGGGAACAACAATCTTTGACATTGGTCCAGTAAGTAAGGTAGCAGTGAAACAAGCTACAATGTAAGTTAATAGGACAATTGTCCAGCTTGTTTTTACCTTCACAAAAGTGCTTGTTTTGCTGCTGACAGACTCAGATTAATATTGTGTCTGACAACATTATGGAAATGATTTCTAAGGAGGTCGACCTTTCTGTTAAAGAGTAACATCCTTTTTTTTAACATAAAAACATCCGTGAAATTGCGTTTGCTAAACCCACCAGACTCAATGTAAATAAATTGAAAAGCAGTTCATACAGTTTTTACTGTGGATGCTCTTTCTTTTCTGTATTCACCATATAAGTAGCAACCCAAAATCTGTCTTCACTACAGCCTTTTCTGTCGGCTGTAGCAATGGTGGTACAGTGGGAAGGCCATTAATAGTAAGGTAGGTTTAATTCCTGGGTCTTCCTGTCCATAACTAGAAGTAAACCTAAATTGTTTCTAATGTTTGAATATGAGATACATATATTAATTCATTCTGCAGTGTCTTCCAAAGGAATGTACTGTAATGAAGTACTTAAGTATGAACCTGCACCCACGGCTGCATTTTTGATTAAATCAAAAGTCTGTCTTTACTATAAAAGTACCCATTCCCTTGTTTCTCCACTCAGAAAGTACATATACTATTTTTACTCTTAAGGATTTCTCATCTTTGACAGAAAACCACCTCTGCTGTCTACCCTGAACTGAAAGTAGTTTATGGTTGCATAATTATGTAAGCCCTGGGTAGTGACTGTTGTGACCTGACAGCTAGGCAATAATCATGTGGCATCTTGGGCAGATTACTGACAGGAGGAAGTAGACCCACTGGGGGGCATTATTGCTGAAGAAGCCCATGGCAGCAGTATTCTGGACCAGCTGGCCCAGTTGGATGCTTCCTTATGGGTGAATACACCACAGAGACATTATGGGCCAATTTATCTCCAATTTCTCTTTGTGACAATTGGTGGAATGAGTATCATTGTTCACTGTTCTCTGCCCATTGTGGGATGAGTTATTGGAGTTAAATCTCAGCATTTCTCAGGAGGTGAAAACAAAGGCAGTTTCCAGAAACATCCAGGGGTTGAGTGACTGTTCAAGCAGATGTGTCGTCACATCATAAACAATGAATACCAGAAACGTGGAAAAAATGAGGACATAACACATAGCCAAAAGATGAGACACGGTTATAAGATTGCAATGCACCAAGTGGATCAAAAACAAAAAAAAGCCAATGTTGTGTTGAAGTCTGTTTTCCCCCTCGATATGTGTCCCCCCTTAACTTAACCCTAACCCAGCCTTAGCCCCCACTCAACCAGTCATTTTTGGAGATATTTAACTTCCAGCCAACCTTACCCTAAAGGGGCCAGTATACTCTGTTAGAAATGCTTATTGGATAGTTAAATAACTTCAGAAAACCCCTCTCCCTACACCTTTCCGACATGGGATTACTTCAAGTTGTGATTGGCCAGCTGTGTGGAGGTGAGAACGTAAGCTGGGTTTGAACTTCTCTCTTTAATTGTCTTTTTTAATTTCTTACACAACTATTTGTAGCAGGCTAGTTACTACTGCACACTAACACTACTGTCTGAAAATGTGCACCCTTATCCTTATCCCTTTTATCTCCATTTTTATATTTTTCTTTAACGTGCAATGTAATGTTTTCTTTTAGGCTACTTCACTTAACAAATTATATAATAATGTGGTAATTCACAGTAAATATTAGTGGGCAGACTGAACGAGGCCTCTCTAAATGTATTCAGATTTTTGTCATCTTTATTTTTAACAGTTTTCCAGAGAAGAACATATCAGCAACTCAAAAAAACATTTGCAAAATATCTTGATTGATTTTATGTAACAGGGTTTAAAAGTCTGTCCAAATGTTCTAAGCCATCATCATATTTTTAGTTCACTTCCAATCTTGGACATGTATTTTTGTCATTGTACAGTGCATATAGTGGTTTGGCTTGGTCCCAGTGTCATGAATCATTTTCTGTACATGTGTACACATGTCACAATGGAACTTGCCAATTCCAGTTTTACCGACTAAATTAGATTGGAGTTGGCAGGGCTTGAGACTCCCAGCCTCCAGTGCTTCAAATGACTTTGAGTCTCTAGCGGATAAATGGATACGGGTCACCTTCCATTCTGGCCTCTCACCATTTTAGACAATAATAAAGTAAGAAAGTGTCATTGTATTCAGCCCTGGCTCTTTGGCTGTTCTTAAACTGACTGTGAGCTCATTAAAATTAAAAGAACGTTGAATCCAACAAGCTATAAACTGCTTGCTCTACACAAAGCAGGAGTATCAACATGCCTGTTTACTGTATGGTCTGGGTGGTTATCTTAATTTTAAAAATGTAAATAGTGCTGTCAATCGATTAAAAAATTGTCATCAAGTTAATTACAGTTATGGGCTTTTTAAAATACTAGGATTTACGTGTGGACGTGCAGTGTTGAAATAAATAAACTAATTATTCCTTTTTGTTATCTCAACCATTAACATTTATTAACCAAGTGTTCAATAACAATATTAATTTGTTGAGGCATCCATGTGGTGGACATATTTCCATGCTGACACAGGCCTCTGCCTTGTACCTCTCTATTTATCTGTGGACAGTACATCATCATCAGACTCTGACTCTGATCCCATCAGCTCTGGCTCCACTTTTTCTCCAGAGGCCTGTGGTGCAGGTTCTCCATCCTTCAGCATCTCACTCAGCTTTTTCCACACCTCTCCCCTCTCTGCTCGGGGCAAGCACTTATGGTCCTTGAACCTAGGATCTAGACAGGTTGCTACCTTTAACCACAACAGGTTTGAGTTCTCCTTTCGCACGTTGAGGTCCTTTGTGAATGCAGCCTTGAGGCTTGTAGGTATGTAGGCACGGTCAACATCAGAGGCCTTCATTGTACGCTGGAAATGACACGGTGCAGGTAGCACCATGTAGCAGGATACACACAGTACATTTCACCACCTAGGACCTCAGTGATGTACCTACAGGGCTAACAAAGCACCACACAAATGACTTAATGACTACAATTTCCATTCAGGTGGCATTATTTAGGTTATAGTCCTTAAATTATGTCTAGATGACTTACAAATTACTTATGTTTATCAGTAAAATTAGAGCAGCAATGTCTCTTTGCCAGCCTGCCATATTCAGCTGAAGTTAGCATGGCTCACTTGTGCTTTTGCTGTGCCAGCATTGCTTTCAGTGGATCTTTGCTGTGTTGAATCCACCTGATCATTTCAAGTGTTGACTTCCAGTGTGCTGGTACATCCTGGACGTGGGACTTCTATTAGTCCATGAGAGGCTTGCTGAGCTTTCAGCTCTGCTGTGTTTGCACCCTTTGTATCATGTGCGCCGCACATGGCAAATGCTCGAATGGTAGACTCCTTGCAGCGGCAATCATATTGTGAGTGCTGTCTGTTCTTATAGTTGTGACCTTGCCCGTTATGTCCCCACTCATTTGCAACTTCAAGACACTGCTTCAGCAAAATGCTTTTCTTCTGTTTTGAACATGCCCAAAGTGAACTGAGTGTCTGTTGTCACAAACATGTATTCTTGTAACAATAGTTTCCCCTTCGAAGGTAGCTTGTATGATGGGTCGCCTGTGGCGATCTGAATGTGATAACAGGAAGAGGTTGGGGTCAAATTTGATAAAACAGTTACTTTACATTGAAAAAATAATAATTAATGTTTTTAGATTAATCGTATGCATTAACGGATTAACGTCGACAGCCCTAGTAAATATATAGTGCCATGTGGCAAAACATGACATTAGGTTTGGACATTTGTGTGTTGATGTATGATATGTCTTCTATGAAATGAAAAGACGACAGTCTGTCTGTCTTTATAGCACAGCGCTGCTTTATCTTCCTCTTTTCCCTAGTCCACAGTTTAACCTGTCACTTGCAGTTGCTGCCTCTCTCAATCTCACTCCCATTACCTCACATTTCTTTTACTCACTTGGCTCCACTGAGGAGCCAAGTGAGTAAACTGTGTCTACCCCTTTCATTCTGCCTATGCTGAATACTTTTGGTATTTTTTCACAACATACCAAAATAATAATAAAATTATAATATATAATAATAATTTTAATTATTGTAGAGAGATGTCAGAGTGATTGGGCTGCCGCATAGCAGGCGCTCCAAGCCTTGCTTAAGGGGCATCTCGGCAGTGCCCAGGAGGTGACCTGGCACCTCTCCAGCTACCAGTCCACACTCGGTACCGAGCCAACACCCTATGGACTGAGCTACTGCAGGCCCATATGATATTGAAAATAATAATAATACAAATTCTGCGTCCTCTTGCTCTTGTAAAGTAGATTCCCTTCTCTGGCATTCCCTGGTAATGTTGTAATCCTTACTATGCCCATTGGCTTTCTAGTCTTTGAAGCTTTTAAGCAGTGCAAAAGGGGTCATGGGCGGGGAGCACGCATGAGTGGTTTCGGGAGCATAACTCACGTTTGCCTTGCCTTCCCAGAACCACATTAATACACTGTGAAGGAAGAGTCATGGTGACACCTGCACCATCTCCTCCGCCTCTTTGTCTACTTGTCTTTAGTCAGAGCCCGGCTCCTCTTTTCTCACCACTCCACTAGGTGCTGCTATATCTGTTCCCCGGCTCTGTGGCCTTCTCCCAACCAACACCTTTGGGAACCTTTCATTTTTTGCATATTGCAAAGTTGTATTAAACGCAGTTAGTTTAAAAACTTTCTGTAAAAATACATTTTGTGTTAGAAAGATAAGGTTGTACTGTAACAACACAGTTGTAAGGACACTTTTGTTGTTGGCAGTCATTTGATTTTTATAATAATAATTAATAATTAATAATTCATACTTTATTAATCCTGCAAGGGGAAATTACAATGTTATTACAATATTATTACACACATTACACACAGGCCTGAATTACACACACTAGCTCAGTACCTATACATGCACTAATGGAGAGATGTCAGAGTGAGGGGGACTGCCTATGGAAAGGTGCCCCGAGCAGTTGGGGGTTTGGTATAATTCACTACCCGGAAAGCATTAGCTTAATTTCTGTTCCATAAATAGACATACTTAAATGTCAAGAAATTAAAGGTATAGTGGAGGATTTTCCCGAATTTGAGAAAATAACTGCCCTCTTCACTTTTTGAAAAAATGCACATGCACAACACTCTACCTACTCCCGAGAGGGAACGCCTATTAAACGTGTGCACAAGAGAGCGTGCACAAGCCTAGTTCTCCTCGTACACGCTCTGTTTACAAGTTGCTGTCGGCATGGCTCTACAAGCCTACTTTCCAAAAGAAGATTTGCACTTTTTCCACTATGTCAGACTCGCCACCGGTGAGTGGAAATCTATTTACGACAAGCATCTCTATAGCTAACGTTAGCATGCTACAGGCCAACAAACAAGCTATCGTCTAGCATCTAGCATCTGTTTAGATCTTTCAAGAAGAGAGTCTTGTGGGATCTGATATTGACTACGAGCCCGTGCCCTGTTCATCCCGACCAAGATCCAGGAGGGGGGGTGCGCCTAGAGGCCGAGGGAGACGAGGTCGGGGCGGGGGCGCAAGAGCCAGCACCAGCCGAGAGCGGGGAGAAGGCAGCCGTGAGAGAGGGGGAGGCAGCGGTCGGGCTAGAGGCCGTGGCCGTCTGCTCGCTGACCTGTCACGACACGTACGACGGCCTTACGTAAACATATCCCAGAATGATTGACAACTAGGAGGACCAATAGTCTTGATGATCCACCCGGAAAAAGAAAATCCTCCACTATACCTTTAACTGAATATTGTCGATGCAGAAAACTGGAAAAAAAAATGTGTTTCCAAATGAATTGTTGTTATGAACACGAGTAGGACCCAAGTTCATGACGGCCTCAACCTACAGGAGTGCAGGTTAATAATGGTATAAGTTTTTTATTGTTATGAGGATATGAAACAGGATTACTGAGGATGGGAATCCGGAGTCCACGGGGAGGAATGGAGAGGGCTGAGATGAACCTGGCGTGGGCAGATAATGAGGGAAAGTGTAGAGAGCAGGCATAGCTTAAAGGCAAGCGAATGGTGCAGCACATGGTGCAGCACAGGAATAACACGTGGAAAACACAAAGGAGCAAACACCATTTTTGGCCTCTTTACTCAAATGGCAATGCATTTTGCAATTGGCAATTCAATGTACGATTTGGTCATGCATTTTGTAAATGCATTTTGCAATTGGCAATTTGAGATGACAAAAAAGGGCGTCCCATCGCCATGGTAACATATGCTGCGTACCTAACCTGCCCTGCACCAGGTTATGTTCAAGATAACAGATCAACTTGTACTAACCAATCAGTTATCTTGAAAGTGGCATCAGCCAAGAAGATCCCGAGATTGTTAGAGGGGAGGCATAGATTGTGGTGATTGTGGAGGGACTGACGTATCTGTGTCAGCATCTTGAGCCGTATGTTGCCAGTGTGACACGTCATAGTTGTGTTCTTACTGTATGCATGTCAAATGTTTTGTTTCTTTCATCATATCACAGCCGTGCACCCGATACACTGTTGGAGTAGTGCCTTCTGCTACTTTTCAGTATAGAGTGATAAATAAGCCTATTAAGTTTTGCATTCACACAGTTGCCGATGTTTTGCCAGCTGTCTTTCCTGCCTTTGGCAGCTGCTGTGTTGCTTTCGGCCTGGATTATGTGTATATCTTCTTCGTATTTATCAAATATAATAGTTTGCTCTGCGCTCTGCTGCCAGACTTGTTTGCGATTGATTTAATGCTGCAAACCCCGCCCCTTTTATGAGAATGCGCTCATGGCTAGATTGGGAAACCCTGGGGTGACTTATAGAGTTGATAAGTCACCCCAGCACTTTGTAAGCGCTTTGCGTGCAAATACTTATGCAAAATACTGCAAATCCTTTTTTTAAATTGCAGTGGACGATGCGAATGACGATTTGCAATATGTAAACTCAAGCAAGAAAATTGTGTGATGCTGTGTCGCAAAAGCGTCAGCGTTGAGATTCTCTTGCAACACATTTCCCTGATCGATCCAAACTCCATTCAGAAAACAAGCATTTAAAAAGTTTGTTGTTGCTTGTTGTCTTGCAGAGACCTAAGACTTGTTACAAATCTTCATCCTGATGTAGTTATTTTGGCTTACTTTTGATCCATTTATTGCAATCATATCATGGAAAAATTTTGGATTCATATTGCTGTAATAGCAACAGTCATCATAGCCCTGATCCATCCAAACTCCATTCAGAGAACAAATATTTTAAGAGTTATTTGCTTGTCGTCTTGCTGGCAGACCTGACAAAGCATGAATTCAGAGTTGTTATAAATCTTCATCATGATGTAGTTATTTTGCTATACTTTTGATTTGTTTATTGCAATTAAATCACAGCAAAATCTGTACCTCAAGTAGAGCAGGAAGCGGCAGTCATCTAGATATAATTTATCGAGCGGTGTGCTCTTCCCGATGATGTTATTAATCAAGACATGACGTCCAGAACAGGCACAAATAGGGCTGGGCATCGTTCAAAATATTTTGATCCGGTGCCAAATTTGATACCTCAGTTTCGATGCCGGTTCCTTAACAATACTTTTTTCAATATCATATGTTTTAAAATCCATTTCAACATCAACAAAAATACAAACACAAAACTTTTATTTTCTACCTTAAAGGAGAACTCTGGCCAATTTTTACAGTAATCTTGATAACTATAACTATGCGAGACCTGTCAATAGAAAATAAAAATGAGCGGACACTCAGGGGATTGTTGTCGGCCGCAGCAGGCGAGGAAGGCAGGGAGGAACCAGAAGCAAGGTCGGGTCTGCAAGCCAAACTGCCGTTTTAGCTAAGTGGGAGCTGTGGGCATTAGCTGCAGCAGCTCCATGTTGCTAACACCGATTCAGCTCATTTTTTTTCTATAGACTGGTCTTGCATAGTTATATTTAGCAAGATTACCGTAACAATTGGCCGGAGTTCTCCTTTTAATTGTGAATCAAAACAGTTATCAAAATTAAAAAATTCTGGTACTACTGCTCACTCAGAGTAACATTAATAAAACTGGTTGTGCTTTTGGATAGGGGTGCACCAGTCAGATACTCAGGATTGGTATCAATCCGAACTTGGCCAAAATTGACAAAAATAGAGAAACTTTTTTGCCACAACATGAACATATTATAAATAATAAATACATAAACAAATTACATTGTGTACAGGCTAATATTGAACTAACTAAAATGCAAAGGAATGTAAACAACTTTTTAGTGCAAACTGCATAATGACACAAACCTTTAACAATAAACTATGTGACTGCCCTGTTGTCACCATTGAACTAATGAAGAACTAACTTAAGTGCAAAGTCATTGAATTGAGAATTGCCCTGTTGCTGAAAGCTGCTGTAGAAGTAAAGTTGTTTTTCCTTACAACCGCAGCCTGTCAGTCAGTCACCAGGGCACAGAAACCACTGTTGTGCCTGCTTGTCTCAGAGGAAGTGTAAAACAACAGCACACGACCGTTTTCAGTTCGCCAATAATATCATATCGCAGCAAACGCTGTCTGTGTGAAGTTTTGGTAAAACTGTAACTACACTTGAAACCACTTCATCAGCATTGCCGTGACTTCAACAAAACTGCAGAGCCGACGTAGTTTGCTCCGTCCACACCTCTGGGTGCACGTGTGTGTGTGTCGGTTGGAGCTCCGCTCTGTGTCAATATGCAGAGAGACAGATAAGCTTGCGGTTACGCGCACCTACAGGAGGAGCTGACAATGTTTATTTGTACACAGAAATTAATCATCATAACCTTTCGTACTGAAACGATGCTCAGAATCCCAGATGATGTATTCTAGCAAAGTAAAAATGAATTCATGAATAATTTTACCCACTAAAATATTTTATATTTATATTAACACACTTTGAGTTCCACCTAGTTTAAGGATATATAGATACATCAGGATAAACAGTGCTATAATAGTACGCTTTAAGATGGACTTGCTACTATATAAAGGAGAATATTTACAGTATTCAGTTTGGTTCATGTCAGTACAGTGAATATACAGTGAAACACAACAAGCAGAACACAGCTCAGTAAAAACTGTTGACAGTAATGTTACACAAGTAGTTGCGATTAAAGCTTTAACGCTTTTAAAATAGCTCAGTCTATATGTCTACGTCAAACACTTAAGACAATCGGCCTAGCTTACCTTTCTAACAATAAAGAGTGTAGTTGTATCAGAAATATGAACAACATACTCCTTGTCAGATGCTGCTTGATAAATATGATAATATATTTTGTACCACGACAAGCTCTCAATCATAATCTTGAGTCTGGATGATTGTTTTCATAAATTCCCATGTTTACAACATGATCGATCGAACGATGATTTGATCCCTGGCGCTGCAGTTCTATGTTGAAGCGTCCTTGGGCGAGACACCCCGAATTGCTCCCGATGCTGCACCATCGGAGTGTAAATGTTTGTGAATGTTTATCTGATGAGCAGGTGGAAACTTGTACAGTCCATTTACATTTAAATACATTTTGTTTCATGAGGTGTCAGGTAATTGCACTGAGAATGTACCTTGGACAATGGAATATATCAGTTAAGCTCATAAAGTGGGTCCCTCGACAGCCACATAACATGAGGATATTTCTGAGAAGCCTAGCTTGCCCTGAATGCCCTGGAAATGTATGGCATGTTTGGCTGATATGGTGAGACTAGAAATAAAGGAAAATGTCCAAAAATAGCTCAGCGTTCAAAGTCTTTCAATACTAGTCTATGTGCTATTAGCACGATTTATACTTACCCTACACATAGAAACAGAAAAGAGGTGAACAACACCCACCTGGAAGCTTTGCACCCTCTCTTCTCAGATGGCAATGACCTGTTCTCAGTGATTTGCTTTTACATTCTGTCATTCAAAGGCAGTGGTCTTCATTTCAAGTCAAAGTAGGAACTTAGAAAGTTAGTTTTTAACGCCAGAAATCACATCACCTGTAACAGCAATGCATTACGCCAGAAACACACCGCATGCTGAAGCGCCGCGAAGTGCCATGAAGTGGAACTATTTTCATTTCGGCGCCCATGTTATTCAATCTGTCCGGCCACACCGGCTGCGATCAGGCGCGGAGCGGCTGTGCCGGCCCGCGCGCTGCCTCAATCATTTCTGGCGTCTCCTCCATTTCTTCCACGAGCCGCGAGCGAATGTGTCAAACCAGGCAGGTAATCATATACAGGAAGGCCACAGTGCAGCCAGATACTTTACAAAATAAACCACTGTCTGATTTTGGCTGTCTTGACTTCTCAGCTGTGTCTACAGCTGGGACACACGATTAGGCAAACGGACAGACAGTAAGAGTGACACACACACGTGTGCACACACACACACATACACACACAGAGAGAGAGAGAGAGAGAGAGAGAGAGAGAGAGAGAGAGAGAGAGAGAGAGAGAGAGAGAGAGAGAGAGAGATTTTGTAGAGTGGAGAGGAGAAGGATCACTTTGTGACCGAATCTACGCTTCAGCGTGCGGTGTGTTCCTGGCGTAAGTCATCAGTAACTAATCAAATAACAAATCAGCTGTTTCAAATACTTATTGGTTTTGTGCTGTGGAACTGTTACGCAGATGGGTGTGAGGCAACAAGAACTTGGATACAAATACAGACAATTGAGCTAACAGAAACAGTTCAGCTGTTTATTGAATGGTTCCAGTGCAGGGTTCAGGTAGTAGAGGTTAGAAAGCAAGACATGTAGCATCAGAGTAACTATGTAACATTGACGATGTGGCCAGGAGTGAGCCGAAAAACGCTGGTTAAATAATGCAGGTCTGATGAGGAAAGTGGGAACAGTTGAGCAGGTGGGCAGGGAAGGGCAGGTGACTGGGACTGGAGGGAAAGGGGTTGCTGAAGGGCAGGGCGGAGTGGTTGGATGTGGAAGTAAGGTAACATGGACAGGAGAAAAAGTCAGAGGGCATCTGGTGGACAGGTAGAGAATGGCAATGAACGGGTTTGGGAAAGTGTAGTCTTGCATTGCCAAACCTTCCTCCACAGCACTGCAGAGGAGGGTCTGGTTATTCCACACAGCATTCTGGCATGGGAGAAAAACGTGCTCTGGTTCATTGGCATTTCTTTAAATCAATCACAAGGGCGCTCTTGGAAGTGGGACTGTGGCTGGAGGGATGGCAGAGAGGCAGGATGTGACAGGAACCTTTAAAAAGTTGAATCTAATTAAATGTGCACCCCAAAAGGAAGTGATTGGATGCTTATAAGTTTGGGTATTCCAGCTCATGGTAGCTTTGTGTCCATGGAATCCTGTAAGTGAAAAGAAATGGCAATGATTTATATAGAGTAAGACTATTAGTCCTTCATTCCAAAAGATGTGTAGTGTAGATTTTTTTTATTCTTGTTTTGTGACAGCAGTCATGAAACATGACCTGTTTCAGTGAGCTGCTAAAGTGATCAAATTTATATTCCTCATTCAGTATTCCAAAATGTAATTGATCTTGGCATGTTTCCCGCTTACTCTGGATTATTTGGTGTTCACATGAACCACAAAGGCTGCAGAGGGAACTGAATTTGAAGCAGTGTGTCTGAAAAGAAAAGAAAAATATGTTTCTGGCCAGCAAAGAAACAGCTTTCCTGTTACATATAGACCTGCTAGTAACAAATAGTGTATTAAGGTGCTACCTTAATCATGTTTTATGTGATGGCATTCTTTTATTAGTTGCTATGGGCAGATATTGTGAAAAGAAATAAATAATAAAAAATTTTAAAGACATATTTCAACGCTGGAAAGCTGAATATATCTTTAAATTGAGTCACTTATGTAGCATAAATGTGATAAAAAAAATTGAAATTGGTGCCTTCTAGGCCGAGAAAAGCCAGGAAATGTGTTTTTGGCTCATATGGATGAAAGACACCAAATCCCAGAATGCACTTTGCTTCGCTGCTTGGGTCCACTCCCAAGCCCACACACACATTATAGGCTCCGTAAAGTTCAGCTAAGAATACTAGCATTAGCGCTTGGTGGGATGTAAACACAGAGTATAAACACAGCCGTGAATTAGCGTGGAATGTCGAATGGTCGCCATGTAACAGTCACAAACTCCAGCGGTTAGCAGTTAGTTGGATACAAATCAAACCATTTCTGCACCAGTCCGTGTTAACACAGCCCACCTTCACGAGTCTCTTACCCGGCGACAGAGCATCTCTAGCTCGGATCGTCGGAGGGCTAGCAGTCCTGGTAGCTGGACAGTCTGGTAGACTGTTGTTCAGCCATGTTTCCACAAAAACACAAAACACAGCAGTCTCTGAACTCGTTGGGAGTTTCATTGAAGTTGGATGTAGTCCAGTTTGTTGTTTAATGAACAGACACTTGCAAGCAGGATTGATGGGACAGGTGTCCGGCTAGCGTTAGCTTCCCACCTAGCCGATGAGGATGTCCCCTACCCGGCTTGGGGCATCGAGCAACACAGATGGTTGAGGTGCTGTTCTCCGTAGCAGGCGAAGCTCACGTAGTGTGCCGATTATTCCGTCTGTAATAACGTTTCCTGCATATTCTCCGATCTGTACCGATGTATCCCGGTGGTACACGTGCGGTAGTTTGAATGCACATAATTGTTGTAAAAGTTTGCTGCTGAGACGAGAGAGCCCTGTTTAGCGTAGATTCAAGATGGCTGATATTTCGTGTGTTTCGATTGCCTCGCTTCGGGTGATGGGCGGGTTGAAAACATGCGGAAGTGGCTCCTACTACTGGCTGTAGTCCTTTGCCTCTGGCCAAAAAATCTTCCGATGATGCAAAAATCGTCATTTTACATCATCGGAAGATTTTTTCCAGACCCCCAATGCAGGGATCTCCTGTCTCAGGGGGATATGAGAGAGGGATGCATGGTCATTCAGAAATACTACCGGGTTTCTACTGATACAAAGCTGAATGCTAAATTGGTGAAGTATCCTTTTAAAAACATTGGCATTAAACATTAAAACTGAATGTAATTCAGTTATTGGCTGCACATGTTAGTACATGTAAATACCCCTGTGTCTGCACAATATGTTACATAGCAGTAAATAAATTGCCTGCAGCTATCTACTGTGGCTTTTCAACAGCTATCACATAGGCTTTTATATCCAGTTGTATACTGCAGTGGGGAACCATACCTAACATGGTCATATACTGTGTGTACCCCTGCTAAACTGTGGGCAATAGGAAACATTTGTCCTATTGCCCATCGAAAAAAAGGGCTGTGTTCACAATTTGGAGCCAGATCAGAAGACCCACAACTAAGAGAGAATCCAAGCAGAAGCCTCAACATTACGACTTTAGCCATTCAAGTGTTGTCTGGCCTGTTTAGAGGCCCCAGGGTGTTAAGGTAGAAACTCTGTACTACTCAGCAGGACAAATCACAGCAATGGCAAGAAATCAAATGGGACAGGTCAAGTCAGCCATGATTTTTAGTTTCTTTGGAGTGGATTTCCCCTACATTTTACTTTTAACCTGGGAAAGTGATAGACTGTAGCACTAATTGGTTAGACTGGAGAGGACTGCTATTTGTTGGAATTCAAAAGGGGCCACAACTGGACTGGGATCATGAATATTCAGAAAGAGAAATTATCCGATCCGACACAATAGTGTCATGTATACTATGACACTATGACACTATTGTGGTTTACTGCTCTAGGGCTGTAACTAACAATTATTTTCATTGTTGATTAATCAGTGGATTATTAACCTGATAATGAAACATGTCTATCAGTGTTTCCCAAAACCAAAGATAACGTCCTAAAATGTCTTGTTTTAAGATATTTACTGTCACAGAGGAGAGAAGAAACTAGAACACATTCACCCGAAGACGACAGGAGGGTTACCTGACATGCATCACAAGAACGGGACAGTTAGGTTATGAAAAAGATGGTGGGTGGGGTTACCAAAAAAATAAATCAGTGACATGCAACAACGGGACATGAACCCCCCCCCAAACTGCCAGATTTCAGTCTTTCACACTACTCGCTACCATTGCCTCTCTTAATACTACGTCATCTTACAGCGCCGTGGTAGAGCTGCTGCTCTGCCCGGTGTGTTCCATACAGACTCTTAAGAGTGATTTTGGTTGTGATGAGTGAGAACTGGTTGGTTCGGTTAAGTGGTTCAACTGTCAGTTTGAGAAATCCAGTTTAAGGTTTTAAGGCACTTTCACGCCATAATTAGGACTGGACTGGCCATCTGGCATACCGGGCATTTTCCCGGTGGGCCGATGCACTTTTGGGCAAAATCGCCGATATAATTTATAGACTTATAGACCCATTGGTTGATTTTCTTTATTGGCACTGGCCTGACCCAATCAAATCCAGGAACCCCCTTCCCCACTCCTGGCCACAAATTTACGAATCCCACTAAAGCCACGCCTCCGGGCCCTGAGACACAAGCTGTAATAGTATGTTTATGCTGGAAGTTTAGCATCCACCAAACACACAACCACCAAAGCGCAAGGGAGGTGCAGAGAAACTACCGGAGAAAACGATTATGAATCTACAGGCGGATGCCTCAAAATGTGCCAAAATTTCTGACATGTTTGGGGCTGAGGTAGCTGCTTCAACATCAGCATCACCTGAAGTAGAGGAAGGAGGAGAGGTGGGTGGCCATACAGAGAAGCAGAAACAACATCATGACAGGGAAGATGCCGAGGAGGAGAGTGACCATAACAGAGCTATGGGAGCGGGTGAGCACTCAAAAAATTGAAACATTGACATTAATTAAATTTATTATGTCAACAGGTTCCACATATTTTTATTAGGTTAGTTAAAAGCAAAAATATTAAGGTAATTTAATGTAATTAACTTATGTTACATTAACACAATGATTGCAAATTCAGCTAATTACTTTTGTTTTACTTCTGATCAACAAGAGATATTTAAGCTTAACCACAGTAAGTCAGTTAGTGACCTAAATAATATATGTACAGGCTACATATTTTACATTTGTCAATTCAGCATATATCTCACATGTGTCAAACTCACGGCCCGCGGGCCAAATGCGGCCCTTCACAAATGCTGATCCGGCCCTCATATCAATTTTAGGTCCACAGTACATTCTGGCCCTGGCTAGTTCAGCACCAAACCAAAAAGATGGAAAACTGTTTTCAAACTCCAAATGACGCGACTCTCAGAGCAGAATAAGGCAGATTTACCGACTTTGAGAATCAGAAACTCCCCCAGAACCAGAGAGTATTTTAATATTCAGGAGATGAAACAGGCTGTTTGCATGATTTGCTGAACTCTGCGATGGCTAAAGAACTCTTTGCTGACTTTCTAGGAGTTTATGTCGAACGAAGTGCGACAAAGTTGAAAAGAGCGACAAAAAAGCAACAAAACGATGCAAAAAACAAAAGAAAATTGATTAAAACGCCTGAAAAAGCCACAGAAATGACCAAAAAGGCGACATGCAGTAATACAGTCAAAGATATTTGACTTTTTTGGATGTATGCATGTGAATTTAACTCTCCGTCTGGCCCTTGATGTGATTCTCTTTTCCAGTGTGGCCCTACATGAAAATGAGTTTGACACCCCTGATATATCTTATTTGTAGTCATGAAATAATACATTTAACTTCAGTTAATAAAAACATTAGGTTTTCATCTACTATAAAATGTACTATTTACTTTGACATAATTCAAGTTTGTCAACAGGTTCCACACAAATGAATTTGGTACACCCAACATAGTTTTCTTATTTCCTTTATTCACCAACACAGCAGTAATTCAGTTGACATTTTGGTGCAATTCTACACACTACAGTAACATTGCATACAATAGAGTAACATTTAAATGCATGTACACGTTTAGAATTACAGCTGCAAATATTAGTCGATTGATTGATAGTCAGACAGAAAATTAATACATAATTCAGACTTCTTAGTTTTCAAATTTGTTGAAAACAAAATTATAGTCTCTCCATCTAACGGCCTTGCCACTGTGAACTTTATTTGGTAATTAACACTTTAAGAAACATCTACTCAAATTGCTGCTCTCTGCTAAAGTAGCGTTTCTTTAAGATGCAGGTATATGAAAGATGATCTGATGATTGAATTTCCTTGCAGTTGTTTTTGATGCAGCTTAGTGTTAAAACATCCACAAAATAGCCATAGTTATATATCAACCGGGTCTTTTTCGTGTCTCCTATTTTCAACAGTTTCAATTCTGAAGACAGGGAGACAGATAAACACTTTAGGAGTGCGTACACAAACACACACCTCACATTTCTATAACCACGTGAAATGGATGACATCTCAAACAAGGTTACCGCCACTTTGTAGATGTTCACATTTAACAGGGAAGGGAAAGAAACAACAATAAAGAATCTCTTTCACGTACGGAAACTGAAATTGTTATCCCTTACCTTTTCACAACACTCACTAATAGATCAACTCGAAAACCGGCCTCAATTGTTTGTGTGATCAGTGCTGTATGTTGAGAAGCAAACTTTCTGTTTCTCATTCCAAATTTCAATACATCTGATCCCTAAACACAGCTACAGCGACTGACCTGTGTTTATATTCAGAGGTTTGCTGCAAATAAAAAAATATTTGAAAGAAGCACAACAGTTGCTGTTCAGGCTTTTTGAGCAACTATAAAAACCCAACTTTATACTCAAGGGTGCATTCACAGATACTGTATAGTCAGTCAGATTTACTAGTCAACATCAACTTATAATTCCATAATATTTTCTACCAACAGCAAAACATACCTGTGTCATTGGGGCCATAATGATCCTGATTTTCCTCCCTGCAGAGCCTCCTTTGTTTTTCAACACTTTCATGAGCTGCTCAGTGCGTTGGTCAAGTTGTGTAAGGAACTTTGAGAGAAGGGGAGTAGTAATCATGACTCTGCCTCCATCTGAAAACATGTCCACAAACACAATATATTAATGGTACCAACTAAAACAGTTGACATTCATTCTTTTAGTAATACCTCATAAAGGGTTTTTCTATGTTCTGCCATAACATACCACATGCAAGCTCTGCAGTCCAGCTATAACCCATCAATGAAGGAGGGAGCTGACAAAGGCTATCCCAGCCATGATCTGAAATTCAACATATTAACTGAAGCCATCAACAAATGAAATGCACTACTTGCATTTAAGAGAGCTCTATACCTTAAAAAAACAAGAGAATTAAGCAGTCATCTAATAAATGTTGGTGATCTTACGTTACCTATCTCTCCAGCCCATGGGCCCACCACCTGTGGGAGGAACCGCTGGGGTCGGGTGCGCTGCCACACGGGTGGCGGTGAAGGTCAGGGGCCTCGACGGACCAGACCCGGGCAGCAGAGGCTGGCTCTGGGGACATGGAATGTCACCTCGCTGTGGGGGAAGGAGCCGGAACTTGTGCGTGAGGTGGAGCGCTACCAGTTGGATCTGGTGGGGCTTACCTCTACGCATAGTCTCGGTTCTGGAACCGTACTCCTGGAGAGGGGTTGGACTCTTTTCTTCTCCGGAGTTGCCCAGGGTGTGAGGCGCCAGGCGGGTGTGGGGATACTCACAAGTCCCCGGCTGAGCGCCGCAACGTTGGAGTTTACCCCGGTGGACGAAAGGGTCGCCTCCCTACGCCTGCGGGTTGTTGGGGGGAAAACTCTGACTGTTGTTTGTGCATATGCACCAAACAAGAGTTCAGAGTATTCGGCCTTCTTGGAGACCTTGAATGGAGTCCTGTATGGGGCTCCGGAGGGGGACTCCATAGTTCTGCTGGGGGACTTCAACGCACATGTGGGCAATGACGGAGACACATGGAGAGGCGTGATTGGGAGGAACGGCCTCCCTGATCTAAACCAGAGTGGTTGTCTGTTATTGGACTTCTGTGCTAGTCATGGATTGTCTATAACAAACACCATGTTCGAACATAGGGATGCTCATAAGTGTACTTGGTACCAGAGCACCCTAGGCCGAAGGTCAATGATCGATTTTATAATCGTTTCATCTGATTTGAGGCCGTATGTTTTGGACACTCGGGTGAAGAGAGGGGCGGAGCTGTCAACTGATCACCATCTGGTGGTGAGTTGGGTCAGGGGGTGGGGGAAGACTCTGGACAGACCTGGTAAGCCCAAACGGGTGGTGCGGGTAAATTGGGAACGTCTGGAGGAAGCTCCTGTCCGACAGACCTTCAACTCACACCTCCGGCGGAGCTTTTCGTGCATCCCTGTGGAGGCTGGGGGCATTGAACCTGAGTGGACAATGTTCAAAGTTTCCATTGCTGAAGCTGCGGCAGGGAGCTGTGGTCTTAGGGTCTTAGGTGCCTCAAGGGGCGGTAACCCTCGAACACCGTGGTGGACACCGGTGGTCAGGGAAGCCGTCCGACTGAAGAAGGAGTCTTTCCGGGATATGTTATCCCAGAGGACTCCGGAGGCAGTTGCAAGGTACCAAAGGGCCCGAAGGACTGCAGCCTCTGCCGTGAAAGAGGCAAAGCAGCGGGTGTGGGAGAAGTTCGGAGAAGACATGGAGAAGGACTTTCGGTCGGCACCAAGGCGCTTCTGGAAAACCGTCCGCCACCTCAGAAGGGGGAAGCGGGGAACCATCCAAGCTGTGTACAGTAAGGGTGGGACGTTGTTGACCTCAACTGAGGAGGTAATAGGGCGGTGGAAGGAGCACTTTGAGGAACTCCTAAATCCAGCTGATGCGCGCTCTTTGTTAGAGGCAGAGCTGGAGGATGACGGGGGATTGTCGTCAATTTCCCTGGTGGAGGTCACTGAGGTAGTCAAACAACTCCACAGTGGCAAAGCCCCAGGGATTGATGAGATCCGTCCAGAAATGTTGAAAGCTCTGGGTGTGGAGGGGCTGTCTTGGTTGACACGCCTACTCAACATTGCGTGGAAGTCTGGGACAGTGCCAAAGGAGTGGCAGACCGGGGTGGTGGTTCCCCTCTTCAAAAAGGGGGACCAGAGGGTGTGTACCAATTACAGGGGTATCACACTTCTCAGCCTCCCTGGTAAAGTCTACTCCAAGGTGCTGGAAAGGAGGGTTCGGCCGATAGTCGAACCTCAGGTTGAAGAGGAACAATGCGGATTCCGTCCTGGTCGTGGAACAACGGATCAGCTCTTTACTCTAGCAAGGATCCCGGAGGGAGCCTGGGAGTATGCCCATCCAGTCTACATGTGTTTTGTGGATCTGGAGAAGGCATATGACCGGGTCCCCCGGGAGACTTTGTGGGAGGTGCTGCGGGAGTATGGGGTGAGGGGGTCCCTTCTCAGGGCCATCCAATCTCTGTATGACCAAAGCGAGAGCTGTGACCGGGTTCTCGGCAGTAAGTCAGACACGTTCCAGGTGAGGGTTGGCCTCCGCCAGGGCTGCGCTTTGTCACCAATCCTGTTCGTAGTATTTATGGACAGGATATCGAGGCGTAGTCGTGGTAGGGAGGGGTTGCAGTTCGGTGGGCTCGGGATCTCATCGCTGCTCTTTGCAGATGATGTGGTCCTGATGGCATCATCGGCCTGTGACCTTCAGCACTCACTGGATCGGTTTGCAGCCGAGTGTGAAGCGGCTGGGATGAGGATCAGCACCTCTAAATCTGAGGCCATGGTTCTCAGCAGGAAACCGATGGAGTGCCTTCTCCAGGTAGGGAATGAGTCCTTACCCCAAGTGAAGGAGTTTAAGTACCTTGGGGTCTTGTTCGCGAGTGAGGGGACAATGGAGCGGGAGATTGGTCGGAGAATCGGCGCAGCGTGGGCGGTATTACATTCAGTTTATCGCACCGTTGTGACGAAAAGAGAGCTGAGCCGGAAGGCAAAGCTCTCGATCTACCGGTCAGTTTTCGTTCCTACCCTCACCTATGGTCATGAAGGTTGGGTCATGACCAAAAGAACGAGATCCAGGGTACAAGCGGCCGAAATGGGTTTCCTCAGGAGGGTGGCTGGCGTCTCCCTTAGAGATAGGGTGAGAAGCTCAGTCATCCGTGAGGAGCTCGGAGTAGAGCCGCTGCTCCTTCACGTCGAAAGGAGCCAGTTGAGGTGGTTCGGGCATCTGGTAAGGATGCCCCCTGGGCGCCTCCCTAGGGAGGTGTTCCAGGCACGTCCAGCTGGGAGGAGGCCTCGGGGAAGACCCAGAACTAGGTGGAGGGATTACATCTCCAACCTGGCCTGGGAACGCCTCGGGATCCCCCAGTCAGAGTTGGTTAATGTGGCTCGGGAAAGGGAAGTTTGGGGTCCCCTGCTGGAGCTGCTCCCCCCGCGACCCGACCACGGATAAGCGGACGACGATGGATGGATGATGGATGGATGGATGGATCTTACGTTTTATGAGTAGGTCTTTAGCAGACAGGCGGGAGCACAAATCATCAAGGAACCAATTGTTCAGGACCTGATATGTTGCAACATGATGATTACTAAAAGAGACATATGTATAACGATGATAACAGATCAATTATTGGGGCACCTTTTAGCTACATGGTTCTTAAGAACTACAATATGAAAAATGTCCTTTAAGCCTGCTTTTACGTCATTCCTTAGAATGACTTTCGCACCCTCAACCTGATTAACAAATAATGAAAAAAATAGCTAATGATTCGGCTGGGGGCCCTATATATTTTATACTCTAAATAAATGTGCAAAGTCAACTTCAAATTCACCACAAATAAGCGGATGGGTCCTGCCCAACTGCTTTGAAATTAAACATGAGTAACATGCAGTGTTGCAGCTAACCATGCTTCAGGTCCACAAATGGGCATTTTTCCTATTGTTTATCTATATTAGCTAAATGCAAAAAGTTTAGCGTACAGCGTGCATGACTATAAACCGCGAAAGCGCCGCAGCCACACCGCTGTGGAAGCGCCCCCAAAGCTAATCACATTGGACCACCAGCAATAAATTCAAGTTTAGAAACACTACACACGTGAGATATAAGCGGCGACCTGCTGGATAAACAGCAAACCGACTTGGGTCATACAGCTAACGTTAGCTAGGTAGCTAGCTAAGTTTGCTAGTGAACATGTCAAAGACCCACCTGCTTTTACAGCAGTTAACAAACACAAAGTACAATCATACTCAACATGCAAATACTACAAAACAGGTTTGAGTGAAAGAAAATGTCCTCCTACCTTTTCCAAATCAGACACCGAACACCAACTGCAACTTTTCCGCCAAAAATAACCGAAGGAGGGTCAGGTCATAAGTTCAAATGGCAATAGGCATTCACAGTCTGACCTGACACTTCTCAGTCTTCTCCTGTTTTGGTTTAAAGCAACACTATGCAACTTTTCCCGCTTCAGTCCCCCTACAGGTTGTCTCATTGGAACTACAGCTCGCGCTACTCGCCGCTTCAGTCCCCCTACAGGTTGTCTCATTGGAACTACAGCTCACGCTAATTGCCGATTCGGTCCCCCTACAGGTTGTCTCATTGGAACTACAGCTGCAGCTAAAAGTTACATAGTGTTGCAGCTGGTGTTTTTTTACTGCTGTCTTCAGGATGTAACAAGTATTGCAAACTGCTGACGCAGCCGGATGGGGGCAATAACAGTCACAGAACAGATAATGAAACAGAATTGTGAAATTGTGGTTGTAGGAGCATAGCAGGGGACAGCATAGCATAGCAGGGAATTGCGGCAGAATCCCAGCCACAGGTGGAACCATGATTTTGGTGCCATCCTAATCCCAGGACATCATCCTGGGTGAAAAGAAACAAAGACTCCGGGGAGCAAGCTCCCAGGGCTAGGTTAGTAACACGCATTTCTTGGACATGGATGCACAGAAATGGGAACATAGAGGAGAGAGAAGCTTAGTGTGTATAAACTTTATCGAAGAGGAGAGTTTTAAGTTTATTCTTAAATGTGGTGACAGTGTCTGGCCCCGGAACCAGACTGGGAGCTGGTTCCACAGGAGAGGAGCCTGATAGCTGAAGGCTCTGGCTCCCGTTGTACTTTTAGAGACTCTAGGAACCACAAGTAACTTGGCATTCTGGGAGCGCAATGCTCTAGTGGGCCAATAAGGTACTATGAGCTCTTTAAGATATGATGGTGCTTGACCGTTCAGAGCTTTATAGGTCAGGAGAAGGATTTTAAATTCAATCCTGAATTTTACAGAAAGCCAATGCAGAGAAGCTAATACAGGTGAAATAGGATCTCTTTTCTTAGTTCTTGTCAGAACACGTGCTGCAGCTTTCTGGATCAGTTGGAGAGTCTTAACGGTTTTATTTGAGCATCCTGATAATAAGGAATTACAGTAGTCCAGCCTGGAAGTAACAAATGCATGGACTAGTTTTTCAGCATCGTTTTGAGATAGGATGTTCCTAATTTTGGCAATGTTACGAAGGTGAAAAAAGGCTGTTCTTGAGGTTTGTTTTAAGTGGCCGTTAAAGGATAGATCCTGATCAAAAATAACTCCTAGATTTCTGACAGTAGTGCTGGAGGCCAGGGCAATACCATCCAGAGTAACTATCTTTGGATAATGAGGTTCGGAGGTGTTTAGGACCCAGCACAATCACCTCAGTTTTGTCGGAGTTTAACATCAGAAAATTGTAGGTCATCCATGCTTTTATATCTTTGATACATGCTTGAAGTTTAGTTAACTGACTGGTTTCATCTGGCTTAATTGATAGGTATATTTGGGTTTCATCCGCATAACAATGAAAGTTAATTGAATGTTTCCTAATAATATTGCCTAAGGGAAGCATATATAAGGTAAATAGAATTGGTCCAAGCACTGAGCCTTGTGGAACGCCATGGTTAACTTTAGAGTACCTGCAGGATTTATCATTAATATTAACAAATTGAGATTGATCAGATAAATAGGACTTAAACTAGTTTAGTGCGATTCCTCTAATGCGAACTAAGTGTTCCAGTCTCTGTAACAGGATGATATGGTCAATAGTGTCGAAAGCAGCACTAAGATCTAGTAAGACAAGTATGGAGATAAATCCTTTGTCTGAGGCAGTTAGAAGGCCGTTAGTAATTTTCACCAGTGCCGTCTCTGTGCTATGATGCGTTCTAAATCCTGACTGAAAGTCCTCAAATAAACTATTGCTATGTAGAAAATCACATAACTGGTTGGCGACTACCTTCTCAAGGATTTTGGAGAGGAAGGGATGATTAGATATAGGTCTATAGTTGGCTAAGACCTCATGATCTAGGGTGGTTTTTTTCAGAAGAGGTTTTATCACAGCTACTTTAAATGACTGTTAGTAAAGATATATTAATCATATCTAATAATGAAGTATTAACCATTGGTAGCACTTTTTTAAGTAGCTTTGTTGGGATGGGGTCTAAGAGACAGGTAGAAGGCTTAGCTGAAGAGACCTTTAACATTAATTGTTGAAGGTTTATAGGGTAAAAGCAGTCTAAGTATATATCAGGTCTTGTCGTTCTTTCTAGCAGTCCTGTGTTAAAAGGTGAAGCGTTAGAAGTTCAGGGCAAAAGATGATTAATTGTATCTCTAATTGTTATAATTTCATCATCAAAGAATCTCATGAAGTCGTCACTATCAGAGCTATAGGAATAGATGGCTCAGTAGAGCTGTGACACTGTCACCCTGGCTACAGTGCTGAAAAGAAACCTTGGGTTGTTCTTATTTTTTTCTATTATTGATGAGTAATAGTCTGATCTGGCATTTCTGAGAGCCTTCCTATAGGTTTTCAGACTGTCTTGCCAATCTAAACAAGATTCTTCCAGTTTGGTGGAACGCCATTTACTTTCAAGTTTTCGCGAGGTTTGTTTTAGTTTGCGGTTTGGGAGTTATACCAAGGTGCTAGTTTCCTTTGCTTCATCGTCTTCTTTTTGAGGGGAGCAACAGAGTCTAAAGTCGTCCGTAGGCAGGCCGTAGCACTGTCTACAAAATTATCAATTTGGGAGGGACTAAGGTTAACAAAAAGCTCCTCTGTTATATTAAGGTACGACATTGAGTTAAATGCTGTTGGAATATTTTCCTTAAATTGTGCTACAGCATTGTCAGATAGGCATCTAGTGTAGAAGCTTTTATTTAATTTTGTAAAGTCGGGTAGTAAAAATTCTAAAGTTATTAAGAAATGGTCTGATAATAAACGATTCTGCGGGAATATTATTAAATCTTCAATTTTTATGCCATAAACCAGCACAAGGTCGAGGGTGTGGTTAAAACAGTGAGTGGCCTTATGCACACTCTGACTAAAACCAATTGAATCTAATAGTGAGTTGAAAGCAATAATAAGGCTGTCGTTGTCAATATCCATATGGATATTAAAATCACCTACAATAATTATTTTGTCTGATTCTAGGACTATACCTGATAAAAACTCTGAGAATTCAGATAAAAATTCAGAATACGGACCTGGAGCTCGGTAAACAACAACAAATATAATTGGCTGTACAGTTTTCCATGTTGGATGTTGAAGATTAAGAACTAGGCTTTCAAACAAGTTATAATTTAGTTTAGGTTTGGGATTAATTAACAGGCTTGAATCAAATATGGCTGCAACTCCCCCTCTTCAGCCTGATCCTCTAGGAATTTGAGTATTATTATGACTGGGAGGAGTGGCTTCATTTAAACTAACATATTCTTCATTGCACAGCCAGGTTTCGGTAAGACAGAATAGATCAATTTGATCATCTGATATCAATTTGTTTACTAGTGCTGCTTTAGAAGACAGAGATCTAATATTTAATAGTCCACATTTAATTTTCCTATTCTGTTCTATCATTGTAGTGGTTGTTTTAATTCCTATTAGGTTGTTAAGTATAGCTCCTCTTTTATTAACCTTTGATTTAACCGATCTAAGTCGGGGGACAGACACCGTGGTTATTAGACTATGAGAGGGCGACTGCTCTAACGGAGGCACAGTGGAGCGAGTAGCACTGCACCTCTGATTACTAATATCAAACTTATGTATATATAATGTATAAATATATGTATTTTAAGTAAATTGAACATTAAAAAACTATTTAAAGTGCACAACCCCCCAATTAAGTTTTTTGAGTGAGGAAAAGATGGAAGAGAGAGGAATTGACGACGGTAAGGAGTAGGCAAATTAACAGGGACTCTCAGGAAGGGAGGGAGGCTGTGTGTGTGTGTGTGTGTGTGTGTGTGTGTGTGTGTGTGTGTGTGTGTGTGTGTGTGTGTGTGTGTGTGTGTGTGTGTGTGTGTGTGTGTGTGTGCGCGCGCGCGCGCGCGCGCGCGCGCGTGTGTGTGTGTGTGTGTGTGTGTGTGTGTGTGTGTGTGTGTGTGTGTGTGCCTCACGTCATAACGACAACAAGCAGTTTGGCTGTAACATTAAAGGGATACTTCACCGATTTAGCATTCAGCTTTGTATCAGTAGAAACCCGGTAGTATTTCTGAATGACCGTGCGTCCCTCCCTCATATCCCCCTGAGACAGGAGATATCTGCATTGGGGGGTCCGGAAAAAATCTTCCGATGACGCAAAATGACGATTTTTGCGTCATCGGAAGATTTTTTGGCCAGAGCAAAAGACTACAACCAGTAGTAGGACCTACTTCCGCATGTTTTAAACCCGCCCATCGCCCGAAGCTAGCCGATCTCGGCCGGAAAAAAACGAAATGTCAGCCATCTTGAATCCTCGCTAAACAGGGCTCTGCTCTATCTTCTCAGCAGCAAACTTTTACAACAATTATGTGCATTCAAACTACCGCACGTGTACCACCGGGATACAGCAGAGAATATGCAGGAAACGTTATTACAGACGGAATAATCGGCCCACTACGAGAGCTTCGCCTGCACCGAGACCAGCACGGGGACCGGCGGACTCGCTCGTAGCCGGGTAGGGGACATCTTCGTCGGCTAGGTGGGAAGCTAGCGCTAGCCGGGGGAAAGGCACATCCAGAGCGAGCTAACGCTAGCCGGCCACCTGTCCCATCAATCCTGCTTGCAAGTGTCCGTTCATTAAACAACAAACTGGACTACATCCAACTTCAACGATGCTCCCAACGCGAGTTCAGAAACTGCTGTGTTTTGTGCTTTCGTGGGAAAGCAACAGTGAACCGGACTGTCCAGCCGAACAACAGTGAACCGGACTGTCCAGCTACCAGGCCTGCTAGCCTTCCGACAATCCGAGCTAGAGATGCTCTGTATGAAGCGAGCTGTGTTAACACGGACTGGTGCAGAAATGGGGTGATTTGTATCCAACTAACTGCTTTCCGGCTGAACAACAGTGAACCGGACTGTCCAGCTACCAGGCCTGCTAGCCTTCCGACAATCCGAGCTAGAGATGCTCTGTATGAAGGTGAGCTGTGTTAACACGGACTGGTGCAGAAATGGGGTGATTTGTATCCAACTAACTGCTAACCGCTGGAGTTTGTGACTGTTACATGGCGACCATTCGACATCCCACGCTAATTCACGGCTGTGTTTATACTCGGTGTTTACAGCCCACCAAGCCTAATGCTGGTATGCTTAGCTGAACTTTACGGAGCCTATAATGTGTGTGTGCACGGTAAATGTAGCCTGTTTCGTATGTCGTTATTATATAATGTAGTTTTTATATATTTTAAATGTGTATTTATATATTTTAAATTGACTCGAGCCACGATGAAACGTTGTTTTGTGTATATGGTTGAAATAACAATAAAACACATTGAGTTGAGTCGAATGCCTCACTGTCTGTCTGTCAAGCGGTAGGCGTGGCTTGGGAGTGGACTCAAAGCAGCGAAGCGAAGTGCATTCTGGGATTTGGTGTCTTTCATCCATATGAGCCAAAAACACATTTTCTGGCTTTTCTCGGCCTAGAAGGCACCAATTAAAATTTTTTTTTCACATTTCTGCTACATAGGTGACCCAATTTAAAGATATATTAGGCTTTCCAGCGGTGAAGTATCCCTTTAAAGTTAGTGGCTGTCAGGTAACCTAACAACAGCTTACATTGAAAATACTAGCGGTTGGCCTGTTGGGTAGTTGAAAAATCTGTGATCTATAAAATCAGTGTTGATACAAGCATCAGTGTTCCTTGACTTGCTTAATTAGCTCTTTTCCAGGGCATATTCTACTCTCAGCTTTATTGTAGCTTTTGGGAAGGGTTATGGTTATGGTTATTGTATTTAGCAGACACTTTTGTCCAAAGTGACAAAATATGAATCTTACAATAGTTAAAATTAACAGTAGGAAGTTGCTAAGCCAATATTAAGCAAAATAGTAATAATAACAATAAAGGCAATACAATATAAATAATAAAAAATAAACAAATATAAATATACAAATCATAACTCTAAGAATGAATTAATTATTTTAATGTAAGATCAACAGATAAGTCTTGAGACCCCTCTTGAAGGATCAAAAACTATCACATAAACGCAGAACCCTAGGCAACTCATATCATAGAATGCATGCATATTTTAAGAGGACTGTCTGCATGGAATGTGTCTGACCAATCACAGTGGGTGTGGGCCACCTGGGTCAAAAATGCCAGGGTCGATTTTTTGTCCCAGTCCAGCCCTGGCCATAATGATATTACCCATTATCTGTATACATCCTAACTGGTAGCTATAGATACAGTAACATGTTTTTTCAATACACAATAGTGTTTCATTTTTTATTTCACAATGCATAAGAGTGCAGCCTAAGCTGTCTCCTCATCTTACATTTCACTCCTCTTTTCCCTCCCTCCTCTCTTGAGCATTTCATCGCTCTTCTTGTGTTCGTGTTCATAACAGCTGCCCCTCCTCTCCACGCCACCACCATGAGTGCTCATGCATGAAAGCTGTGTTAGCAGGATGTCGACAAAACATCCATGACACAAATGCACCTCTTGATCTTGCATTGAGACACACTGACACAGAAAGGTACACATGCACACGCAATCCACAATTGGCCCTTTGTGTTGTGGCCAGTTGAAAGCTGCTACCTGAACAGGAATGAGGAGGTGGGGTGATAACAGGCAAAAAGAGAGGGAACAAACTAGTAAACTGGGCTGAGGAGTGAAGGTAACGGAAAAATATAACCATTTAAAAAAAAAAACTGAGAAACTATCCAATATCATCTGAAGTGTCTGAATTCATAAAACATTAAAGACATGAAAAGGGGACTGAAAGGAAGGACTGAGAGAGCAGGATGAAAAGACAAAGAGGAGAGAATAGTGAGAAAGGAGAGATGGAAGATATGCAGAGAAAGAAGAGAATGAAGGATTGAGAAGAGGCTGGGCACTTGAAATCAATGGACTCATTGTTAACAAGAGTTGACCTTCCCTCCCTCCCCTGCCTACACTAGACCTTCACCCCTCCCTACAATCCCTCACTCCGACGGCTCAGAGTATCTGTGTATGTGTTAGGTACTGTATCCACAGCCACCTCGGATTTCAGCTAATAGCGCTAAACAGATGCTTGTGGGAAGTTCTGCCCTCAGGCAAACTGAGTTATAAAAAACTCTCATCATGAACCATAGTTGAGGGTTATCTGTATTTAGTAAATATGCTTTATTAAACCCAGTATTTGTCAAGAAATACTATTTTTCTACTTACAGTACTGAGCATCTTATCTTAAGTTTCCATCCAAATGTAGAACAAGTTTTAACCAACTTCCCACAAAATGCAAATTAATGCACTTTTCTATCCACCACTATTATGGGATTATTAGGAGTTGGGCGCATTGAGATAAATAGTTTGTGGCACTAATACTCGATGCCATTTTCTATATTGCTACTAGAACAATAGTTTACTGCATAGGCTAAGTTTGCTTTGACTAAGCAGTGTTTGACCAACCTCATGTCCAAGACCCGGTGCTAATACGGCACCGGTGCCTTAATGACCGTTATCTACCGGACCGAATAGCAATGCGGATTTCGGTGCCTTATTTAGGTGCCACTTAAATGTCTGCGCTTCTCTCTGATGCTCCAAAAACGGACGTTAGAGGGAACTGAAACATCACCGCACGGGACGCTAGTCAACACTACACTTAGCAGCAGCTAATGTTAACCTACTGTTAGCTAGCAGCTGGAGTATATATATATATATATATATATATATATATATATATATATATATATATATATATATATATATATATATATGTCCCCCAGATACCGGGGCTCCCGCGGGTCGCATCCCCCAGAGACCGGGGCTAGTTTCCCGCGGGTCATGTCCCCCAGAGACCGGGGCTAGTTTCCCGCGGGTCATGTCCCCCAGAGACAGGGGCTCCCGCGAGTCGCATCCCCCAGAGAACGGGGCTCGTTTCCCATGAGTCATGTTTGCTTTCCCCGTTCTTTTCTCCTTAACCCAACCGTCCGTTGTTGCCTCGAGTCCCCCAGAGACTGGGGCTCATTTCCCGCAAGTCACGTTTGCTTTCCCCGTTTTTATTTTCCTAATCCCAACTGGTTCTTCTTTTCCTAAACTCAACCCCATTCTTCTTTTGCTTTTTTATAATTAGAATATCACTATTTATTATAATCTATATCTTTTTTCATAATTAAAATATAATTTATTATAATCTATATATATACAGCTATATATACCTATATATAATATATATTATGTCCGTACCTCGCCACCCACGCGGAGTCAAATGTTTATATATATATATATATATATATATATATATATATATATATATATATATCCCAAATCAGAAAAAGTTGGGACAGTATGGAAAACACAAATAAAAAAAGAAAGTAGTGATTTCTAAATGTACTTTGACTTGTGTTTTATTGCAGACAATGTGAACACAAAATATTAAGGGTGCTCCGGTAGTGCTGTTACTCCTAATAAACACGACGTTTAATCAGTTCAGACTTTTATTAAATGTAAAGCTAGCTACGACACATATGTCCGCCATCTTCCACACACAACCACGAACCCCGCCCCGAGCCACGCATGCGCTAACCTGCACACACACCGGGAAAAACCTTCTGCCGTAGTGAACAGTGCAGAGGGGAAATAACATGTTAACAATCTCCCTATACTTTAAACAATCAGAAGAAAAACAATGAAATGTTATATAACATATTAACAATTGATCACCCTATGCTTTAAACAATCAGGGGAAAAACAATGAAATGTTATATACTGTATATATAAAAAAAATATATATATACACAATAATTGCCATATATAAAAAAACATATACAACAATGGCCATAGTTATTACAACTTAAAATAAAACTGTTGTTGCAAATGTAAATTTCAGTCCTTTTAAAATGTCCTTTTGTTCTTAGCTTAGTGTCCAGTCCTTTAAATGAGTGCTTTCAATAGCACCACAGTCCCTCACTGAGTGCTTTTAACAACACCAGAGCTGACGCTCCCTTTTTGGTAAGACAGTCAGCGAGTTGAGTTTTTGTGTCTGACCAGAGCACTTTCTTTATCTTCTTACTCTGTACAAGCTCCTTGATGCTGCTTATTTCCAGCCTTAGACGTTTTTCAGTGACCTGTTTTGTTGACTTGAGGGCATCAAACAGAGAGTGATTGTCCGTCACACAGACCAACGGAGGAGCATTAAGTTCAGCACTACCACTTGTGAGCTCAGAAAAGAGGGTAGCCAGAAAAATAGCATTGTCTATTCCATCTGACATGGCCAGAGTTTCCCCTGCCAGAGTACTCCTCACAACACGTCTAATTCTCTTAGATTGCCAACAGAGAGGAGAAAACTTCCCTCCTTCTCCCATGAGTCCGATCAATGTACCCCCCTGCGTACCCCCATCAGGGAGATTTCCAAGAGAAGCATCACTGAAAACAATAACGTGTAGAGCATCACTGTTTCCCAAATGGTGAAACCTGAGAGACACCTTTTCAGATTTAAGCTTTCTGAGGACCTTATTTGTCTCATGAATAGACTGGACTGTGGCATCTTTTATATTGGATGCTAGGTTGCTTGCATCAAACATAATGTCTGGTCTAGTTTGTTTTGCAACCCATAGTATCTGTCCTATTTTTGACCTAAGCTGCTCTTTTTCAGTTTCATTAAGAGAGGCATCTCTCTGCACTGCACGTGCTGCTTGCAGCTTAATAGACTGTAGGTTTTCAATGTAACTATGCTGATGTACGTGAATTACACCATCATTACTAACAAAGTCCATTCCCACATAGCAGAAATTGTTATGTTCCTCACGCCCAACACGGAAAGCAGACTTAAGCGTAGGGATCACTTCTGTTGAGAAAGTGTCCGAGCCTGCCCAAAGAAAGTCATCAACATGACATGCGAGTACACCAGTCACTTTACACTGTTCATCCAACCAATAAAAAACAGCTGGATCTACTTGAGACATTTTGGCACCTGTACTCAGCATTATTTCTTTCACCTTGTTGTACCAATACAGTGATGCATCTGCAAGGCCATAGACACATTTGTTAAGTTTCCATAGAATATTTTTCTTTCCTGCTTCAGGAGGGGGCCGGACATAAATTTCTCTGGACAACTCCATACCCTGTAAGAAAGCGGACTTTATGTCCATAGAATGGACTTTCCACTTGTTTTGACAGATGACTGCTAATAATAACCTGAGAGATTCAGAAGCACAGGTTGGGGAATCTTTCTGCAACTCGTTAACATTAAGCTCTTCAAAACCCCTGGCTACGAGTCGTGCTTTTGGCACTATACCATTAGGAGTTTCTTTGAGAGTGCAGACCCACCTGGTAGAGACACACTTTTGACCTGCATTATTAACTTCCTCAAATACATTGTTTTTGTACCAACTCATTATTTCGTCCTGTTTGGCTGCATCAAATGAAACGTCTTTTGTTATGAGTACATCAGTCTCCATTTCAGATTCAATGTTAAGATTCTCAACACTTGACATATCAACTGACTCCTTTTGCCCATCACTGCCATCAGGTTCAACATGTTGTAGATTAAACCAGTTTTTGAGCCTTCCAGAAGCCTTGCCTGCTCTGCCTAAAACCTTTGCTCTCTGTAGGCGACTATCATCAGGTTTCTTAAAAGTTACAGTCTGTCCTGTTTTTAACTTTACACCAGCAGAAGAGACAGAGTTACCACAAACATTGTGATCTGTTTCAGTTTGTGTTATTGTAGGATGAACCACTTCTCCTGAGTCCTTCTCCCCGTCACTGGTGTTGCCCTGTTTGCTGTCTGGGTTTTCTTCACTATCTGAGCTTTCTGCTACATTGTTTAAGCTGCCTATGTGGCTTGCTGTCTCTATGCTGTCTTGCACAGTTGGCTTATCCTGAGATTCCTGTGGGTTTACCTTACAGAGCCTGGATTGGTGCACTCTAACTAGAATCCCCCCATGTCTTACAAACACAACAGCTCCATCCTGACCAATAACTATACCTGGTCCCTTCCACTCAGGACAGTCTGCTCTTTTGTAATAAACCTTGTCTCCTGTCACATACATGTCATCAGTGGGCCTGAGCTGCTTCCTCATTGCCCTTCTTATCCGTTCAGAAGACTCAGCCTCTGTGAATGCTTTCCTAGAAGCATGTAAAGCTGAAATGTGTTCTCCTACTCTAGCGCTCATGGTGGTACCCTCTAGAGCAGGTAGTTTATCAACTAATACAGATGGAAGGTTAGGATTCCGTCCAAACACTAATTGATATGGACTGTAACCCTGAACATTCAGCATACTGTTCTTAGCCATGAGGGCCCAGTCAAGGGCAGTGTGCCAGTCACATCCATTCTCTCGTTTGACCTTCTGGATGATCTCAGTCAGTGTTTGGTTATGTCTCTCGAGTAGTCCGTTGCTCCAGGGACTGTATCCTGCTGTTGTTTTTGTCTCAATGTTAAAGTTTTCAGCCATGTCTCTGATCTCTTCATTGTTGAATTCTCCACCGTTGTCACTGTACAGCCTCTGGGGGGCGCCATGGACACTAATCCATGTATGAATGAAAGAGTTGACAATTTCAGATGACCTTTTTGTTTTCACAATGTTTCCTGCGCTGAAACGTGTGAAGTGGTCAATGATGTGAAGATACCATAAACCTGGTTCCAACTCATGCAGATCCATGGCCACCGTCTCGTTATATTCCGACGCCAAGGGCAGCCCCACAGCAGGCTTCGGCTTTGTCTTTTTGTACTTCTGGCATACATCACAGTCATAAACGATTTGTTGTAAGACAGTAAAGCATTCTTTGTCTTTATTTCCTGAACTGTTAATGAGCCTCTGTAGTCTGTCTGCAGATGCGTGACCAAACTGTTTATGGAGCTTCAGAAGGACTTTACGTTTCTCATCTGGAGACATATTTTCTGTTACTGCTAGGACTTTCTCTTCAGTTGAACCTTTTTCAGTTTCTCTGTCTCTGATGTCGACACAGTAATGTCCAGAACTAGTGAATTCAAGAGGTATGGATTGTTTGAACATCACTGCACTGTCCTTTTCCATGTCCAAAATGGTCCCTGCTTTTTTAAGGGACGTTTTACTCAGCAGGAGCGGAATGTCAACCTTGACAACTTCAGTTTCAATGTGGCATTTTGTCAGTCCTATCTTAGCTGGTAGTTTCACATTTCTTGTGGAATACACCAAATTGCCATCTCCAAACCGAAAAGGTCTGCAACTGGGAGTTTCTGTTTGCATCAGTCTGTTCGCCTGATCTGAGGTGAGGTCATCAATATGGCAATATGGCAATATGGCTTTCCAGCCATTTCTCCCCACACACAGTACGGGTACAGGCAGTGTCAATAATCGCAGATCCCAATGATTCAGTCATAAATATCTCAGCGTCTGACATGGAGGCCTTTGTAAACAATGTAATGTTACATTCCTCTACATTCACATCTTCAGTTATTCTTACTTGTTCAGTTTTCTTGTGAGGACAGTCTTTAGCCCAATGAAACGTGCTTTGGCAAATAGCACATCTGGACCTCTTACCGAACTTATCCAGTGGATTAGTCCCAGGTAACGGCTGCTTCAGTTGTCCACTTTGCCATGTTGCGTTCCGTTTTCCTTTTCCTTGTGGTCTTTGTTCTGTGAAAAACGCCACGTCCTGATTCATTTGTATTCCGTTTAATGAACCTGTCGTTTTCCCTCCGAAAATCCTTTTTAGAGCTGACTTCATGGAGGAGAACTTCAACTCCGTGCAGGCAGTCAGTGCTAGCTGTCTGCTTTTCTCATCGACACAGGCCGTGTCTAAAAGCTTAAAAGCCAGCACAGCATCAGGAAGTGTCATATTATACTTTTTCATCCGGTTGTATCGCTGTTCAAAGTCAATTATGTAGTCTGCCATAGAAGCAGCACTATCTTTCGTTATGCCATCAAAATGCAAATAGGCTTCATATGCGCGATCCTTTTCTTCTTTTAGGAACACGCCGTCCAGCTTAGCAAGCAATGTTTCCATACCGTCTTCACTGTCCAAATCTTCCGCGGGTATTTCCATCGCTGTTTCACGGGCTCTCCCCTCAAGCCCCAAGGCAACAGCAAGGGCTTGTTTCTTTTTGTCGAGGTCGGTAACCCTGGTCCAGATATTGACTTAATTTTTCCAACACTCGTATGGCCTGGCTTCATCAAACTTCGGCGGAACTTTATAACTAGCTGCCATCTTACAACCATCCTCTGCTACCAATGTTAGCCTACTCCTAATAAACACGACGTTTAATCAGTTCAGACTTTTATTAAATGTAAAGCTAGCTACGACACATATGTCCGCCATCTTCCACACACAACCACGAACCCCGCCCCGAGCCACGCATGCGCTAACCTGCACACACACCGGGAAAAACCTTCTGCCGTAGTGAACAGTGCAGAGGGGAAATAACATGTTAACAGTGCTCCGGTATTTTTGGGGCCGATCACCGATCACCGATTGCTGGAAGACGTATCGGCCGATACCGATCACCGATCACTTTTATGAACTGAAAATTACGCCATTACATAACAGTCACACATGTTTAGAGAATGTATCAGTAACTGTTTGGCTTTCTGTCCTAGCTCAAAATCTAAAAAATGTCCTTTCAATCACTGAACATTTCTTCAGCACACACAGACACACACACCGACACACACACGGGGAAACAGCTGTTTGAGCGGCGCCGAGCTGCTAGCTACACGACTCCGCTCTGCCTTAGCGTTAGCTAACTTTGAAAACTCCTCATCCTCCTTTCTGTGACTAAGCTTCAAATGTCTGATGAGGTTGGTGGTGTTGAAATTTCTTTGGAGCTTTCCGCCTCGTGGTATTTCCTCGGTACACACGTTGCTAATCACTAGTGTATTGTCTTTTTCCCAGATAGCAATGAGTCGGCGGAACACCAGCGGTGCTCCAGAGGCAGTAGAAGCGTCAGAATGGTGTAATCACAAACACGTTTGCCGGAGCACCACCGGTGGCAGCCGCTTTTTAAAAGCGGTAGCCGTCTTCCTAGCGTCTTCGTTCCGCGGCCGGCCGCGGGCCAACTGCTATTCTGCCACCGTTCAGACACCTTGTAGAACTGCCAGACCGCTGAATTTAGGGACGCCGCCATTTTGAAAATGTTCTCAGGAATAGTGGGCTCTTAATACATCCGTGGTAGTGCGTCATCTGATCGGCCTATCTGATCGGCCTTTATGGAGACCACCGATCAAACTATTTAAAGCCATTATCGGCCAATACCGATCGGTGGCCGAACGATCGGAGCACCCTTACAAAATATGTAATGTTTTGTCTGGTCAACTTAATTTCATTTGTAAATATACATCCTTTCCTGTCATTCAGACCTGCAACACATTCCAAAAAAGGTTGGGACAGGAGCAATTTAGGGATAGTAATCAGGTAAATTGGTTAAATAATGATGTGATTTGAAACCAGTGATGTCAACAGGTGATTGTAATTATGATTTGGTACAAAAGCAGCATCCAAGAAAGGTCTAGTCATTTAGGAGCAAAGATGGGCCAAGGATCGCCAGTTTGCCAACAAATACGTGAGAAAATTATTGAAATGTTTAAAAACAATGACATTTGCTTATTTCACCTTCAACAGTGCATAACATAATTAAAAGATTCAAGGAATGAGGAGGAATGAGGAGGAATGAGGATTTTCAGTGCGTAAAAGACAAGGGCGCAAGCCTAAGCTGAACAACCGTGATCTCCGAGCCCTCAGGCGGCACTGCATCAAGAATCGTCATTCATCTATGAGCGATATCACCACATGGGCTCAGGACTACTTTGGCAAACCTTTGTCAAGTACCACAATACGTAGTTACAGCCACAAATGCCAGTTAAAACTGTACTGTGCCAAAAGGAAGCCCTATGTTAACAGTGTCCAGAAGCGCCGTTGACTTCTCTGGGCTCGGAGGCATCTGGGATGGACCATCACACAGTGGAAACGTGTACTGTGGTCAGATGAATCAGTATTTCAGGTATTTTTTGGGAGAAATGGACGCTGTGTGCTCCGGACCAAAGAAGAAAAGGATCATCCAGGCTGTTACCAGCAACAAGTCCAAAAGCCAGGGTCTGTCATGGTATGGGGTTGTGTCAGTGCCCTTGTCAAAGGTAACTTGCACTTCTGTGATGGCACCATTAATGCTGAAAAGTACATAGAGATTTTGGAGCACAATATGCTACCTTCAAGAAGACATCTTTTCCAGGGACGTCCATGCAAGATAATGCAAAACCACATTCTGCACACATTCCTGTGCATTCTGCGGAGGAAGAGGATACGGGTACTTGACTGGCCTGCCTGCAGTCCCGACCTGTCTCCTATAGAGAATGTGTGGCGCATTTTGAAGCGCAAAATGCGACAACGAAGACCCCGTACTGTTGCCCACCTTAAGACTTGTTTGCAGCAAGAATGGGACAAAATTACACCTGAAACACTTCAACACTTGGTGTCTTCAGTCTTCAAGTGTTGTGAAAAGGAATGGCAGCATTACAAAGTGGTAAATGCTTTACTGTTCCAACTTTTTTTGAAATGTGTTGCAAAAAACAAAATAGGAATTTTGTTTATTTGAAAAAAAAAAATACAAATCATGAGGAACACATTAAATTATGTGCTGTTATATTGTCTGCAATGAAATACAAGTCAAAGTTCATTTAGAAATCACTACTTTCTTTTTCATATTTGTGTTTATCACACTGTCCCAACTTTTTTCTGATTTGGGGTTGTGTATATATATATATATATATATATATATATCGCCATCAGATGTCAAACATTTAGCTCCGCCCACATTTAGCCCAACCCCGATCTGCGTACTGCAGTCAGGTGCAATTGAAGACTGGTGGGAGGGTCTGAAACGAAAGGGGTGCAGAGGCACCTTATGAACAGCAGGGGGAGCTGACTGCTGGGGAGCACGGAGCATCTGTCCGCAGCTTCGCCTCTTATTTCACATGATAGTTTCTAAACTGATGATGTAGGCTACACACAAACGACATTTCATGCAACAACAGTGAAGTTTTCATGTAGTTACTATAATTGGGCCTGTGTTAGTGAGGACTAGATTAGGACCGTATTTTAAGATGATTCTGGTTTCCAACTTCGCCCCAGGTGTGTCTGTTTAAAACATGGACGGAAACAACTGCTCTCTTTTGATGTTTTATTTAATTAAGCAACAGTAGGCTACAAACATGGGTGTGGGTAGCTCTGCTACGTGTGTTTGTGTGTGGTCAGATCTCGAGGACACACACACACACACACACACACACAATCTCAACCGGGTAGTCATCGTCTGAACTGCGACCTCTCCTTTTTCTTTCTCTCACTTTTTTCTCCGGGTGCGCGCGGTGTGAGGTGCGTGTCCGCGCTATTCTCCAACATGAATCACAACAATCACTCCTGATTGACGGCCTTTTGTACAGCCCGTGTAGTCTACTTTTTCGTTCATTCGATTTTCGATTTTGAAACACACACAAACACACGTAGCAGAGCTACCCACACCCATGTTTGTAGCCTACTGTTGCGTAATTAAATAAAACATCAAAAGAGAGCAGTTGTCTCCGTCCGTGTTTTAAACAGACACTCCTGGGGCGAAGTTGGAAACCAGAATCAGCTTAAAATACGGTCCTAATCTAGTCCTCACTAACACAGGCCCAATTATAGTAACTACATGAAAACTTCACTGTTGTTGCATGAAATGTCATTTGTGTTTAGCCTACATCATCAGTTTAGTCAATCATGTGAAATAAGAGGCGAAGCTGCGGACAGATGCTCCGTCACTTGCTCAGTCACTGGTGGGAGTGTCTGAAACGAAAGGGCACGAAAGGCCACGCCTCCTCTTTTACATTGACATGTGTCAAGTCCAAATGAAAAGCCAATGTTAAATTGGACATGAAAAGCCAATTATTAAATCCAAATGAAAAGCAAATGTTAAATTGAAATTGAAAGCCAAATATTAAATCCAAATGGAAAAGCCAAATGGATAATTCAAAAGATAAAGTATTTTACATATTGCTTTTTCAGTTTCCTTTTTCTTTTTTAAATTTTATTATGGCATGATTTTTACTAGTAGCGTAGTAAAATAATATTTTTAATTTGATCTTGCTTCGTTTTTTCTTTGGACTTTCAATTTGAAATATGAATAAATATTTCCTCCGTATCGGTTCAGGCAAGTATTGTTGTATCATGTTAATAAGAGCATTAAAATGAGAAAAAATAATGGGACAAAAAGAAATCAAGGGACATTTAGAACAGAGAAAAATGTGCGATTAATTGCGAGTTAACTATGACATTAATGCGATTATTTACTGCTGTATTTATTATTTCCAAAAGTTGCCAGCTGTGTCCAGCTGTGTCCAGCTGTGTCCACTCAAAAAAATGCAGGTTGACAGGATGTTTCTTTTTTTGTAACAGTAGGTTTTGAACGTGGTCTAAAATCCAATTGCAGGTACAGTAGCAACACAACAAATGTTAAATGTGAACTTTACAAACCTGCACGTAACCTATAACTGACCTGGGCACATTGGCCAACAGCAATCAATATATGTGAAACCCTGCGATGTGTCCATCTGTGTTGGTTTGTCCTTGAACTGGACACTGAACCCCCAACCTCTTCCAGCGGAGTTGCTTCTGGCTGGCTCTGTCCTCACCCTGACCCCCCCACTCACAAATACATCCATGGATTAGTGTTGTTTCTCTTGCAAAAAAGAGGCTGGTGAAATCCTGCCTTGCCAAGGCTTCATCACACTTTCCCTCATGGCTGAGTCGTTTTAGCTCTTTCTCTTTACATCTCTCATTTCCTCACCATATTTTGTTACTTTCTGGTCTTTTAGGCCTGCTTATCACTTCTCTGTCCATTTATTCACTTTAAATCTCCGTGTGAGTGTTTTTTTCTCTCAAAGACAACTCCATCCCTGCAACTGTTATTCTTTTTCTCATCCCCCTCTCTTTTTTAATCTGAGAGGAGAGAGGGAGATTAGTTGCAGATTTGCAACTCAGGTTAGATAACGTGGGAGAGAGAGAGGTAAATGAAAAGACAGATAGGGGAGAGATATGAACATGAACAGGAAGGAATTAGTGAAAGAAGGAGGAAGAAGAATGAGACAAACAGCAGAACAAAGGGAAAAGGGAGGGGTGATGAGTGATGGATGGGGGAAATAATAAAGAAAAAGCATGGGCGGATTATTTCAGATGAGCACTGTGAATTGTAACTTGATTATTCTGCCGATATGAGAACAGCTGGAACAGAAAACCTGAGGTAGGTTGCAGACTGAGCGCTGATACAGCTTCAGATCAGCTTTTTATGTGTTGTTTACTACATTTCATTGTACGCCTGCTCAAACTGCTCTGTAGCTGACTTTCGTTTGTGCTCTATTTCTTCTCAACTTCCAAGTTGGCTGCTTAATAGCAAACTTTTATTTTTAATGGAAGTAGATCAGGGCCTTAAGCTTCTAGATATGAGTCTGAGAACGATTCTCTCAGGCCTAAAAACAACATGTCAAGACATTTCTGCAGCAGTGTAAATGTGCATTGTCAGCTATTTACATTAGAGTTAGGGAGTTAATAAATTAAATGAGTGAGTGGGGAGAAGAGGGCAGCAATTATTAGCTGAGGAGGGGAAGTGAGATAGTGTGAGAGAAGAAGGGAAAAAGAGAAGGACGTGATAACTCCATTCTTCTTTATAGATCCAGGCTCTTAAACTGGGGCACTTGGCTGACTTGTAGAAACTTTAAACCGCAGGGGCCAGACTGTGACAATGTTATAAAGGGGCCATTTTCAACCCTGATTCAAAGTTTTCACCCACGAAAGGGTGAGCAAACGCAGTTCAGCTTGTGATGCACATTGACAGAGCCGCACATTTAAAGGCACTGTTTACTTTGATGATGTATTGTAGATTTGTAAGAGCCTGTAGCTCTTAGGGGTTGCATGATTTTTTAAAGTCGACTCTGATGTGATTAAAGTCAAGTCGACTAGTCGATGATGACGTCTTTTTTATCAGCAAGCGCTTTCACAGTGAGCTCAACTGCCCGTTTTTCAGTTTGTGCTTCAACACGCTATAGTCACACTGCTGGGTTTACGAGCGGTAACTTTACGCACACCAGTCCCGGTAATTATGTCAGACGCTGCGTCGCGCATCTCCGTGATAGTCAGTCAATCAAAAGTTCGCCGTAAGTAAACACTCAGTGAGAGCAAAGTCTATTATCTGTCCTCGTTGGCAACCAATGCTTAGTTATGTGTGCATGCAATTCAAATGGCCATTAAGTATAGCGCAAGTCATACCTCCTCTATGTTGGGCTCCATGCGATAATTCAGTGATTCAATGCTGGACAGCCTGTAACGTTAGCATCAGCACGTAGCTCCTGCGTGTCTTTACACAAACAGTTGACTGCAAACGTCCTTTAGCGTAGCAGAAACCCAATCCGCTATAGGCAGCTCTCCTCGTCCTTAGCTATAATATCTCCTTATGTCTCAAACGTTTCGTAACTTTCAAATGAAGTTCCAAATGAGCTGGGTTTTTGACTCATTTTGCCAGTGACGGTGCTACAGGTCTATGTTGTTAGTGACAAAACCACATGATCAGCGACTAGTCGACTTCAATCTCAAAACGTCATTGTGGAGGAGTAAAGTCAACTAGTCGACTAGATTATGAAACCTCTAGTAGCTCTTTATCTGACCAGTCTACTGTGGCTATTTCCTTCCTGACCGTACATATCTGAAGTATTTCAAACTGATCCGTTGCAAAGCTAGGGTGACCTCTTACTACCAGTCTAGGGACAGCAGATGTTAGAAAGCCTCCAGGCTAATTCTGGCACGTTTTACTTGTATGGATTATTAGTGTAAAAAAGGCCATGTCCCTGTGCATGCATTCACCTCATATATCACCTGGGCCTGATGATGCACTGTCAATGTGTACTCTGTGTACCCACACACAATTAGTGTACATTGTCCCTGATAAATAAACCTGAATTAATTAAAATAAAACATCTGCTGACAAAAAGCTCTGAAAATGACATTGTGTTGTTCTGAAGAATGATTACAGTACATTTTGTCTAAAAACCACAGAGATTCTGAGTGCTGAACATAGCAGACAGAGTTTTAGAAATACAGGAGCACGTTTAAGCTACGGTTTCCTGGTTGAACGACATGTGTCCTCGGAACGGTTTAAGCTTTGAGATATGTTTTCTCTTGTTTGGTGGATGTGTCTCTCATTTACTGGCTGTGTCACAGGTGTTTCCCAATCAGCATAGACATGTCTGTAAACCCATGGTAATAAAAAGGCAGAGCGCTTGAGCACACAACAGGGTGTTCAACGCACCCCCGTTTCAGTTTAAAAAACCGTGTTGCTACGCTTTGTCGCGGCTCAACGTGGTCCTGCTTTCTCTCTGTTGTTTAGTTAGGGGAGCTCCTGGATTGGCTACGGGAGGAAACGCTTTAGTCATAAAGGATTTCCCATTAACATTCACAGTGACAGTGACAGTGGCATGGCAAATGGGTTAATACTTACCATCTACTGTACATGACCAAGGGATGCAAACTTTGCTGCTTTTCCTTTGGTAGACTCTGCAAAATTAGCTCTTCCACAGGAGAACTATACAGTCTTAACTGACATTTACCAGCTGGTGCATTGAAGAGGGGTGTTCATTTGAACAAACTGCATTTTCGACATGAGACATAAAGTGTATTATAAAGTGCAAGTGAAATGTTAGCGTTCATAGATTTTAAAAGTAATCACCCCATTTTATTTCTTCTCTGCTCTCTTGGTGCACCGATGTTAATATCGGAAAGTGAAAATGACATCCCACTGGTATCGTTTCCTTGTGTTTTCATATTGCTCTGTTTTAAAGATGACTTTTCTTCTTCGAAATGTGTACTCCTTTCAGTTATTTGAGTAGTTTATCTAATCCCAGTTTTTACTCAATACACACACACACACACACACACACAGTGTGCATTAAAACTGCGGGGGCAGCAACATCAAGCTTGTTTTGGGGAAATTAATCAGCTGATTGATCTGCTGATCAATGGAGTAAAAAGCTCCATTTCGACCCAAAGTTCTGGAACTGTATGGGTTATTGTTATCTGTGTTTCCACCGTGGGCTAAAGACCTGTGAAGATTAGGCAAAGTAGTCTGCTGACATATGGAAAAGCAACATGATGGGACGAGGGCTGCTGGTGGTCGCTGGGATAAACACACTCTACAGCCTGCATGCACGACAGGTTCATCTAAAGAAAAACAACATGTTGGAAAAATAAATAAACCTTAGGTTTTGTCTCGCTGCGGCAACATTTACTGCTGCACAGTGTTTACTGCTGCACGTTGGATGTGATGAATGCAATTCAGAGGAGGAAAATACAACCCCAAATCAGAAAAAGTTGGGACAGTATGAAAAACAGATAAAAAAAGAAAGTAGTGATTTCTAAATGTACTTTGACTTGTATTTCATTGCAGACAGTGTGAACACAAAATATTTCATGTTTTGTCTGGTCAACTTAATTTCATTTGTAAATATACATCCTTTCCTGTCATTCAGACCTGCAACACATTCCAAAAAAGGTTGGGACAAGAGCAATTTAGGGCTAGTAATCAGGTAAATTGGTTAAATAATGATGTGATTTGAAACAGGTGATGTCAACAGGTGATTGTAATTATGATTTGGTACAAAAGCAGCATCCAAGAAAGGTCTAGTCCTTTAGGAGCAAAGATGGGCCAGTTTGCCAACAAATACGTGAGAAAATTATTGAAATGTTTAAAAACAATGTTCCTCAAAGAAAGATAGGAAGACATTTGCTTATTTCACCTTCAACAGTGCATAGCATAATTAAAAGATTCAAGGAATGTGGAGGAATTTCAGTGCGTAAAGGACAAGGGCGCAAGCCTAAACTGAACAACCGTGATCTCCGATCCCTCAGGCGGCACTGCATCAAGAATCCTCATTCATCTACAAGTGATATCACCACATGGGCTCAAGACTACTTTGGCAAACCTTTGTCAAGTACCACAATACGTAGTTACAGCCACAAATGCCAGTTAAAACTGTACTGTGCCAAAAGGAAGCCCTATGTTAACAGTGTCCAGAAGCGCCGTTGACTTCTCTGGGCTCGGAGGCATCTGGGATGGACCATCACACAGTGGAAACGTGTACTGTGGTCAGATGAATCAGTATTTCAGGTATTTTTTGGGAGAAATGGACGCCGTCTGCTCCGGACCAAAGAAGAAAAGGATCATCCAGACTGTTACCAGCAGCAAGTCCAAAAGCCAGGGTCTGTCATGGTATGGGGTCGTGTCAGTGCCCTTGGCAAAGGTAACTTGCACTTCTGTGATGGCACCATTAATGCTGAAAAGTACATAGAGATTTTGGAGCACAATATGCTGCTTTCAAGAAGACATCTTTTCCAGGGACGTCCATGCATATTTCAACAAGATAATGCAAACCACATTCTGCACACATTACAAAGTCCTGGCTGCGGAGGAAGAGGATACGGGTACTTGACTGGCCTGCCTGCAGTCCCGACCTGTCTCCAATAGAGAATGTGTGGCGCATTTTGAAGCGCAAAATGCGACAACGAAGACCCCGTACTGTTGCCCACCTTAAGACTTGTTTGCAGCAAGAATGGGACACAATTACACCTGAAACACTTCATCACTTGGTGTCTTCAGTCCCTAAACGTCTTTTAAGTGTTGTGAAAAGGAATGGCAATATTACAAAGTGGTAAATGCTTTACTGTTCCAACTTTTTTTGAAATGTGTTGCAAGAACCAAAATAGGAATTTTTTTTTTTTTTGAAAAAAACAAACAATAAAAATCATGAGGAACATATTAAATGATGTGCTGTTGTATTGTCTGCAATGAAATACAAGTCAAAGTACATTTAGAAATCACTACTTTCTTTTTTTATTTGTGTTTTCCATACTGTCCCAACTTTTTCTGATTTGGGGTTGTAGAACTAAGAGCGTACACAGTAAATCATTAACCTGTGTTGCCGTCTGTGGATGTAAAGGCTATCTATTTATATTACTGGTATTTCTGACATGAGACTTGAACCACAGAACGGTAGAGCCCGGTGATTGGTTTAATGCTGTTTTTACTTTGACAAGACTAGAGTTATGTGGGAGATGCTCAACTGGTATGTTTTGTAGTTGGCTATTGGGGGCTGAAATGGTCAAACTAAAAGATGCAGTAGGGTGGTAAGGTGCAGTATATGTCAATCAATATGTCAGTCTCCTCTGTCTTTAATTTTTTCCTCAGTCACTGCATGTTCACTGGATTTAAAAGGCACGCTGTGTGCATGTGTTCGTGTGTGTGGGTGTGTGGGTGCAAATGGTCACAACAAGGAATAGGGGACAAGTATTGCCCAAAGGCCTCTTAGATGGACAGTGACGTGTGTGTGTGTGTGTGTGTGTGTGTGTGTGTGTGTGTGTGTGTGTGTGTGTGTGTGTGTGTGTGTGTGTGTGTGTGTGTGTGTGTGTGTGTGTATTCCCTAGAGCTGTTTAAAGGGTGACCGCGATGAGACAGCTTTACTCTTTGACATACAAACACACAGCCTTGAGGCTGTTGCCAGTTCCAAGTGACAGGATCATTGTAAGAAGCCTAACCACAAGTGATGATTATCAATCATCTGGTGACAACATTGTGGGTCTACTGAAAAAAATAGTGTGGAAGTAGCACATGGTCATCACTGGGGCAATATCCTCACCCACTACTGCAGACACCCGGGGACCAAATCCTGGTAGCGCTACATCTGCTTTGAGTCACGTGTTCCCACTAGCACAGTTGGCAGTGGTTGGGACATCTGCACAGGGGGAGTTGGGATCTTAGGAGACAGTGTGAACCACCCACACACTTTGTCGTTCTGGGGAAGCTCATTGCTGGCAGGTGACACTGTGTGTTGCAAAGGTACAGCAGCACATCTGACTGCTGTTCTCCCCAGGTCTACAGTAGAGTTAGACACAGCTACAGAGTTAGAGTGTTGGGGGTGAAGTGTAGGGAAAATGGAAATTCCAAATTGGGAGAGAAATAGTAAAAATTTGCCAAAATGTATTCATAGCTTAAGGGCACAATCAGACCCTTTCAACTTTGACAGGTTTAATAGTTTTACACTGCTTCATTTATGATGGTGTACACTGAGGGTTTCCGATTATGCCACACTTAGAAGGAAATTCATCTCCATTTAACATTGTCATTATCACACATATTAAAGAGTAACTTTTCCTATGTTTGATATGTGACTGATGGGAACAACCATCTTTGAAATTGGTCCAGTTTTCAGCTAAACGAAACAAGCTGCAAGGTAACGTTAACAGGCAATTGTGCACCATCAATGTCCGTCCAATAAAAGTCCTGTTTTTACCACTGACAGACACAGATTAATATTCGGAGTGTCTGACAACATTATGGAAAGGATCCCTATAGAGGTCGACCTTTTGTTAAAGACTAAGATCCTTTTTGTTTAACATGACACATCGGCAAAGTCGCTTTCGCCAAACCCATTATTTTTTGGGAATTAACAGTAATTTTATCATCGTAAAACACATCTCACTCAAAGTTGAGAGAACAAAATAAAACAAAAAAACGTGTGTCTTGGTTCATATTTCCACTGTTCCAACAATCACCACTCTGGTTTGGTTGAAATAAACCCTTATTCACCCATTTATTTGAAAATATGCTGCTCTATACACGCTAAAAGTAGTGATTATTTACATGGAGTCTGGCTCTATACACGCTAAAAGTAGTGATTATTTACATGTCTGGTGAGTTTGGGGATGGCGATCTCGGAGCTGTTTCGTGTTAAACAAAAATGATTTTAAACTTTAACAAAAAAGTCTATCTCTCTAATGATCATTTTCATAATGTTGTCAGACACTTAGAATAATAATCTGAGCCTGTCAGGGACAAAAACAGCACTTTTAGTGGACGGACATTGACAGTGCGCATTTGCCCTATAGGTTTGCAGCTGCCGGTTACAGCGTTCTTGTTCAATACTGGACCAATTTCTAAGATTTTTCTTCACATTAGTCAGTTAGACACCAACGCATTTTAAATAGTGTCCAGGTGAAAAAAAGCATGTTTTACTGAAAACTGTTCATACACTAGTGTGACTCCTGCTTTACCCTCAGAAACCAGTTGAATTGTTCAAATGCTTTGAATGCCACAATCTTTTTTTGTAGGGGGGGGGGGGGAGCGAGAGCAGCAGATTTATCACCAGATACTCTATCTCAATACCTCCCTATGGCTATAATGCTATAGAGATAAGTGGGAGCAAATATTTGTTTCATTTCTAGCTTCAAATAAAAACAAAACAATAAATAATGTATGTCTTTAAAAAAGATGAATGGTCCTACTGTCATTGTTCAGCTGAAAGAGACTAAAGACAAGTAATTAGGCCCGGCCACTCCGCCTACCTGAGCAGTGCATGTGCGAACCTCTTGCTTTTGTTAAAGGTTACTGTAGAGCAGCCACACAGCCCACAGGAGCAGCGCGAATAGACATTCTGTGTTGCCTATTTTCTTCCATGTGAATCCATCCGCGGTTCTCAGCAAAAAAGACAGTGAAAATAATCTGTTATTATCATTACATTATTATCATATTGATTATCATGCCAGCAATATAACATCATTCACTACAGTTGTATTGTACAGTTGCAGAATATGTCATAGACATCTGTTACCTCAACACTTCCTGTTTTCGTTTCAAATGAAAAGCCATGGTCCATAATCAAAGGCAAACTCAATGTGGAAAGATAGGGCTGATGTTTCCATGTCATACAGTATGCATGCAATGCCTCATGTTGCTCTCTTTTGCTCAAATTGTTCCTGTGTGTACTGGTATCAGTAAATCAGTGTGAATGATTGGCAACAAAGTGTTTAACGTTCAGTAATGTGTGGACAGTGGTCAAAGAAGTATTCAGATCCTTTACTTAAGTAGAAGTAATGATACCACAATGTAAAAATACTCTGTTACAAGTAACAGTCCTGCATTGAAGCTGTTACTTAAGTAAAACTATATAAGTATCATCAGAAAGATGTGCTTCAAGGATTAAAAGTAAAAGTGCGCATCTCCCACATAATTCTAATGTGTAAAGTAACTAGTAACTATAGCTGTCAGATTAATGTAGTGGAGTAAAAAGTACAATATTTCTCTCTGAAATGTAGCGGAGTAGTAGTAGAAAGTGGCTCAGAGTACCTCAAATTTGTACTTAAGTACAGTACTTGAGTAAATGTACTCAGTAACATTCCAACACTGTCTGTGGAATACCAAAAACAAATAATTGAAGTTGTGAGACTCTGGATGATGTGAAGCCATTCTCTCTGCTGCTTTGCATTCATCTCCTTCTCAGCTTCATCTCCTCTGGAATGTTCCCTAGAAAGCTCTGTTTCTCCACCTGGACTTCCCTTCTACCTGTAGGCACAGAATGAATTGAAGGCCTAGCACAGAGAGTTTAGAAGTGTTGATATAAATCATGTGTCTGTACTCCACAGCAGTGTTTCCACAGTGAATAACCCAGGGCTACAGTTACGTAAGGTTTGTAACATCTTTTTTATGGGTCTTTTGTCCTACTTTATAGTCAACAATAGAGTGAGGCAGAGTAAATTGGAAAGCACAGAGAGGTGCTGTGTGTCAAACTTAGACCCATTTATCTCTAGACATTCATCTGTTAAATTGATTACTAAATCTTTTTTTTTTTTTAAATCAGAATTCCACACCTTTTATTCTGGGCTTTAGCTTGCATTCTCTTATTGAATAAAGGAATCAATGTAATATCACAGTACCTTCACATACAGTATATAAATGGTATATATCATCAGTATTCTTTACAAACCATTGGATGACTTTATTGTTGTCTTCAACACTGTTCTTTCTATGGCTAAACATGTAATTGTATTCCTGTTAAGGCTTTTTTGCTTTCTGGTGAGGGAAAGGAAAGAACAAAATGAGTGAAAATGTATTTTTCACAATCTTTTTTCACACTCCCAATTCAGATATATATTTTTTCGTCAATTGTTATTGTATAAACTTTAAATATAGTTGGATGGCAATGCTATTTGTGAGACAGAGTCTCTCTAAAGCCTCTGTAAAATGAACTTATTTATTCAAAACAATTATGTAAATCATTCATACAGTGTAAAAATAATTAATTGGCAAGATAGCAAATAAACAAAATATCTCCTCACCCCAGACAAAGATCAGGCAGAAGTATGTCTCTGTTGCAGTCTAGATGGAAAACAATAACTTCTCAAGAGAACTCAATCAAGCAGTTGAGCATTGATAGTAGCTTATGACTGTGATGCATATGTTATTTAGCATAGACATTTCCTTGGAAGTAATTTGGATATGAGAAAACAAAAAGTCCATCCCTATGGACAGTCTTGAGTCTTTCAAATAATTATGAGCATATTAATGTGTTTCTATGGTTTTGAGATGACTGGAATATTTCTTGAAAAACAATATCAAAGAAAAATAAGGAATGATGAGTAAATAATCCAAAGAAATTAGGTTTTCAACTGACAGCAGTTGAAGGTTAATTGATAAACTCAAGTGAAGAGGAATTCTTAACTGACTCTTTAATCCCTATTAGCTTTCCTTCATTGTTCATTGAAGCACAGTGTTTTTAATTAACAATTTAATTATTGATGAAGCACCTGATCAAGCTCTGTTATTTCACTTATTAACCAAAAACAACAGCAAACTGATCATTTCTTTCCCTTATCTTCCTCTCCTCTCCTCCCCTGCTCCTTTTCTCCCTTCTTTTTTTCTATTGTCCCTTCTCAGTATTTCTTTTTTCCTCTCTTCCTCTCCTCTCTTTTCTCCGCCTCCTCCCTCGTCTCAGCAGACGCTTGTGCTTTGTGATCGTTTCTTTGATTTTAATTGGAAAAACATGTATTTGTCTGGCTTACATTGAATCTATTTCAAATGTACTGTACATTTCATCTACTGAAAGGAAACCAATGCTCCCCTGCGCTATGGTTTTCTTGTCCTGTTCTTTCCACTTGTTCTTGTTCTGTTTACTCTCTTTGTCCTTCCAGGCCTCTATGTGGCCTCTCATCATTCTCTTTTCACTTTGTCTCCTCTCCGTCCTTTGTCCATGCATCTCGTCTTTTGTTTTGAACCTTTACTCTTCTCATCTTTCTCTCTCCTCTTCCTATTTCTATTTCTCCTGTTGTTTCTCTTCAATAGTCCTTGTCTGCTGTCAGCATCTCACATATTTTCCATTTACTTTTGTTCATCCAGAGTTTTACTTACAATACCTCACTTTGTATATGAATTTACCAAATGTAAGAAAACAGTGGACTGTGGTCAGACCAAATGTGCAGTGCCACACAAGCGTGTTACTCAACTGACAGCCAAGTTGTGGCTGTCACATATAGCACATTGATTGTCAATCAGATTTCTGCATCGAAGCACTGTCAGCAAACGTACTGCTTCTCTCTTTGCACATATCGCTGTGTGCCAAAACTTGCCAAACTTAGTCTTGTGTGTTGTGGTCCATTTGTTGTGAGCTCGCTGTGTTTGGAAAGATGATACTGCTTCAAACTGCAGGAGGGGCTCCTAATGAAAAATCTGTACAGCCAAACAATGCAAAAAAAAAAAGTTCAAAAAAATACTCAGTTAAGTTTAAAAAAACATTGTGGTTTGGGTTCAAATCAGACTTCACTTCCGGTTACACATTTGATGCTTAACGTGATGTTCGTAAAGAAAAGTCGCTGTTTACTTAGATTTTTCAAACGGGACACAAACCCCGGTCTCCTGGGTCGAAGGTCCTGTGTTTGTTTGACCCATCCACTACCCCAACCTGTCGCATTAAGCGGAGTTTGGCGCCCTTATACTTCGTCACCTTACTTCCTGCTTTGCTCCTATCATAATTACACTATAAACGTTAATATGAGTCGTGATTGCTGCTTGAACAAACAACCTATGGGGTAGTTTTTATGTGTGTCTGTGTGTGTGTGTGTGTGTGTGTGTGTGTGTGTGTGTGTGTGTGTGTGTGTGTGTGTGTGTGTGTGTGTGTGTGTGTGTGTGTGTGTGTGTGGTCACAACTATAAAGCGCTTTGTCTGTTAAGTAGAAAATGTATATTGAAGTGCAGTCCATTTACCATCCATAATTTACGCTTGTCAACATGACAGTTATGAATCAGGACCTCCAGTATTTCGACACATGTGTCAGATATTTTATTTATCAGCATTCCATTTCCTGTGGTTCTCAGCACATTTCCAGGTGGTAGCTGCAGGTTATGAACATTAAGGCTGCCTTAGAAAAATGTACTGTTTATACCTCAGCCAACAAAAGGTGATTAGCTACATACATACATACATACATATGATACATAAATGTATCTTTTTTTGTTACCTTTATTCACTTGCAAATATTGAAAGTTAAACACAAATAAATTTAATTAAAGATTTTATAGAATTCAGATATTTGTGGATTGATTTTGAATTCAGATGCAGTATTAAGATGCTACTTAACCCCAACCCAACTATATTTTTCTTTGTCAGTGTTGTCCAGACAAGATAATGTTAATATGAGGCAGTTGTAGTTGTTCCATATGTTGTACTGTACATTTACAGAAGACACTGATATGGCTCAGGGGGGATTTCTGAGCTATGCTCCCTTAAAGCTATAGTTCGTAGTTTCTGTTGCCCCCATGAGGAATTCTAAGTTATGACAACAAAACTGTTACGTACATGATACAAGTCAATCCCCCCTCTCATCTGCACAGTTGCTAGTAGCCAAGGAGGACACGGAGGATTAAAAAAACATGATGGACTCTTCAGAAAACAAAATTATTATCCATTTTCTGCATGTGAAAGTCACTAGACGACCCAATCTTCTGAACATAGTCATACTGAGAAACACAGAGAGAGTTGTGTGGAGCTGATAGTCTTAATTAGCTTTGTAGCAACTCATTTGGCAATGGCTTGAATGTAAACAGACGTTCATTAATATCCAAAAAGTTACGCACTAAAGCTTTAACATCAGGGCAAAATGATCATGCCTTTGTCAATTCCATCCCCAAAAGTGATAGCAGTAGGCCTGACCTGTAGCATTCTCACACTTGAACCCAGCTGACATCCCTTCAGCAGTGTGGAGGAAATGTGTTTTCCAGGTGGAGCTGTGTGGTTTTGGCAGAGCTGAGACAGCTGTTGTGTACAGACTGTCACAAAAGAAGGGGCCAGTTGATTAGAAAAAACTAAGACGCTATCTAAAACAAGAGCTTCTCCTTCAGAGTTGAGGAGCTACTCAAGCACTCCACAAGAGCCTCCTCAACAGAGAGAAGTTGATTAAATAATTTACAGCGCTTGTCTGAGTTTTTTTTTATTCCATCAAGAGTCAGTGGCACCCAGCGGCTGCCTCACCTGTTGGGAACCATTGGACACGTCCTTTTGGATATCAGGAAGTTGCTACGCACCTGTGTTTCAACGTCTTGCTGTGATCATCACGTCTAATTTGTCCATAAATTAAGATTCAGTCAACAGGTGCTGAGGCTAATACACAAAGCCAGGAGCCTCTAGACCAGATGTGGATCTGTTGTTTTCCTACAAGCCCTGCATATTTAATCTATTAAATGCACTTCACCCTTTGGTTGTCTTCCCGTCGACCATGCAACTTGTTGTTCTCCCCTGTAAAAATTTCAAATTAACCCTTTGTCAGCGCTTTTTTGTGCGCATTTTTTCACTACCTAGCTTTACACTTTAAAAATAAATAATCGTGGTCAATAAACATTTATATGAAATAATAACATACCTTATTTTTTTGTTAAAAAAAAGCTGAAATTATTAATTATTTCGACAAATAGTTACTGTGGATAATCACATACTGTTAAAGTTTAGTCAGGATACTGTTTAGGAACCATTTCATTTTTCATTTCATTTTTCATTTCATTTTTCATTTCATTTTTCATTTCATTTTTCATTTCATTTTTCATTTCATTTTTCATTTCATTTTTCATTTCATTTTTCATTTCATTTTTTTTTTTAAATGCAATGAAATGTAATCAAACATCCAAATTAAAGTAGTCATCTCATCCTCAATTTTATTTGCGAAGAGCGTTGCATGGAACCATTCATGATATTTTTGGGTAATTTGCTTAAAAGAAACCCAAATTTGTGATGTAGAAACTTTGAAAACGACCTGAGGGTAACATGAGGGTTAAAGGTCCCATATTGTAAAAAGTAAGATTTTTTTTAAAGCAGGTTGAGGCGCTTTAAAAAATACTGTGAAAGTATCAAAACGCTTAATCCACAGAGAAATGAACGCAGCCCGTATTGAGAATCTGTGCCTTCAAACAAGCCGTCAGGACTTCTGTACGCTTGTGATGTCACAACTACACTATACATAGGTAGAAAGTGCAGGTACAGTGTCGTTACAGTCATTCTCCAGCTGCAATGACAGTGCAGAGACACAGAGAGAGATCATATCATCCTTGTTCACGGACATATGCATTTGCTTCTCTACATAATAATTTAGTGCGACTTGAACAGCTGAGTTACAGACTCAGTCTCAGAGTTACATCACAGGGTTACAGTGTTGTTGTTACTGATACATTGTCAGACCTTGTACACACGTGTGTCGTATTTAATGAGCTGAGCTTGTGTTTTTCTATGTAAAATCCTGCGTCTGCCAGCCACGAGCAAGGTGATCATTCTCGGAGACAACAACACCAACAAATGACTTAACCTAAATATAATATTAAAGAAATGTAAGCGTAATTCATTTATCCTTAAAGCAGTTAAACACATGCGTTACAGAATTTGAGATGCAGAGGTAAAATATAGAGGGAATGAGAGGCTTTGCTGTTAAATACATATCTCTGTTTGTGACTCTCCGCTCTCCAATCGTCAGTCATGATGTGTGAAAAGAGGGAAACAGGAAAGACAGATGAGATATGAATAAAAGATAGAGTGAGATAGAGGAGATTGAAAAAGAAATAGGGAGCGATGCCACCGAGCACATAATGTGTGTATTCTTGGGAACCCTTGAAGCCGTGCAGTTCACTGAACAAAAAAATTAATAGCAGCGTGATTAACAGAAGCAGCATAGAGTTCTACTGTGGTAAGCTGTTAGCAAAATGCCTCTTCAAAACTCCAGCCCCTTTGTGTACACACACAAACATATACAGTATCCTTACACATCAAGACACACACACACACACACACACACACACACACACACACTAGTGATGTTGATAGGATTCCAATGTAGTGAGTCCCCGGGTGGTCATTTAAATGAGTCCCAGGGAAATTGAGTAGGTCCCAGTTCTTAATCAAACTTTTTTCACCATCCACTCAGATATATATATGTATTGTATTTATGTTATATGTTTATATTAAAGATAGTCAGAAGCATAGACAGTTTTAAACAGGGTTTGAAAGTATGGCTTAGGTGCCAAGCATAGTCATTACCTATTTTTTATTGTTCATTTTTTTTTGTATAACATGGATGAATGTATGTAATGTATGATGAATGATTGATGTGTGATCAGCTGCCATGGTCCTCTTCCCTTCACAATGGAAATACGTTTTGGGGCTTTAATGTGTTATCCCTGACTATTTATGTATTTTAATGTATGACTCAGAGTACTACTTCATATTTTTATATTTAAGTGGTCTAATAAAATCAATCAATCAATCAATATATGTATATTAGAACCGCTGAGTTTACTACATCGATACATACAATTAAAGTTATGTTCTATTCAGGCTTGGTTTGTGAGAAGAAACTAAAATGCTTAACATCAACTCTGAGAGAATAAATATATACAGCCCCCCACCCATCCCACCCCCCCCCCCCCCCCCCCGCCCGCCAACACAGCCCATACTCACAGCATGGCACACAATGATTATCCACCCAAACGCAGATCAGCAGTTAATACATGAATATCATTTGTATCATTAGTAGCTGGCACCATACTGGCTCGATGGTGCACATTTCTTTATACTTTGCATGTTCTTGTTATGTGCGCGGTCTTCCTCCTGGTGATCCCCTGCCGTCTGAAGGCATGCAGACCAGGTTAAGAGGAGACTCATGGGGTTCAATCCCAACACGGTAGCACAGGCACATTACTCTGAATAAAAATAAGCAGCTATGAACGACGTTGATGTCAAGAACTTCTTGTCCTGCTGTCAGTAAAGATAAGATTATATAAACTGATGTTAATTCTGAGTTAAAAAAGGTTTTTACATCTTAGGATCCAAAATTAGGGAGGATGACAGTATGTTGTCCTCCTTAACTTGGGAACCTGAGATGTGCTACCTTTTCTTCCCTTAGTAATTATGATTGGTAAAATATTCAGTTAAAATATTAGAATAGTAGAATAGAAAAGAATGCACAAACCAAGTAGTCTGGCAGCAAAGTGCATCAAGACACAATCACCCAAACAAACATGCATAACTAGGGTACCCGCGGGGTCTTAAAAGCATTGAAAGAGTCTTGATTTTGATAATCTCAAATTAAGGCCTTAAAAGCCTTGAATTTGGTATACAAAGTCTTGGATTTCGTTACAAAGGTCTTATATTTTTGCTGCCTTTCCTAGGATTAAGTTCATACCGTAACAAAATTAACTGTTACTAATGTAGGCTAATTAAAAACTGACCGGAGCCCGTCGCTGGATGCACCGGAGGACCGAGACACAAAGTAAACACGCCTCTCTGACCGGTACCGGGGGGATAGCGGTTAAACTGGGAGGATGTGCCGAATGTGTCGGTGTTTACAGAGCCTGGCTGGCTGCTCGGCGCCTTCAGACAAAGCTCAAGCTAACAGGCTAACGGCTTATTAGCTAGCCAAACACAGAGCGGTAACATCTGCAAAGATTGGATCTGTGCGCATTAATCTGCTCGGTGTGCATCTTATAACAAACAGAGCAAGCAGCCGCCGGACTCTTAACATCTATTGATCCGTGCAGGACGTCACTGTGAGCGGACTGTTTAGAGACAATGTGACCGGCAGGCAGAGATGGGAGTAAGTCACACATGGGCAAGTCACAAGCAAGTCTCAAGTCTTAACCTTCAAGTCTCAAGCAAGTCCAAGTCATTTTGTGTGACAATCAAGCAAGTCAAGTCAAGTCATAGCTTTGGTCAAGCAAGTCAAGTCAAGTCATACAAAAGTTTCCATTTTTAAACAAGCTAAAGACAGTGGTTATAACTGCTGGAGTTTTATTTGCATTTTTTCCTACTCAATATTCAAAAGACATTGTGTCCAAGTCACATATATCTGAACAGTTTAAATGTATAAAGATTTAAAAAAGCACAGCCTAAAACTGATATTAGGCCAACATACATATTTGTTCAATATGCCTCAAACATGACATCAAATCATGAAATTCATTCAAACAATTCAAGTATAATGGTTTTTAAGTCAAATAATATTCTTCAAACATGCCTCACTTTTATGGGACAGAAACACATTTAACCTTTCTTTCTCTTAAAGAAAAAAAAACATATTCTTTAAGAGTAGCTGAATCCCACCACCTTTGCATAATTTGGAGAGATTGAATAGTAGGCTATATGTTAATATTTGTCAGTGTATTTGTGAGTGAATGTGTGCGTGTTTGAGAGAGAGAGAGTGAATGAAAAGTTATTAATATTGGTGAGTGAATCCGCGCAAGTGTGTGTGTGAGAGAGAGAGAGAGAGAGAGAGAGAGAGAGAGCAGTTTGTTGTGTGTATGTATACAGTGTGCCTAGTTGTATTCGTTCTTACCGCCACCTTGAACAAAGAGGGGAGGGGGCGCTTATTCATGGCCCAAAACTGAAGGGAGTTCTGTTCATCACAAGCGTCCAAATAGTGGTTCAGCTGAATATGGGGACTGGAACCTGAATCTTTCCCGATTTGAAGTGTCTGATGAAATTCGCCGCGGTGGTGGTTCACATCGGAATTTTTTGTACTGCAGACCTTGCAAACTGCCGTTCGTTTCTTCTTTGCCTGGTCAGATGTGTAATCCTTATAGCCAAACTTTATTATTTTCGGTGCAGAGGAATCCATGACGTTAAATAACAGCCGTAGCCAGTCTCGTTTACTGCAGGTCTGCCGCCGTGTGGCGCATCATCATATCAACGGGTTCCCGCGCATGCAACAGCACTAAAATCGTAACGTTAACTCCTCCTCAATATCAGAGGGGAAAAAATATATATTTATTAAACAGAAAATCAAGTCATTTCAAGTCATTTGACTCAAGTCTAAGTCAAGTCTCAAGTCATGAATATCAAGTCAAAGTCAAGTCGAGTCTTTTATGAATGTTTATCAAGCAAGTCTCAAGTCCTAAAATTTGCGACTCGAATCTAACTCGAGTCAAGTCATGTGACTCGAGTCCCCCATGTCTGCCAGCAGGTAACGTTAACGGTTATCTGCTACTGTAGCAGAGCTGCAAGTAAACGCTGAATTGAGCTGTGTGTTTTCAGTGTTAAACACTGCTGCTTATGCAGTGTAATATATATATTATTTTATTGGAGTATATTATACTCCAATAAATTGTATTAAATATGATTGATAATTTAAATAAAACGTTTTATTTAATTCAAGTAGCCTACTTGTACATAAGTATTTTCTAGGGTTTAAAATGTATACATATTTGACATTTTCCCCTCATAGTTCTGTCGGAATGGGTACCAAGTTGGCATTGACTTTCATTTGAAATGGTATTAAAAAGGTCTTAAAAAGCCTTGAATTTGAGTTGGAAGATCCTGGGGGTACCCTGAATAACACACATGCACACATGCATGCAGGTCCAGAAGGTAGGGGATTTAAGGCTCAGTTTCTCAGATTAAGTTGACAGCTTATAAAGCTGTCTGACCACTGCTGGCTGTCTTTACTTCCCCTCCCTCTCTCAGCCTTGCTCAACCTCTCTTTGTATCTCATCTTGCAAACTGACTCTTCTCACTCAAGCCAGTATTTGGTTCATTTTACCTTTCTTGTCTGCGTCTGAATAAGGTATTGTCTCAAGAAAGTCAATGAAATGATATTGCCACACATTTTATTGTGTTATGAATCCCTCTCGTCTCTTGCCTACATCGTGTCTATGTCTTTTTCTCCCACAACCTTTGGGTTTCTGTGTGGTCACACACAATAGAATAACAGCTCTAACTTTCTCTCACCCTCTCTCTTTTCTGTCCACCTATCTCTCAAAGAATGAAAGCTACTGTAGACCCATTTTGAAGGCCAGCACTGATTTATTTGCTGCTTCCAGGTGATATACTGTCCTTCGTACCAAGGCTCATGTTAAGCTCTCACTGGGAAACTCCCCAGTGACAGCAGCTCTCTATGTGACTCTATGTGTATCCAAAGAGGCACACATGACTCAAAGACGTGCCGACATCCTGTAGCTCCATCCCATCAGCTTACTGTCCCATCACAGGATCTATTCTACCTCTTTACTTATAACTCAGCATAAAGAGCAGCACAAAAACCAGCAGGAATGGCAAGAGGGCCATTCATAAACCAATTCTGCATGAAGGCTATGCTATCATAATTTAAAGCTAACTTTTTTTAGCATTTAACATCTCATATATATGTTTTCCAGGTATACAAAACATACAAATATTTCACAGCAGGGATCAAAGACACAAATAGACAAAAATTCACAGTTAAACACAAAACTCAGTAAACTCGAAATGAGTACATTTTTCACTTCAGTCCACATTCAGTCTTGTAAAGACCTTTCTCTCCTGGTGAAGGATAAGGCCGAACACAATCTTATGAACAATTGAACAGTCAAAATTTGTAGCAAGAACCAAGGGGATCCATAAGATACAAAGTTTTTACCAAATAAAGTCTGTTCTCAATGGTGTTACAAAATCAACCCAATTACTCCAGAAATTCTTAAATTTATCAGATTCTAGTCTAACTAAGAAAGTCAGCTTTTCCATCCTGTAAATGTTATATATTACTTCGACCCAATCCTCCATTTTAGGTACCTCCGTTTTCAGCCACTTCCTGGTGATAGCTTTTTTACCTGCCACTAACATTACTCTGAATAAATATTTGTCCCCTTAATATATTAATCTCTGGTTCACTATTCCCAAGTACAAATCGAAAAATGTAAATGGAAGTTCCATTTTCAAAATGTTTTCCATGCATTTCTTTAATTCGAGCCAAAAAGGTATAATGGAGGGGCATTCCCAAAAGATATGAAAATGATTGGCTTTACTTTCTCCACCTAGTCTCCAACATCTCATATCCTGAGATTTCTGTTGTGCTGGTGTAATAAAATATCTTACTATGTTCTTCCAACCATATTCTTTCCATGAGAGGGAGCATGTTGTCTTCCATTGTTGTTCATTGATCTCTTCACATTCCTCCTTTGACAACATCCTTCTTCCCTCCTCCCACTTTTTTTTTATGTATACTGTATTATGACCTTTTACATTTTCCACTTCTTTATAGAATTTTTAGATTCATTTCTTGCCCTGATTTGATTCATATGCTAAAATAAATAATTTAATAATTCCCGACTCTACCTCATCTAAACTGGATTTTTTTATTTTGTGCTACATGTAATGCCTCATTTGTAAATATCTGTAGAAATCCTGATTTTTCAAACCAAATTGATTGTGTAGATCTTGAAAACTTTTAATTTTCTTCTTCTTAAAGAGCTCCCAGAATATTATTGGTCCCCCGCCCCAACTTCTGGAGCTCCCATCCATTGTATTAGGTGTAAAATCTGAAACAAGTGCAATCCACCGCAGTAACCTACTCTGGTCTATAAGGTTATTCTTTGCTATAATCTCAAACCAAATGTTAAGGGATAAACCCAGCCATGGATTTAGTTCATCATTAAGATGTTTTTTTCAGTTTTTTATCATTTATTATAGCTTGTATTGGAATGGTAGTCGATGTGTGGCCTTAGATGTCTTTCCATCTCGCACTGTAGGCAGGATTACACAAGTTCCACATAGTTTTTAGTTGCGCCGCCTGATAATAGCTCTTAAAACAGGGCAGGGCTAGTCCCCCTTTAACTCTGGGAAGCTGTAGAGTTCTATATCTTATCCGTGGTCTTTTTCTTTGCCAAATGTATTGAGAGATGTATCTGTCCCATTCTGTAAAGTCTTTGTCTTTTACTTCTACTGGCAGAGTTTGGAATAAATACAATAACCTTGGAAGAACATTCATTTTGATCACCTCTACCCTTGAAGCTAAGCTTGTGAATGGGATTAGGTTCCATTTTACCATATCAGATTTTATTTTTTAAATGAATGAATCATAATTTATGGTGTTCAGTTGATATAGGTCTTGAGGTAGATTGACTCCCAAATATTTGATGGAATTTCATTCCCAATTAAATTTGAATCCTTCTCTTACAGCTCGATCCGGAACATAGTTGAATGTGAGAACCTGTGTCTTTTTCACATTCAATTCATAGCCTGGTAATAAACCAGGCCTCAAGTGTTGACATAAGTGCTGGAAGAGACTCAGTGGGTTGCATCAGGTATATTAATACGTCGTCCGCGAATAATGCTATTTTCTGTTCATTCCCCTCTATGTCTACACCTTTAATATCTTTGTTTTGTTTTATCCATTGGCTCAGAGGTTCCAAATAGATAGCAAAGAGGAGAGGGCTAATTGAGCAGCCTTGACGACATCCACGTTCTAGTATGAAGGAGCTTGAGAGATATCCATTGATCTTGATCCTAGCTGTGGGTTTATTATAGAGAGATTGAATAGTTTTGACAAAAGTTTCATGGAAACCAAATCGCTCCAGCACCATATACAGGAAATCCCACCTGACGGAGTCAAATGCCTTTTCTGCATCCAGTCCCACTATTATTGCTTCTAATCTTTTTTTGATTATGGTTTGCTTTACATGTCGTGTGCGCCGGATACTATCCTGTGTCTGTCTTTGTTTTATAAATCCAGTCCGGTCCTGGTGAATTATATCTGGCAAAATTGTTTCTAAACGTCTGGCTAGGATGGCAGTGAATAGTCTGTAGTCTTGGTTAAGAACACGCACTGGTCTAAAATTAGAGCATTCCAATTTGTCCTTTCCTTCTTTATATAATATAACCGAAATGAAGGCTTCCTTCCAGGAGTTTGGGATTTCTCCCTTTTTGAGTACCCAGTTAAATGCATTTTTCAGCAGGGGGGTCAATGGTTCCCGCAGCACTTTATAAAACTCGGATGAATATCCATCTGTGCCTGGAGCCTTATTTATCTTCAGCTTCAAAATTGCCGAGTTGACTTCTTTAGTCGAGATCTCCCTGGTCAGAGCTGAGTTCTGGTCCACAGTTACTCTTGGCAAATTTAAAGAATCTAACAATGAGATTTGATTTTTATTATTTATGTCTGGTTGAGAATAGAGATTTTTGTAGTACATTTCAAAACAATCATGTAGCCTATCTCTTCTGTCCTATATTTTGTCAAATTAGTAAATTAATCCCTGATTTTATAAATATTATTAATTGACGTTTGCTTTTTTAACCTATAGGCCAGCAACTTTGTCGACTTACTTCCTGTTTCCTAATACCTCTGTTTCAAGTACATCAGCTTTTTTTGAATCTCCTGTGCCAGGATATCATTTATTTCTGTTTTAACCCTTTTGATTTCTTGGTTTAATTTCTCATCCACTTTATTTTTGTGTTGTTTTTCTAGTTTCTTAAGATCTGATTCTAGTTTATTGAGTTGTCCCTGTTTTTGCCTTTTCAGATATGCTGATTTAGCAATTAGTTTCCCTCTAATTACCGCTTTACCCGCATACCACAGCACAGATGGAGATACCTCACCATTATCATTTTCCCTTACATACGTCTGAATTTCCTTGACCAATTCCTCCTTCATATGTCCTTGTAGAACATTTATGTTCAGCCTCCAAAGTGTTGCCTTTGTTTCTCTTGATATAGCTAAAGTCAAATATACTGGACTATGGTCTGATAGGTCTCTTATCCCGATTTCACATTTTTCAATCCTCTAACTGTCCTTACTATACATTAAGAAATAATCTATCCTTGAATATACTGAATGAGGTGATGAGAAAAAAGTGTAGTCTCTTCCTTTAGGGTTTAGTTCTCTCCATACATTGATTACTCCCAACTCTGCCAATAGCCCTCTGTTTTTCTGTTAATTGGGAACTTCTGTATCCCCCCACCTGAACAGTTGAGCTGTGGGTTTATTCTGAGATTTAGGTCTCCTCCCCAAATCAAAATGCCTTCCCCCTCTGATGTCATCAAATCAAACATTTGCCTGTAAAATATACAGTCTGACCCTGGGAGCGCATATACATTGAGAATAGTGACCAATTCTCCCTCTAACCTCCCCTTAATTAATATAAACCTTCCCTGTTTGTCTGATGTTTCTGAAAGTTTATCAAAAGTGATTTTCCCTGATATTACAATGGCCACTCCCCTCCTATGACCTGTTCTATAGGATGCTCCCTCTCTGACAGGTGGGTCTCCTGCAGCAGAGCCACTCCCACCCCCTCTTTCTTCATTTTACCTAGTATCTTGGATATTTTAATTGTATTTGTATTGTAATTAGTTGAGTAAACCATTTACATTATATGATGCTATCTTTAATAATCTTTTCTGGATTGCCATATGATTTTCCATCTCCTCCAGCCTATCAGGGCTCCACACTAACTTTTTGCCTTGGTTGCACTGGTGCGCCTAACTTTTTTATTTAGGTGCACCAGCACAAAATTTAGGTGCACCCACATTTTTCCTTGCGTCGCCGTTAACGCCACAATTTCAAGGTCACCTTTTTATCACGCTCCATATACATTCATTTATATTATGTAAATTATTTTAAACAAGAATAAGGTGTAGGTAAATACTTTTAGTTGAAGCACAATCATACTGCATATATAAAACATGTTTAAAGTGCTTCACTGAGCTGCCAAACTAAAACATTTTAAGTAAAACATTTCCAAATAGAAAGTGCTACTGTTTCAAAGTGCTTCGCTGAACACTGAACACATTTCATGGCTCAAAGTCTTATAGCCCCCCCTCAGATGGCCAATACCTGTAATTTGGCCTTCTTCCCCTTTGGCCTTGGCTAAACCAGCTCTTTTATGAAAATGCAAAGACAGGGTTTACTTCTCAGTTTGAAAATATACAGCTGAAACACATAAATAGCCTAGGATATATTTAAAATATATATCCTAGGCTATATAAAAAAATAGGGAGACAGAGAGAGAGAGAGGGGGGGGGGAGAGTGCGATGGACTGAAGCATATGCTACTCACAGAGTGACGGCTGACTCATTATGAACGGGTCCAGCACGGGTCGAATGCTTTGGCGGGTCAGCGGCGTTACACACATCTTGTGCATGAAATGTCTGTATCGTCACTGCGCTGCATTTTTATGAACTATGATATTCTGGCCACGTCTCTCGCCCAGGTCCAGCAGGCTCCGTCTGAAGTTAGTTGCATTCAATAACTTCGTCTGTGTTTTCCGCCGTGCGGCGGTCGCAGTAACAGAGTTAGCAGCGGAAACACTGCTACAAATACAGGTTCCCCTCTCATGCTTAACAATAAACAGCTGTGTTAATAACAATTAAAACTGTAGACAAATGTCGCAGTGTGGACCGACGCTGTGTCTCTCCGTGTTGCAGGGGAGTCCGTGTGTGACAGTGAGTGAATGGGGGCGCAATTGGTCGCACTCTCGAGCCCTGCCTATGCTTACCCCTTATGCTTCCAAATTGGTAAACTGCCCCCCAGGTAACAATTTTTGTTCCCTGAAGGTTAGTAGTTTGGTTAGTTTATGGTTCCCAGAACGTTCCCAGAACGTTATTTTTTATATTCCCCTAACCTTTAAAAACACCTTTAACAACCATGATACCAATTTTATTATTACTTTAAACTGTCTGTGCATGAGCATGAATGATTATGTATTAGCAGGAATTAATGAACAGGCAAACTTGATGGGATTTCAAACTTTAATATACAATATAAAATTAACAAAATACAAAATATATAAAAGGCCTAAAAATCTGGAATCCTCTTGATCTGGAAGTGGAGTGATGGAGGCAACTCCAACTTTTCTCTCAGGAGATTCTCAATAAAATCAATCATCAACGTGGCATTGTCCTCTGCTCCCTCCTTCACCCCGTGAATCCAGACGTTTTCCCTCCGCGAGCGACCCTCCTGATCCACCAGTCTGTTCTCAAACCATTTCTGTAGCTCCAGGAGTTCAAGTGTAGCATCCTCAACACACTGCAAACGCTCCACGGCCTTATCAATCCTGATATTTGCCACTCTAATGTCTTCCTTAATTTCTTTTAGAGTGTCTGAATATTCACGACGGAAGTGTCGCAGTTCACTAAGTATCTTCTCCAGGCTTGCCATGCTTTGAGTGGCCTCTTCGTCCTGATCTGTTAGCTCTGATGCTAACGTGCCTTCCTGTTTCTTACAGTGCAGACGCTTTGCTGCTTGCTCCTGCCTCTGCTTGCATATTTCTGCTGATAATCTTGCTTTTCCTCTGAGAGAAACTATGAGCAGCGGCTCTTGGATACTTATAAAACACTGGACTACACACTTTTTGTAGACATCGTAGGCTATTGCCATATTTAATCAATTTTCTTCGTGAGCGTGGCCTGCCAATAGTTCAAGCCTGTACTGCAGTGACTGGAAACGTGGTACTTAGCTAAAGCTAATTAGCAGCAAGATGCCTCCATTCTCCGTGGATGACTACTAGGGATGGGCATTCGATAAAATTTTCTTCGTCGATCGTCGGGAGAATTAATGATCAATTATCGATTAATCATTAATATTTTTATATTAAAATTAATTATTTATTTAACTTTTTATAAATTAAAAACGCAATGAAAATACAAAAATACAGCATGTTTTTACCTCGATGAGATCTTAATTACAAGAAGAACAACGTGTGGCAGTTAAACTGGAGGTTTGGCTAAACTTGAAGATATATGCGCCGCGGTGTTTAATTTAGTCAGCGGAACCGTTGCTGGGAGCCGGCGTTGTTAAACAGAGACCCTCGTTTGTTCCAAAATAATAAATAAAAATAATTATGTTCAATAATAACTTAACCACAATTTAACCAAAAACATAATACTACTTAGATCTGACAGGTTTTGTCAAAATGTAACTCAAAACTATCCAAGGCACAGACAAAGCCTAATACAAAATAACCAGTTACTCACATAGAACTTCTCCACCAGTCTGCTGGTTTTTGTTGAGAAAAATAAGCAGGTTGACATGATCTTGGGTCTGAGGTTCCCTTAATACATCTATGGGTCAGACGCGACCGCTACCTGGTGATAATCCTGGCGGGGGTAAGTACATTGGCACGACACCGGCACGGGATGCAGGTAGCTACCTCCGTGCTATCTTGGCCAGCCCGGCCCAGGGAACCACATTCCGTTCTTCGTTTCGTAGTGAGTTTCTACCAGTCTGGTGATGGTACGTCGTGACGGAATGTGAAATGCTGGTTCCAATATCCATCTCAATGAACGTGCAGATCCCTCCGGTAATTTCCCTCTGCTCGTTGTGCATCGCAGCTCCTCCGTGATAACGCCGAGTTGATGCTAGGTTGAGACTGAGAGCACGACGCACCGCCACCGACGTTAACCAGGGTCGGATGCACTTTGTTTAAGTGGTACATCATTTCGTCGTGGCCGTGTTGTACTTCTACACGGCGTCGCAGTGTTTGCAGTGAACTAAGTTGTTTTTTTAAATCAAAATGGTCCCACGCTACACTTCGCCGTGACCTCTTCATGTTTACTTTGAATCAAAACGTAACTCGCAGCTAACTGAGCAGCCTATGGCGCCCCCGGGTGGTAAAATGTTTAATTACTGCTGACACACTGGAAATCATTTCATTGATGCAATCACACTACACAACGCAACCTGCATTTGTTTAATCGATGACAAATTAACGTGATCGATGAAATTCTTAATGATCAATCGATCGTCGATTAATCATGCCCATCCCTAATGACTATTACAAACTCCTTCAGAAGATTGCTGTTCTGGAAACCAAAATTCAACGGTTAGAAGTAAACGTGGAGGTGAACACATCATGTGGGAATGACACCACTTTACCATGGACCCAAAACAATGGACAAAAGCATGCTAACACACGGCTAATTAGCACCAACAAGACTACAAAGAAACAGGAGGACTGTGAAACGGGTAATAAATCAACAAGTGGTAGTCCTCCCTGGAACTCTTTTGGTGCAAAGCCTAAGAGTAAATCTTCCTGGGAAATGGGAGGACGACTAACAGGCAGGGCACAGCACCCTGAGATTTGTGATATGAACGGCTGGCCTGCATTACCATCCAGGCAGAGCGCCTCTTCAACCCCTGTACTTAGTAGGACACAGCCGTGGACAGCTGCAAAAAGGAGAATTAGCAACAAAATGCCTCCCCAACAACCGAATCTGCAAGTTGATAACAGATTTGCTCCACTGAAGCAGGACCCTGGACCTTCATCTGACCTGGTTTGTGTCTCATCGTCACACAGCAGGGTAAGGACTGAGAGCAATTCAAAAAGTAAAAAGCTACAGGGAAAGCTAACGACTGGGCCTCAAACTCTGATTGTGGGTGACTCTGCTGTAAAAGATGTAAAAAGCAGTAAAAACACCAAAATACTCTGTTTTCCCAAAGAAATGGTGTCTGACTTGGCCAACAGAATCCCGGATATCGTTGCAGCACACCCAACTGTGAATAGCATTATACTGCATATAGGGTCACATGATGATGAAAGCAACAGTCTGAAGTGCTGAGAAAGGACTTCATGGATCTACTGAAAACAGTCAGCTCCCTAAACGCGAAGGTGTTTATCAGTGGACCTCTACCGCCAGTCAGAAGAGGAGATGAGAGATTCAGCAGACTGTTGGCACTGAACAAATGGCTTTCAACTGTGTGTACCGCTCATTCTCTGCAGTTTATTGACAATTTTAACATTTTCTGGGAGCGCAGACATCTTTTTAAGGCAGATGGATTTTTCCTTAACAAACCAGGAGTAAATCTGTTCACCTCTAACCAACTTTACTTTCTGCGCCACACATCAGCTCCCTCGGCCAAGGACACGAGACAAGAGGAATCTAAACAAGAGGAAGACATAACAAAGCAGGGCAGTAATCCACCACAGCCCCCGCTTGAGCAAAGATTTGACCATGGAAGACCATAGAGCAGAGATGAGAAATCTCAATCCCCCTCTTCACCCGTCCAACACACCTCAAACCCCCTCACCAACCCTGATGCCTTTGAGGATCCATACACCCCGCCCATGCCATCGCTCTCTCCACTCACCTTTTCCCCTCCTTCCCCCTGCCCCATGTTGGAGTTCACTGACCAGATGAAGCAACTGGTAGTTGATGGAACCAAATTTATCCCCCTTCCTTCTCCCATCATTCGCCCCCGGCCACAAGTAGATGCTGGAATCAAACTTACCCCCCTTCCTTCTCCCATCATTGGCCCCCAGCCAAAAGTAAAACGGCAGGCACCACTGCCCACCCAAGGACGGCAGCTAACTCCTCCTCCCCAGACTGATGTATACTTGTGTACAAAATGCAGCAAGCTTTGTCTGCCTGGTAGCACTCATGACTATTTTCAGGACAAGCCCGGGCCCTGTGTATTAAATCCTTCCTCAATTTATGTTGTGATAGGTAATAGAAAAAGAATGATGAATCCGCTAAGTAAGAAGAAGCACTTAACAGCAAACCTAGCAAATTTAGCATTCATTCCTCGTCAGCCAACGCCTATACCAAAAAATGAGACAGATAATTATTTTAACACACTAACACTAGCCTTACTAAACGTCAGGTCTTTGGCAGGAAAATAATTTTTAATCAATGATTTTATTATTAAGCACAATATTGATTTTATGTTTTTAACTGAAACCTGGTTGGACCATAATAACAGTGGTGCTGTTCTCATTGAGTCAGCTCCCCCTAACTTCTGTTTTATGAGATAAGAAAGGAGGTGGAGTAGTCATTTTGTATAATGAGTCATTCCACTGTACTCAAATATCTTATGGAAAGTTTGCTTCATTTGAATATGTGACTCTTCATCTAAGGTCCTCCCCTCGAGCTATATTTCTAAAGATCTACAGACCACCGAAATACTGTGCAGCTTCGATGACTTTACTGAACTGCTGTCTATAATCTGTATTAACTTTGACTGTGTAATTATTGCTGGTGATTCTAACATTGATGTGGACAACCCGCAGGATAGAGGGACCAAAGAACTGTATTGTGTTTTTGAGAACTATGGACTGACTCAGCATGTGACGGAACCCACACACAATAAGGGGCACACTCTTGACTTGATTATCTCCAAGGGTTTGAACATTTCCAAGGTTGTGGTGACTGACGTTGCTCTCTCTGATCATTCATGTGTTTTCTTTAACGGCACTATCTCGGTGCCCAAAAGTGTCCAAACTAAGGTAATCAGAAAACGATATATCACTGAAAACACCACTGAAACATTCATTCAGCTTTTCTCCTCCACACCCGCCCTCTCTGGGGTCTCAGTCAGTGAGCTTGTAGATAATTTCAATTTTAAAATTACAAATGTTATTGATGCCATTGCTCCCACTACGGTCAAAGCTGTCTCTAGTAAGAAAAGATCTCCATGGAGAAATGTAATACGGGTAAGAACAGAAAAAACAGTGTCGAAAAGCTGAACGCAGGTAGCGAAAAACTAATCTCCAGGTCCACTATAACACCTATAAAGACAGACTTCGCGTTTATAATTCGGAACTGAGGAATGCTAGGCGGTCCTTCTTCTCTGGCATTATCACCAGAAGCAATAATAATGCACGTGCTTTGTTTGCTGCTGTTGATAGGTTAACAAACCCTCCAGTACCAGTAGCATCTGAACTTTTATCTACCAAGGCCTGCAATGATTTTGCTTCCTTTTTCGAAGACAAAATTCAGTAAATTAGACTAACTGTCAGTGCCTCCATATCAAGTACGGGATATGTGTTGTCACACTGTCCAGGCAAAACAAATTCCAATATCACACAATTTCATATGATCAACCATAAAAATCTGGAGGACAGTATACAACATCTGAAAACCTCCTCCTGTTGCCTTGATATTCTACCAACAGGCCTTTTCAAAAATGTTTCAAATTGTATGTCTTCTGATCTTTTACAGATTGTAAACACGTCTCTACTCTCAGGTATCTTCCCAAAGGCCCTGAAAACTGCAGTCATCAAGCCACTTTTAAAAAAGAACAATCTAGACACGGCACTACTGAGCAACTATAGGCCAATATCTAACCTTCCATTCTTAAGTAAAATCATTGAAAAAGCAGTTTTTCAACAACTCTTGTCACTAAACAATGGTTTTGATGCCTTCCAGTTGGGTTTTCGACCACACCACAGCACTGAGACAGCTCTTGTTAAAGTATTTAATGACATCCACTTAGACACAGATAATGGCAAAACTGCAGTTTTAGTATTACTTGATCTCAGTGCTGCATTTGACACGGTCGACCATGCCATATTACTAGACCAATTGGAAAACTGGGTTGGTCTTTCTGGCTCAGTCCTAAACTGGTTTGAATCCTATTTAAAGAATAGGGACTACTTTGTATCTATAGGTAATTATACATCTGAGCATTCAAATATGACGTGCGGAGTTCCCCAAGGCTCCGTTCTGGGGCCTCTTCTGTTTGACATCTACATGCTTCCACTGGCTCAGATTATGGAAAACAACAAAATAAGTTACCACAGTTATGCGGACGACACACAAATTTACATAACCTTATCGCCAGGAGACTATAGTCCAATACAAACACTGACTAAGTGCATTGAACAAATTAACGACTGGATGTGCCAGAACTTTCTTAAATTAAATGAAGAAAAAACTGAGGTGGTTGTTTTTGGAGCAAAAGAGGAACGATTAAAAGTCAGCGCTCAGCTTCAAACGACAATGTTAAAAACAACAGACAAAGCCAGAAATCTTGGTGTAATTATGGACTCAGACCTGAATTTCAACAGCCATATTAAGACAATTACAAAGTCAGCCTATTACCACCTTAAGAATATATCAAGGGTTAAAGGACTTATGTCTCAGCAGGACTTGGAAAAACTTGTCCATGCTTTTATCTTCAGTAGACTTGACTACTGTAACGGTGTATTTACAGGTCTCCCTAAAAAATCAATCAGACAGTTGCAGCTGATTCAGAACGCTGCTGCTAGAGTTCTCACTAAGACCAAGAAAGTGGATCACATCACTCCAGTTCTGAAGTCTTTACACTGGCTTCCTGTGCCTCAGAGAGTTGATTTCAAAATACTTTTGCTAGTTTATAAATCATTAAACGGTTTAGGTCCAAAATACATTTCTGACCTGCTAGTAAACTACGAACCACCCAGACCTCTCAGGTCGTCTGGGACAGGTCTGCTTTCTGTCCCCAGAGTCAGAACTAAACAGTGATAAGCAGCATTTAGTTTCTATGCTCCACATATTTGGAACCAACTTCCAGAAAATTGCAGGTATGCTGCAACTCTCAGTTCTTTTAAATCAAGGCTGAAGACCTTTCTTTTTGATGCTGCCTTTCGTTAAATAATTGTCCATTTCTTATACTTTCGTTGCTTATTTTATCTGATTTTATATTTTTAACTATTTTTAACTGCTCTTTAATATTTAATTTATCTGCTTTTATATTTTTAACTGTTTTTAACTGCTCTTCAATGTTTGATTTCTTATACTGCACTGTAACTTTTATTCTTGTATTTTAATTGTCTTCATGTAAAGCACTTTGAATTGCCCTGCTGAAAAGTGCTATACAAATAAAGCTGCCTTGCCTTGCCTTGCCTTGCCTTGCCTTGCCTTGCCTTGCCTTGCCTTGCCTTCTTCGCTTCCACTGGCGTGCACCTCGGTTTTTGAGACTTTCTTCCTAATTTTCCTCTCGGCATACTCTTCGCCCTTCCCGATTTATATTTAACCTGTTTGCCAGTTGCTTTTTGACAAGTGAACAGGGCGTTCAAAAGTTTAATTTAAAGCTAACTTAAAGATTCTTCTTTTTAAGGCTAAAGTCGTGGACTAATTTAAGTAGATATGCATATTTATTTATACTCCTATTGAATATAAATAAATCATCCCCTCAACACTTGACTAGGGGTCATGCACCCAAGTTCTGCATTACACGTTCCAATACAACATGTTAGTTGTATGCAGATACGAATGGAAGTGAATTTTATAATACATTTGCATGAATTTGATAGTTGAAATGTTTTTACTCTTTATGTCTTTTGGCTAAAATTTGTAAATCTATAAATCCTGAACAGTTCCCATCACAGTTTTGCAGAGCCCAAGGTGACATTTTCGAAATGTTCGTCTCTTCGGACTAACCCAAAGATATTCAATTAACTGTGATATAAAATCGAGAAAAACAGAACATTCTCAAAACAGCATTTTACTTAATAGATTACTTAAATGTATTGATTAATTAAGATGTGCATCTGTTTGCCTCTTGTCACCAATTTGCATTGCCTTAATATGCATTCAGGCTACCGCTCTGTACTGCTCTGTGTTGTATAATGCAACTAAAGGGAATATGGGAAGATAAATGTGCTGCCGCTCCACTCCACTGTTTTTGTTAACATACATTAAATGCCAGATGGCACAATCGAGTTAAATGCATTCACGTATCAAAGTTGTTTTTTTCTCTAAAGATGGAAAACATAGTTTTTAGAACAACAAACAAAACTCTTGGAGACTTCAAGAACAATCAACTTTGCCCTGAGTTCATTCTCAGCTTCCCATTCCCCCCCTAGTTACAGGTAGAACAGGATATGCTTGTTAAATAAAGGGATGTTTTTATCCTTACAAATTTTCTGTATGACAAATACATGTGTGAGAAAACAAACTGACATCATTATGGAAATTATCCCTATAGAGATAGAGCTTTTTGTTAAAGGTTAGGATAATTTTTGTTTAAAATCCTCCAGGCTCTTTTAAAATAAACAGTATTTTTTAACACACTTCATGTAAAGATGACAGAAACTGAATAACAGAAACCTTTCAAAGCGTGTCTTGGTTCGTGTTTTCACCACTCTGGTTTGGTTGAAATAAACCCTTAATTGCCCCATTTACATGTGGAAACATGCTGGCTCTAAACATGCCAGAAGTATAGTTTATTTAAATGGAGTCTGGTAAGTTTGGCAATGGCAATTATGGAGCTATTTCATGTTAGATAAAAAGGATCTTACTCTTTAACAAAAAGGTCTATCTCTGAAGGGATCCTTTCCATAATGTTGTCAGACACTTAGGATAATAATCTGAGCCTGTCAGCAGCAAAAACAGCACTTTTAGTGTACTTTCAAAGATGTATGTTTATTAGTCACATAGATACCAATGCATGGGAAAATAGTAGGGGTGGGAATCACCAGAGGCCTCAAGATACGATATCATCACAATACGTATGTGACGATACGACACTATTGACATTATTGACATTTATTGCTATATATTGCAATTTATTATCTTTTTTCCAATTTCAATTTTTTCCCAATTTCAAATGATGTCCCCAAAAGGAAACTTTTTCAAACATCTGTTAAATCTAAAAAGAAACATTTCTCTGTTTGTTCATCTCACTTCAATTATATTGCTGCAAAATGGGATCATCAAGCAGACAAACTGGCCAACACACATATAATAAAAGATCAATACTTGGCGTCTGTGTATCGATATAGTATTGCCATGAAAAATATCGCAATACTATGCTGTAACCATTATCCCCCACCCCCAGAAAACAGGGTCCATGTTGAAAAATACTGAAATTATCCTTTAAGTTTTGGAACAGTGCTGGTGAGGGGAATTCCCCTGATGAGAGTGATAGTGACAAGTGGAGGATGAAACAGGATATTGTCAAGTGTTACAGTGAGGTGACAATTCATTTACATTCTTAAGGAGAGCAGTGTTCTATGATGAAACAGATGTCAGAGCACGTGACCGTAGCTCTGTGACCTCCATACGAATGCAATGCTTTGCTATTCAGTAGACTGAGAAACTACACTGAATGTAGGAATGAAGAATCCATTTACAGGAAAAGCCTTGATGAACCAAATGAATAAAGACGGACAAGAAGATGTCTGATCAAACAAACAAATCAATGTTTCTATCTTACCTGACTCAAAATATGAATTAGCCTCTCTGCATCTTTGTCCCTATTTGTGTGAACCTTTTTATGAGCATTATGTCTCTTTGGTATCCATGCAGAGTTTTTAATTTGACTCCTTTTTGTCTGTCTGTCTGTGTGTGTGTGTGTGTGTGTGTGTGTGTGTGTGTGTGTGTGTGTGTGTGTGTGTGTGTGTGTGTGTGTGTGTGTGTGTGTGTGTGTGTGTGTGTGTGTGTTTGCAGGTGGAGCCCAACAACCCGGACTCTGTCTCTCTGTCTTCATCTCATATCTCTCTCTGTCTTTCTTTCTTTTATCTCTCTCTCGCTCTGCCTGTCTGACCGTCTGTCTTTCTGTCTCTGAAGCTGTACAGCAGCATGCCTGTATGTTTGTCGGCAGCACAAGCAGAAGCACTATGGAAGTGAAAGAGCGACGTCCATACTGCTCACTCACCAAGAGCCGCAGGGACAAGGAGGGACCGTACACTGGTGAGTTAGCTCAATCATTCATAGAGGCATTCATTTTTTTCCTCAATTATCTGTTTCTTCATTAATTTATCAGTTGAGTCTGTCAGTGGCTAAGTCACAACACATTCTCACTCACATCACACAAAATACGGACGCTTGGTCAGGTGCCTTTGGCGTTGTTATTGATGCTAAAAGTCTCCTTTAGCGTCATATCTAAACGCGCTTTATCTAAACGTGCTGGGTCGGGACTCGGGACTATTGGCGTCACATTTGACGCAGTTAGGTTTAGGAAAAGATCGTGGGTGGGCTTAGGAATAGATGGTGGGTGGGGTTACAAAATGAACGTTTCTGTGACATGCGGGACAAGAACGCGACATGCAACCTGGTCACCTGGGTGAAAGTCCTGTGTTGTTAGACCCAAACACCACCCTAACCAACCTCCTTACACAGAATTTTGGGCTTAAATAGTACTCGCTACCGTTGTCACTCTAAATATTATGTCATCTTCAATTCAATTCAATTTTATTTATAGTGTCAAATCATAACAGGAGTTATCTCAGGCCACTTTATAGATAGACCACACTCTATAATTTACAAAGACCCAACAATTCCAGGAATTCCCCCAAGAGCAAGCATTAAGTGCAACAGTGGCGAGGAAAAACTCCCTTTTAGGAAGAAACCTCGGACAGACCCAGGTTCTTGGTAGGCGGTGTCTGACGGAGCCGGTTGGGGGTGTGGTTGTAGAAGCGTAGCAGGGAGCAGCACGGCATAGCAGGGAATTGCAGCAGAACCACGGCAACAGCTGGAACCATGATTTTGGTGCCACCGTAATCCCGGGATTTCATCCTGGGTGAAAAGAAACATAAAGACTCCGTTGAGCAAGCTCCCCAGAGCTAGGTTAGTAACAAGCATTTCTGGGACATGGATGCACACAAATGGGAAGAGAGAGGAGAGAGAAGCTCAGTGTGTCAAAGGAAGTCCCCCGGCAGTCTAAAACTAAAACAGCATAACTAAGAGAGACAGGCTGAAGAGAGGTGCCTGGTCGGGCTCTGAACTCTCTCTCTTCACGGGCCATGGAGCTGCTGCTCTGCCTGGTGCGTCCCATACACACGCTGAAGGGTGCTTATTGCGTCTTATCTGACGCTGAGACCCACAGACCAAGCGTCTGTATTTTACGAGTTGGGTGTGAGAACGGGTTGTAAGTCATCCATTTTGCATTCAGAGATCCTTTGCTGCCTTAAATTTATGGATCATCAGATATACTGCATGTTCTTGAAAAATGTATAATCAGGCTTTCTAGTAGAATACAATACATCTGAATACTGCTGTTATGTTTATCGTAAGAGCCCCCCGTTGACAAAACCAGGTGTTTGTCGAAGTGCATTTTTATTATATCAGAGGTAAAGAGAAGATGACATTATTAATTAAAGACCAAAGGGGCATTGGTGGCCTAAAGGTTAGAGAGCTTATGACCGTCGGTTCCATCCCCCGGGCCGGCAGGATGAATCTTGGTATGAGAAGTAGACACAGCTGAGGTGCCCTTGAGCAAGGCCCTTAACCCCAACTGCTCACAACCGCTCAGCCAGAGATCTGGACAGGTCTCACCCTGGATTTCCACAGGCTGCGTAACTGCTGCGGAACGTCTCCGCTGCGGAACGTCTCCGTGGTCCGCCGTCCGTCAATACCCACCGAATCCGGAGTTGTTGCGGAACGGCTGCGGCCAGGACTGACAGCTGTAGTCACGAGGACCCACTAGATCTCGCAAATTCACGCAGAATAGAACCACAAAACCACCAACAGTTTGTTTCTATTCCGAGGAGTAGAGAGGAAACAACTCCGTGCCGTGTTTTCAAGGTGTAGTGAAGAGAAATATGATCCTTCGTGAGCACGGTGTATTTTATTTTGAAAGGTAACCGGATGTTTTATTTTGTTTCTTTGCTCGACTTCCTGTCCCGCACTATCTGCCGTGTGCTGAATTGCTGCGGAGCTGTGCCGGAGTCGGAACGCAGCCGTTATGCAGCTGGTTGAAATACACACATTGACTAGAATGGAAACCAATTGACTCCGCCGACGTTCCGGAGCCGTTCCGCAGCAGTTACGCATCCTGTGGAAATCCAGGGTCAGGGTTTATGTTTTAGGAAAGTTATGGTTGGCCAAAAAATACCTAGTCGTGCTTCCCAGAAGGCATAAGTTGATCTTCCTTGTGTAGCACATGTGAAAGGTCCTAGCGGATTTTTCCAGCTTGCCTGAGGCTGTACTTAGTCCAGCTGCAGAGAAAGCAGTCCTCCATACAGCAACTTACAACTTTGTAGCTGATTCCTAGGAGCCCTACAATATCGGCTTTCAGGGCTTTATTGCACAGATTTAGAGTTTTTGTTTCAGGCCAGATGAAGAAGAAAAATCAACCTGCTTGCAGCCAGGGAAACTGCCTCCTCAACAAATAAATCATCTGCTGTAAATAAAAAGTCCATATATCATAGTATCTCCTGCTCTGTTGTGTTGTGCTGCTCTGTCTATACATTCACATATCTGAATGCATATTTGGAAGTGTTATAGTAGAGTAGTATTAGAAAAGCTGGATGGTTTTTGCCTTTGTGAAAAAAGCGGTCAACAGGTCTTAACGGGATATGGAATCACCTTTGTCTAATAAGTCCTGACTTAGCCAACATTTAACTCACAGGACTGATTAGCTGTTTCCTGTTGGCGTCTTCCTGAATATTCCCATAATGTGTCTTTGAAAAGAAAACATGAAAGAAAAATTAAAAGTTGCTCAACTGAACTAAACCTCTCTCCATTTTCTCTTGTAGATGGGTGAGTTGTGAAACTATGTATATACCAAACTACGCTGTAGCCTAGGTTATTCGCTCCATACCAGTTGATGGAAACACACTTAATTCACATTTCCTTTTAGCGAGATTTCAAGTGTTCGCTTCAAATTTGCTTAACAACTGAATGGAAACACGACTAGTGACATTGAAAGATCACATTTGTGCTGGGTGTGAATAATAGCTGCAGCTGTATTGATA